>CANNZV010001322.1:0-164633 GCA_947561585.1 Caprella mutica | reverse complement strand
GCCACTTTTTCTACTTATCAGACCAGTGAACAGTTCACACCGCCACTTTTTCTACTTATCAGACCAGTGAACAGTTCACACCGCCACTTTTTCTACTTATCAGACCAGTGAACAGTTCACACCGCCACTTTTTCTACTTATCAGACCAGTGAACAGTTCACACCGCCACTTTTTCTACTTATCAGACCAGTGAACAGTTCACACCGCCACTTTTTCTACTTATCAGACCAGTGAACAGTTCACATCGCCATTTTTCTACTTATCAGACCAGTGAACAGTTCACACCGCCACTTTTTCTACTTATCAGACCAGTGAACAGTTCACACCGCCACTTTTTCTACTTATCAGACCAGTGAACAGTTCACACCGCCACTTTTTCTACTTATCAGACCAGTGAACAGTTCACACCGCCACTTTTTCTACTTATCAGACCAGTGAACAGTTCACACCGCCACTTTTTCTACTTATCAGACCAGTGAACAGTTCACACCGCCACTTTTTCTACTTATCAGACCAGTGAACAGTTCACACCGACCAGTGAACAAACCAGTGGCCCTTTTACAGAGCCACTTCCTCTACCTATCAGGTCATGGAAACATTAAGTTCCTTCGTTTCTCCGGTAAAAACGGCACTGCCAAAAGATTTTTTTCGCCCACTCCTCGAAATTTCAGTTAAATCTGATCCGAAATTGAGACGAATGGCCGGATTTCTCGGACAGCTCTTATCTGAAAATATTTTATTTCTTTTAATTCCTCAGAAGTTTGAAGCACTCAGTACTTCAATTCAAATATATAGTCGATTGTCTGAGTTTAAAACATGACTTCCTTGTATCTTTTTGGAGCCTATCTTTACTTAAAAGGAACCTGTACCCACAGGCTATTATTCCTGAATATACTTACTAAAGTTCATTTACATTAAAAGATATTGATTGAGTAGGTAGAAATAGATGTTCAATACCTGAATAAATAATCAATATATTAAAGGTTAGCGATAATGTTTCCCAATTAATAAAAACTTGTGTTAAATTTATCCCAAAATATTTTCAATCTATCACACCTGCATAAGAATTACGGCGAAAACAACTTAACTGAAAACAACCAACAAAATTAACAACGTCACTCCTAAAATATCTTCTATACCAGAAACTTATTCGATTGTCATGAGTCTGAGACGTAATATGAGCGAGACATGTCCCACACTTATCGGGTTTGCCAAATATTCTTCGATTGTTGTAAGTTGTAATAAGAGTTATATATGTCCCACACTAATTCGATTTTCGTAATTTGTAATAAGAGCTATATATGTCCCGCACTTATTCGATTGCTGTAATAAGAGCGGGGTGTACCTACAATTCTTTTGGGTGGTGTTTGGTTGGGGAAATTCTTTCCTTTTTCCCAATCGCTAAAGTTTGAGAGTTCACTTCTCCACTCATTACCGTTATTTCTCCCGTACAGCTACCAGAGCGATACAGATAATAGTCTTCGAGAGGAACTACAGTACAGTCTGTTCTATCTACTGATTCTGAGTGATTTTCAATGTGGCCTGCAATTGTTAATGAAATTTAAAGCGCAATCGATTATTTTCATACACAGAATTAATTATGGATATTTGTAAATGGTGTAGAGATTACAAAATAGGTTCGCAATTATAAATTATACGACAGACGAAATAGATCGTCTCTGTTAGAAGATACAAATAATATTCCACTAGGGATGAACTCTTACGGTGAAGAACATTCATACAATATCTATTTACAGTCAATACAAATAATATTCCACTAGTGATGAACTCTTATGGTGAAGAACATTCATACATCTATTTACAGTCAATACAAATAATATTCCACTAGTGATGAACTCTTACGGTGAAGAACATTCATACAATATCTATTTACAGTCAATACAAATAATATTCCACTAGGGATGAACTCTTACGGTGAAGAACATTCATACAATATCTATTCACAGTCAATACAAATAATATTCCACTAGTGATGAACTCTTACGGTGAAGAACATTCATACAATATCTATTTACAGTCAATACAAATAATATTCCACTAGGGATGAACTATTACGGTGAAGAACATTCATACAATATCTATTTACAGTCAATACAAATAATATTCCACTAGGGGTGATGTCTATAAGAATATCTCTGTTATACAGTGATGGAGCAAGAGATATCTCTGTTACACACAGTGATGAAGCAAGAGATATCTCTGTTAGACAGTGATGGAGCAAGAGATATGTCTGTTACACAGTGATGAATCAAGAGATATCTCTGTTACACAGTGATGAAGCAAGAGATATCTCTGTTACACAGTGATGAAGCAAGAGATATCTCTGTTACACAGTGATGAAGCAAGAGATGTCTTTGTTACACAGTGATGAAGCAAGAGATATCTCTGTTAGACAGTGATGGAGCAAGAGATATCTCTGTTACACAGTGATGAAGCAAGAGATATCTCTGTTACACAGTGATGAAGCAAGAGATATATCTGTTACACAGTGATGAAGCAAGAGATATCTCTGTTACACAGTGATGAAGCAAGAGATATCTCTGTTACACAGTGATGAAGCAAGAGATATCTCTGTTACACAGTGATGAAGCAAGAGATATCTCTGTTACACAGTGATGAAGCAAGAGATGTCTTTGTTACATAGTGATGAAGCAAGAGATATCTCTAGTATATCTCCTCTCTCACATCAACACTCAGATCAATATAGTCTGTTTTCGTCACCTTAAGATTTCGAAAGGACCAATCCGTCTGTCTGAATGTTTAGATACTAGCAGAGGTGTCGTATCTTGGTAGATAACTTAGATAAGTGATGTAAGGAGATAAAATGGGTATGAGATAATAAATAAATTAATAGATATTGATTTGCGAATGATTATCATATTAGGTGCTTAAAATGTGGCTCTACTTAAAATTTAAAAAACTTGTTTCATTTCAAAACAAGGTTGTAATATTAGCAATGTTGTACCAATATTAGTGCAATGTTGTACCAATATTAGTGCAATGTTGTACCAATATTAGTGCAATGTTGTACCAATATTAGTGCAATGTTGTACCAATATTAGTGCAATGTTGTACCAATATTAGTGCAATGTTGTACCACTATTAGTGCAATGCTGTACCAATATTAGTGCAATGTTGTACCAATATTAGTGCAATGTTGTACCAATATTAGTGCAATGTTGTACCAATATTAGTGCAATGTTGTACCACTATTAGTGCAATGCTGTACCAATATTAGTGCAATGTTGTACCAATATTAGTGCAATGTTGTACCAATATTAGTGCAATGTTGTACCAATATTAGTGCAATGTTGTACCAATATTAGTGCAATGTTGTACCAATATTAGTGCAATGTTGTACCACTATTAGTGCAATGCTGTACCAATATTAGTGCAATGTTGTACCAATATTAGTGCAATGTTGTACCAATATTAGTGCAATGTTGTACCAATATTAGAGCTCCAAAAGCACTAAAGGTAGAGAATAGAAATACAACTTGAACATTTCAAACAGGTATTGTATTTACAAGTATTTTTTAGGAAAATCTTTTAGCTGAATTGACGTAATTTACAAAGTTTAAAATAATGTAATACGTGTTTCTATTCGAATTAAACACAATTCTATTTCTTGTTAAATATTATTTTGGTCATAAATTGTGAAGCCATTTTGAAATGAAAGTATCGAGACTAAAGATGATGTATCCGTTTATACACAAATATATATATATGGTGTAGAACCATTAAATGCCCTTTAGTTATATCCGTCTGTAATATTATCGGTTCTCGGTAAATTGCTCGAATGAACAATTGCTCGAAAACAATTTCTCTAAAAACAATTGCTCGAATGAACAATTGCTCTAATGAACAATTGCTCGAATGAACAATTGCTCGAAAACAATTGCTCGAAAAACAATTGCTCGAACGAACAATTGCTCTAATGAACAATTGCTCGAATGAACAATAACTCGAAAAACAATTGCTCGAATGAACAATTGCTCGAATGAGCAATTGCTCGAATGAACAATTGCTCGAAAACAATTGCTCGAAAAACAATTGCTCGAACGAACAATTGCTCTAATGAACAATTGCTCGAATGAACAATAACTCGAAAAACAATTGCTCGAATGAACAATTGCTCGAATGAACAATTGCTCGAATGAACAATTGCTCGAATGAACAATTGCTCGAATGAACAATTGCTCAGTGTTCAAATCAATAAGAGACAGATAATCATCAAGTTAGATCACTTCAATTAGCTGCACCTAACCGTCCTAGTATCTATTTAGTCATCTATAATAACTGTATTTCATATTTTTCATCGCTATTTACTATCTCAATCATAATACTGTTTTTAAATTATTACCTTCCTGGCTTTCTTATTTTTATTGGACAGGAATACTGCACCAATTTTGGGTACAGTAATTTTCATTTTTTGTCAGTCAATAAAGAAAAAAAAAGCTTATTTTCGGGGCTCAAACGAGATGTTCTCGGGTTAGGGTTGTTAGGTTCTAGCAACTAGGGCTATGGGAACTGATCCCGACACATTTAGTATGACCTCTGGTATTCGTGACACTTGTTGTTTTAATTTTCCCTTTTTCGGTAGCTCTCATATGCTTGACTTTTCCTCTTCTTTTACTTTAAGCAATTGACTATTCGAAATTTGATTATTTGAGGAGTTATTAATTACATGAATATTGCCGAAAGTTGGTTAATAATGAAGTGGAATCTCTTCGATTAGCTGCACCTAATCTTACTTGTTTCTAAACTATAGTATTTGATAATAACTGTATTTCACATATTTTATATTATCTAAACGATTGATCATTCGAGCAATTGTTCATTCGAGCAATTGTTCTTTCGGTAAATTATTCGTTCGAGATATTGTTTTTCGAGCAATTGTCTTTCGAGCAATTGTTCTTTCGGTAAATTATTCGTTCGAGCAATTGTTTTTCGGGCAATTGTCTTTCGAGCAATTGTTCATTCGGTAAATTATTCGTTCGAGCAATTGTTTTTCGGGCAATTGTCTTTCGAGCAATTGTTCATTCGGTAAATTATTCGTTCGAGCAATTGTTCATTCGAGTAATTGTTCATTCGAGCAATTGTTCTTTCGAGCAATTGTTCTTTCGAGCAATTGTCTTTCGAGCAATTGTTCATTCGAGCAATTGTTCTTTCGAGCAATTGTCTTTCGAGCAATTGTTCATACGAGCAATTGTCTTTCGAGCTATGGTCTTTTGAGCAATTGTTTTCGAGCAATTGTTTTCGAGCAATTTATCGGCTACCAATATTCTCTATTATTTATAAAGCATATTGTCACTATATGGCTGTGACAATAGGCTTTATAAATCATAGATCTTTAGAATATCACAGACGAAATGAAATGGTATCCAATACTACATACCGCTGGTGTAGAATCATTCAATAGTCTTTAATTCTCTTCGTCGTCTAAAATATTCTATATGCTCTATAAAGCATATTGTCACAACCCTTTCACCCTCCCTCCCTCCGCCTCCACCCCCCCCCCCCTCCGCTTGTGATGTTGTTTTCGACTCGTTTGGGCCTAAAAATTATGGTTTAAAAGGCAGACTATTTTCGATCAGAGATTGACTGGAGAAATGCCGAGAGAGGGACGCACCACACGCACAGGCGCCAGGGCACTAAATTATATCGCGCCACATGCAAATTAATGGAAAAATTATGATTAGGATTATTATTCCAAAGGAGTGGATTAAATAAGAAGGAGTGATGAACAATTTAGGGATAGAAATCATGAAATGGAAGACATTTTTATTAGATATTTTATCAAAAACTATGAAATAATTTTTCAAAGACTTTAGTCATCATTAATTTATTTTTTGGTTGTTTTTCAGAAATCTAGGGTAAGTTACGAGTTATCGGTCAGTACTGCATCTTCGGTCATATAAGAAAAAAACAATATAAAAATTGTTATTATTAGGTAGCACTGTTTAATAATAACAATTCGTATATCGTTTTTTCTTATATGACCGAAGATGTACTACTGACCGATAACTCGTCACTTACCCTTACTAACTTTAAAAGTTTTGACATAGTAAGGTAAAGCATCAGTTACCAGATGTGCATTAAATATTGATTATAATATTAATTGGAAATTATCAAAAAATTATTAAATTAAAATTATTATCAAAATACTAAGATATAAACATTGTAGAGACAACACTGAGACATATATCTAACCGTTATTATAATTTGTAAATAGGATATCTGCAGCTAATCATTTTAGTTGAATACTAATTAAAATAATCAAAAACAATTATTTTTATTTTGATAAGTTATTTTAAAAGGAATTATCATCATTTATTTATATCACTTGTGGTAACTAGAACTATACCTTAAATAATGGAATATAAATCCACAGTTGCATCAATTAATAATTGATAAATTAGTTTAATTAGTTATAATAAACATCAAAATGTCCTCAAAATAACTGAGTGACTTTCTTATTTAACTTTCTAAATGGCAATAAAATGTCCTCGTGATTATATTTTCTAATTCTATTACTAACTTGTACCAAGTAATGTCCCCTCACATGTTTATACCAATATTAATATATTTAAGTTAATTAGATTATAATTTTTATAATAGAAGGGCCACACAGCAACATGGGAAGTAGAGACAATAAAAAAATATAAAACAGTATATGTAAGTTATATGAAAGATGAATAATATTATAATTAATGAGTTCAGAATGATAGTTAAATGCATATTAGACTAGATGACGGGCAGACTCGTAAATTGCATAACTTCGCCGCCGCTTATGAATAATCTTGAGCATCCAATAATCATTGAGTTATAAATGACCTTGACCTTTGACCCGATCTCTCCCAAAATCTAACCAAAATTCAGGAAATTCGGTTGAATAGTTTTTGAGTAATGCGAGTAATAAGATTACAAATTACAATTTGCAAAGGTAATGAATGTGAAAAAGTCTAAATTAAACCGCCTCTGTGACACGCTCTACAAAACTGTCGGTATATTTATATTGTAAGTAACTAATGTACGAAATTGCGCAACGGTCGGTATTATGTAACTTACCCTACGTGTGGTTAATATAACTCACTCTACGTGTGGTTAATATAATTCACTCTACGTGTGGTCAATCTAACTCACTCTACGTGTGGTTAATATAATTCACTCTACGTGTGGTTAATATAACTCACTCTACGTGTGGTTCAATCTAACTCACTCTACGTGTGGTTAATATAACTCACTCTACGTGTGGTTCAATCTAACTCACTCTACGTGTGGTTAATATAACTCACTCTACGTGTGGTTCAATCTAACTCACTCTACGTGTGGTTAATATAACTCACTCTACGTGTGGTTCAATCTAACTCACTCTACGTGTGGTCAATTTAACTCACTCTACGTGTGGTTAATATAACTCACTCTACGTGTGGTTAATATAATTCACTCTACGTGTGGTTAATATAATTCACTCTACGTGTGGTTAATATAACTCACTCTACGTGTGGTTAATATAACTCACTCTACGTGTGGTTAATATAACTCACTCTACGTGTGGTTCAATGTAACTCACTCTACTTGTGGTTCAATCTAACTCACTCTACGTGTGGTTAATATAACTCACTCTACGTGTGGTTAATATAACTCACTCTACGTGTGATCAATCTAACTCACCTGTTTACCATTGATGTACCAGTTTAGGGATGCTGCAGGTCTTGATCGTTGCGAAGTACAGGTGGCGTTGATCACTTCTCCCTGGGCATAGTGATCCAAAACACCTGTTAGTTGGGGACCAGCAACAGGAATCTCTGAAAACAGAAAAACAGGACTGTTAAATGTAAACCAGGGAGTAACTTTACTGTTTACACTAGCACGGGAGACGTGGCGCTTATGGAGACTATAATTGGAGTCACCGGTGTACTAACCAGGGAATGACTAAAATAAGTTAATTAAGTATTCCCTTCGTAATTAATTATAAAGATATTCCCACTCAATCTTCACTGTCCGTCTTTCTGATAGATTGAATAGAAGCACAAGGAAGGGGCTATCTCTCATATTACAGTACATTTATAGGTAATTAGGTACTTAGGTACTTTTATAGCTACCTAACATTATTTTTATGGTAATAGTATATAGGTAACAGTATAGGTAGCCATTTATAAAATATCTATCAGCCTGGTTATTGTTTTGGATAAGTCATAAGTACGCCATTCTTTTTCTTCGCTTAGAAAGTAGGATGGTAGTGCAAAACCCAATCGAATAACTTAAATTACATATTATGATAAAAATATAGAACCTATTTTGAAATGGTTTGCAGTTTTATAATCAGTAACCTTAGTTCTAATGAATAGAAAAAAAATAGAGTGGAGGGGACCTTTAAGAGAATTATTCAAATTTAATATAGTAATATATTTAAACAATGTGGAAGGTCGCAGTACTCGGAAAGTGGGTGTTACTAAAGGACACGAACCAATCCGACCTTTTAAATATCCGATTGGCCTTCAATAACGTATGCAGCCGCCCCCACTTCCCGAGAACTGTGGGCGTAAATGAGTACCTGATTGTTGCACCAACCACTTAATAAACTTTATTTACAAGTTTACAAAATAGAATAAGAAATATCCTTTTAATAATTTACACTTCTATTAATTAGTTCATTTCTTTAAAATAGAGTTCACCAAAATCTTTATTATCTCAATAAGTTCACCAAGAACTTTTTCATTTCTTTTAACTAACATCATTTGAATATTAAAACCATTTATTTATTTATTAATGGTTAAACACATCAAAGATATATTTGTTAGGATCTATTACAAAAAATACACCAATTAATAATATTTCACCTGGGCACTTTAAAACACTCTAGATGAATTTAAATGAGAGGGTAAAAAAAAAACAGCCAATTTGGCTAATGGGCGGTAAAAGTTAGGATTTGGTGATGAAAATAATAACTAATATTGATATAGGACCTATCTACATTCTACAGCTTATAGACCCTTTACTCACTAATGTTAGATAGACCCTTCACTCTCTAATGTTAGATAGACCCTTTACTCACTAATGTTAGATAGACCCTTTACTCACTAATGTTAGATAGACCCTTTACTCTCTAATGTTAGATAGACCCTTTACTCACTAATGTTAGATAGACCCTTTACTCACTAATGTTAGATAGACCCTTTACTCACTAATGTTAGATAGACCCTTTACTCACTAATGTTAGATGGACCCTTTACTCACTAATGTTAGATAGACCCTTTACTCTCTAACGTTAGATAGACTCTTTACTCACTAATGTTAGATAGACCCTTTACTCTCTAATGTTAGATAGACCCTTTAATCTCTAATGTTAGATAGACCCTTTACTCACTAATGTTAGATAGAACCTTTACTCACTAATGTTAGATGGACCCTTTACTCACTAATGTTAGATAGACCCTTTACTCTCCAATGTTAGATAGACCCTTTACTCACTAATGTTAAATAGACCCTTTACTCACTAATGTTAGATAGACCCTTTACTCTCTAATGTCAGATAGACCCTTTACTCTCTAATGTCAGATAGACCCTTTACTCACTAATGTTAGATAGACCCTTTACTCACCAATGTTAGATAGACTCTTTACTCACTAATGTTAGATAGACCCTTTACTCACTAATGTTAGATAGACCCTTTACTCACTAATGTTAGATAGACCCTTTACTCACTAATGTTAGATAGACCCTTTACTCACTAATGTTAGATAGACCCTTTACTCTCTAATGTCAGATAGACCCTTTACTCTCTAATGTCAGATAGACCCTTTACTCACTAATGTTAGATAGACTCTTTACTCACCAATGTTAGATAGACCCTTTACTCACTAATGTTAGATAGACCCTTTACTCACTAATGTTAGATAGACCCTTTACTCTCTAATGTTAGATAGACCCTTTACTCACTAATATTAGATAGACCCTTTACTCTCTAATGTCAGATAGACCCTTTACTCTCTAATGTCAGATAGACCCTTTACTCACTAATGTTAGATAGACCCTTTACTCACCAATGTTAGATAGACTCTTTACTCACTAATGTTAGATAGACCCTTTACTCTCTAATGTCAGATAGACCCTTTACTCTCTAATGTCAGATAGACCCTTTACTCACTAATGTTAGATAGACCCTTTACTCACCAATGATAGATAGACTCTTTACTCACTAATGTTAGATAGACCCTTTACTCACTAATGTTAGATAGACCCTTTACTCACTAATGTTAGATAGACCCTTTACTCACTAATGTTAGATAGACCCTTTACTCACTAATGTTAGATAGACCCTTTACTCTCTAATGTCAGATAGACCCTTTACTCTCTAATGTCAGATAGACCCTTTACTCACTAATGTTAGATAGACCCTTTACTCACTAATGTTAGATAGACCCTTTACTCACTAATGTTAGATAGACCCTTTACTCTCTAATGTTAGATAGACCCTTTACTCTCTAATGTTAGATAGACCCTTTACTCACTAATGTTAGATAGGGACTTAACCCCATTTCTCTGGAATTGCTATAAAGGTACTTACAGTGTGTTTTTTCTTTTGCAAGACTTTGACCCCCCACTAGGAATATTTGGAATAAGAATTTAGAGGAAACAAATATATTTTCTTGAAGAATAGGCTTGGTACTTACATTTCATTTATTACAAACTTATTTGAAACTCATTGAAAACACTTCTAAAGGCTATCTAAAAAATGTGTTGGAAATGGTCCCCAGAATCCTGTAGTTAAAGTCTTACGCGCTTCAAGAAGCTCTTCGCCGCCCTCTTAATTATTGATGGGTCAGAATTTGCAGATGAGAATCCACATGATATTGTCGAATGAAACTATAGAAATGACAAAAAAGTAATGATATTTGTTGCGATTATGGACGGAAAATTCTACTGTCCAATCATTCATCGATGACGACGGCCCTTGTGACTCTGTTAATGGTTCCTATAACATGACTTTGCTGAATGACAGAGTGTAGCAAACATTTTTGAGCCACTGCAACATGACGCAGACTCTGTTGTATGCAAGATGGTGATCAATCTCAATGTACAAGAGTGGCTAAGCAGTTATTGAGGAAAAATTTCAAGTACGAGTTACCAGAAGAGACACTGAGATCTTCTGGCCAGCACTCAGTAAGAACTCAATCCTCTTGATTTCAATTTCTGGGCTACAACACAAAATATTTTGTATTCGGAAAACCTCAATCTATTTATGATATGATAGAATTTAGTGTGTGAAGCTGTTTGGTGCAAATCATGACGCAGTAACAATTGAGAAGGTGACGAAGACTCGAAGAGCGTCTTGAAGCGCGCCAAACTTTGACTACAGGATTCCCGCGGCCATTTCCAACACCTTCTGTAGATAGCCTTTAGAAGTATTTTGAATGAGCTTCAAATAAGTTTGTATTACATGAAATGTAAGTACCAAGCCTATTCTTCAAGAAAATATATTTGTTTCCTCTAAATTTTTATTCCAAATATTCCTAGTGGGGGCTCAAAGTCTTGCAAAAAGAAAAAAACACACTGTACTTTTCAATCTATAAATCCCTATTAAAATGCATCAATGCATTATAGTGTGATAGATGCATTATAGGCAGTAAGGAAGTTAAAGCAGATATTTCACTATAAGGAAATACTTAAATGAACGGGCAACATTTTAACTAGGTGCTACTTTCAGTAGTTTAACTAGGTGGTAGTCTCAATAGATTTAACTAGTTGCTAGTTTCAATAGAATTAACTAGGTGCTACTTTCAATGGGCTTAACTAAGTGGTAGTTCCAATAGGCTTAACTAGGAGGTAGTTTCAATAGAATTAACTAGGTGCTACTTTCAATGGGCTTAACTAAGTGGTAGTTCCAATAGGCTTAACTAGGAGGTAGTTTCAATAGAATTAACTAGGTGCTACTTTCAATGGGCTTAACTAAGTGGTAGTTCCAATAGGCTTAACTAGGAGGTAGTTTCAATAGAATTAACTAGGTGCTACTTTCAATGGGCTTAACTAAGTGGTAGTTCCAATAGGCTTAACTAGGAGGTAGTTTCAATAGAATCAACTAGGAGCTAGTTTCAATAGAATCAACTAGGTGCTAGTTTCAATAGAATCAACTAGGTGCTAGTTTCAATAGAATTAACTAGGTGCTAGTTTCAATAGAATTAACTAGGTGCTAGTTTCAATATACATTGCTAGGTACTTTTTTCAGTAGGTTTAACTAGGTACTACTTTCAATAGGTTCAACTAGGTGCTAGTGCTACTTAGTTTAACTAGGTTTTTAATAACATAATACAGATAGAGAAACAGTTCGCTATTTCATTATTTTCACACACTCTTTTGAATTATTAATTAGCAGTTTAAAATAATGAACAAACTTTGGAGTCCAATGGAGTCTGAAGAATTAATTTGAAATGAGAGCATCACAGAACGGCAGAGGAAGAAAAAGTTAGAGGGACGTGATATGATCAGAAAGAACCCCCCAGGGGAGAAATGGAGGAACAGGGGGGGGGAGGTGGATGAGAATATAAGTAAAAGAAACATTAGGTGGAAGTAGGTATTCAATGGCAGTTAATTTCAAAAAGCGACATCTATTGGCTGTTTTCTTTGTTTAGGCGGTTTATTTCTTTCACATAATTATAGTTTGCGCATAGGATCAAATTTCATCTATTGGCAATAGCTAATTACGGATCTAGTTGTATTTTATTAGTTAGTATGGTAAATACAACAATAGTAACAAGAACTTATATGCAAAGATACACAAGGTGATCTACAGACAAAACTTTAAACTGTTTAATCTTATAAAATGCACTTCCAACTGAAATATTTAAATGCATTGCTAAATTAAAGCTCATATTCAATATTCAGGTGAAATTATTCCGCACTCTCCCTTTAAAATAACTAATTTCCGAGTTTTAGATTCAGGACACCCAAACACAGGATACGGTAACATATAGGGTATGGTAATCAGCTCATCGAATCTAGTTTGACGTGACCACGGCGTGATCGGAAATGGCAACTCTGACCACACTTTCAAACATGGGACAACCTATTTGAACTTAGTCACATCTAAATATAATTTTTTTCTTATCAATTACTAATTAGGCATTGGTTAAATTGTATTTTTATTATTTTATTCCATAATTGTTATTCATAGGAACAACAATTTAGCAGTCAACTAGCACTAGTTTAGGATCCTAGGTAGCATATATTTAAGACCTTATTTCTTATAGAAAAGTAAAAGAAATGATATTCAAATATTCAACTTTTAGGTTCATCGCCATTTTCGCTTTTCTTTCACACGAAACCCTATTAAATGACTAATAAACTTCTCGATATTAACATGCAAATATGAGAAATTATGAGCCGCTCGGTTACAAACAAGAAATGTGTTGTTTTGATGACGTCATATTTTTGCGTCGTCTACTAGTGTCTGTACCCGTTATGTTCCTGCGAACGCAACGTGCAATTTTGTTTACATATTCGTGTTCACGAATATCATTTTCTTCCTATTACTCAATAAAAGTAATTTATTTAATGTATAAGTGAGCATATTATTAATATTTTAGACTAGTTAATGTGAACCGTACGTGATCGCAACCTGTGGGTCATATTTATATTATTTGAGTGTGATTAGCGTATTAGATTTTTGTGACATGAAATCTTAGTGGCATGTAATGTAGTTCACTGTAACCGCTAGTTTGTCGTACTGCACAATTCATGATTGTTTAATGACCTGGCCGGGGGATAAGGAGGGCGGCACGCCCCCTTTTTTTACGTATTTCTGATGTTATATCTGAAGTAAACAGCACCTTCCAGACCCCCAAACCTAACCTAACCTATCGGAAACTTAATTACGCTATATCTCGAAAACGAAGAGTTTACACAACAAATGGTGTTCATGAAAAACGTCTTAAAATGACTTCTTTAACCCACTGTTAGTGTCAAATTGACAAAAATCTGATAAAGATAGAAATATTATAAAAAGCGTGACTCAGAGGAAAATATCTCCTGTGAGTCACACCTGGCGTTTGCATTTTCTTCCCGTTTGTTACTCCTCCGAAAAACCTACTTTAAATACGGATAATACAGGGAAAAGTTAGACACTCACAGTTCTCGGTAAGTGGATGTTAACAGAGGTCATGTACAAATCTGACCTTAAGAAATTACTCATTGACCAAACACCCACTTTCCGAGTACTGTTCCCCTTATTGATAAAATTATCCTTTTATATTTTATTAGGCTATCAAGTTATTGACAGTTGAATTAAACTAACGATTTATTTTCCATGTAAAATGTGTGTAATGCTGTAAATCATGAGTTACTTTAGTTTGGATTAAAGGACTGTAGAGGATTAGTTACATTGGCAAAATTAATTTGAAGTGGAGGGGAGGGAGCTGTGCACGTAAAGGGATGTGCTTTGTAAAGGGCTGTGCTTTGTAAAGGGCTGTGCTTTGTAAAGGGCTGTGCTTTGTAAAGGCTGTGCTTTGTAAAGGGCTGTGCTTTGTAAAGGGCTGTGCTTTGTAAAGGCTGTGCTTTGTAAAGGGCTGTGCTTTGTAAAGGGCTGTGCTTTGTAAAGGGCTGTGCTTTGTAAAGGCTGTGCTTTGTAAAGGCTGTGCTTTGTAAAGGCTGTGCTTTGTAAAGGGCTGTGCTTTGTAAAGGCTGTGCTTTGTAAAGGCTGTGCTTTGTAAAGGCTGTGCTTTGTAAAGGCTGTACTTTGTAAAGGACTGTGCTTTGTAAAGGCTGTACTTTGTAAAGGACTGTGCTTTGTAATGGGATGTACTTTATAGTTGGCTGTGCCCTCTACAAGCTGTACACTTTACCAACTGTGCACTCTACCGATAAATGCGTAAGGCAGAAACTTTGAGACTAAAAACTACAGCTGTACACCGGACTACTAATGACTACAACTTATTGCACAGCATCCCACTCGATGGGGAGAAAGAGGGGGTGATACACTCGATGGGGGAGAGAGGAGTGATTAAATGGGGCAAGTGATAGACCACTCAAGACTAATAGAAGTATTATCCACTGGATAATAAACTAATGTATGTTGAGTTTACGCTATAGTATGTAGAACTAGATTATGTGCACTCGGTTGAGCGCATACCTTCGCCTCCACTTTGACCAGTTCTCTTCCAAAACTTGAGAAACTGCTAACTGGATAATAACCAATCGTCCCACCAAGTTTCATGTAATATGGTTCAGTACTTTTTGAGTTATCGAGTTATAAATGACCTTGACCTTGACCTTTGACCGGGTCACTCCCAAAATTCTACCAGCAGGTCACTGTGCATGGACCAATCGTTTCACCAAATTTCAGGCAATTTGGTTGAACACTTTTTCAATTGAGCGAATAACAAGATGATAAATAAATAAATAAATAAGTAAATGCCGATGAAAATATGACCTTCCCGCATTCTGCGAAGGTAAAGAGATGTTAGATGGGGACTATTGCGATGGGGAAATGATGGGGATGTTATACCCCTCTCCCCATCTGTTGGCAAGAAAATGGGAATAACTATTAAGGAGATGAACAATACATTATTTACATCAAGACTTAGTTGATGGGTACTCGTATAGCGCAGACCTTCGCCGCCACTTACAAATGACTTTGACTACCAATACTGCTGAGTTATAAATGACCTTGACCTTTGACCTGATTGCTCCCATAAACTAACGGAATCCGGCGGATTGGCCGAAAATGAATTTGCCGAAACCCAAATTGGTCGAAAACGGATTCGCTGAAGTGAAGATTCGCCGAAAGACAAATTCACCGAAAAATAAATTGTTAATCATTGTAACTGTTGATCATTGTAACTGTTGATCATTGTAACTGTTGATCTTTGTAACTGTTGATCTTTGTAACTGTTGATCATTGTAACTGTTGATCATTGTAACTGTTGATCATTGTAACTGTTGATCATTGTAACTGTTGATCTTTGTAACTGTTGATCATTGTAACTGTTGATCATTGTAACTGTTGATCTTTGTAACTTTTAATCATTGTAACTGTTGATCATTGTAACTATTGATCTTTGTAACTGTTGATCATTGTAACTGTTGATCATTGTAACTGTTGATCTTTGTAACTGTTGATCATTGTAACTGTTGATCATTGTAACTGTTGATCATTGTAACTGTTGATCTTTGTAACTGTTGATCATTGTAACTGTTGATCATTGTAACTATTGATCATTGTAACTGTTGATTTTTGTACCTGTTGATTTTTGTAACTGTTGATCTTTGTACCACTAAATGATTCTTTGTCTTTTCTAATTTTAAAGACGTTCAAGTTTTATTCAGTCAGCATCAGTCAGTCAGCTATGGGAGCATGTTGCATTTCTTTCATTTGAGTGTTTGGTTGTTTTTAGATTGTGTGTTACTAGCGTGTTTATTCATTTTGTGAATATGCCATGTTTACTGCATATTTTTTATTCAGTTGTTAATAGTATACCACACAGAAGGTGTTTTGTGGCTGACATTATTAATATTTATTCCATTTATTGCGTTTAAAATAGAAAATTGTTAGTAATGAAAGAACTATAGGTTATGTTTATACCTCCCCTATAAACATCTGGCTTCAACGATAGTGAAGCTGTCGTTGAAGAAATTAGTTTCATAAGTGAATAAATTAGTGAATAAATAAATTAGTGAATAAATAAATTTGCATGAATAAATTTGTTTCAGGTAAAAAGATTTATTTCTATCACCCCTTTTTTAATAATGCCATATACATATTAATATTTAATATATACAGTTAGATATAGGAATTTAGCAAAATGACAGAATTAGCGGAATACAAATTTATATAGCAATAGTAATGTCAAACTCATATAAGAAATATGTTTTTTTATGCATAAGATATAATGATGAGAACTACAAAGTCCAACAGAATGTTATTTTTGAATACATTAAATATAATTTTCGACAAATTCGTCTTTCGAAAAATCAGCCTAGACCCAAAACTAACGAAACAGTTCCTAGATAATGACCAATCGTTCTACCAAATTTCAGGCAATTTGGTTCCACACTCTTCTAGTTATGCGAATAACAATATTACCATTAATTAATTATAACCAGATTACCATTAATTAATTATAACCAGATTACCATTAATTAATTATAACCAGATTACCATAAATTAATCATAACAAGATTACCATTAATTAATTATAACGAGATTACCATTAATTAATTATAACAAGATTACCATTAATTAATCATAACAAGATTACCATTAATTAATTATAACAAGATTACCATTAATTAATTATAACAAGATTACCATTAATTAATTATAACAAGATTACAAATAGATATATCCCGTCAAAATATAACATTCCGCAATTTTGCGAGGGTAATAACTAGTAGAGCTTAATGTTCTGAAACTGTTCTGCCTTCATTATGCATTAGAAGCTAGCGGGAAACTTTATATTAAATGCTAGATTATTATTCCTAAGTTGTGTCTATAAATACATAATTAATATCTAAGATGTATTCAGTGGAGTCTGTGAGATTATATAACGCCTGATAAACACAACTTTGACTCTAAACATGAACTAACTTAAAGGATTGCTGTGGGAAAACTAGAGTGATGGTGTTACTGTGTCTAGTGATGGTGTTACTGTGTCTAGTGATGGTGTTACTGTGTCTAGTGATAGTGTTACTGTGTCTAGTGATAGTGTTACTGTGTCTAGTGATGGTGTTACTGTGTCTAGTGATGGTGTTACTGTGTCTAGTGATGGTGTTACTGTGTCTAGTGATGGTGTTACTGTGTCTAGTGATGGTGTTACTGTGTCTAGTGATGGTGTTACTGTGTCTAGTGATGGTGTTACTGTGTCTAGTAATGGTGTTACTGTGTCTAGTGATGGTGTTACTGTGTCTAGTGATGGTGTTACTGTGTCTAGTGATGGTGCTCCTGGGTATCTAGAGTATCCAGACTACCTAGTAACCAGACTACCTAGTATCCAGACTACCTAGTATCCAGACTACCTAGTATCAAGACTACCTAGTATCAAGACTACCTAGTAACCAGACTACCTAGTATCCAGACTACCTAGTATCCAGACTACCTACTATTCAGACTACCTAGTATCAAGACTACCTAGTAACCAGACTACCTAGTATCCAGACTACCTAGTGTCCAGACTACCTAGTATCCAGACTACCTAGTGTCCAGACTAGCGCTATATCTTCAGATGAAGTATCTTATAAATCACAGGTTTTGCTCAGAGTATCTAACAGAGATGAAGCAAAGCCTTTATAGCCTTGGTGAGCTATATTGAGCAGCACTAGTGTACTTGCCCGTAAAGAATAACCTGTTCTCAATAGTATCAATATTTGTAACTAGTGTACTTGCCCGTGAAGAATAACCTGTTCTCAATAGTATCAATATTTGTAACTAGTGTACTTGCCCGTAAAGAATAACCTGTTCTCAATAGTATCAATATTTGTAACTAGTGTACTTGCCCGTGAAGAATAACCTGTTCTCAATAGTATCACTATTTGTAACTAGTGTACTTGCCCGTTAAGAATAACCTGTTCTCAACAGTATCAATATTTGTAACTAGTGTACTTGCCCGTTAAGAATAACGTGTTCTCAATAGTATCAATATTTGTAACTAGTGTACTTACCCGTTAAGAATAACCTGTTCTCAATAGTATCACTATTTGTAACTAGTGTACTTGCCCGTAAAGAATAACGTGTTCTCAATAGTATCAATATTTGTAACTAGTGTACTTGCCCGTTAAGATAACGTGTTCTCAATAGTATCACTATTTGTAACTAGTGTACTTGCCCGTAAAGAATAACGTGTTCTCAATAGTATCACTATTTGTAACTAGTGTACTTGCCCGTTAAGAATAACGTGTTCTCAATAGTATCAATATTTGTAACTAGTGTACTTGCCCGTTAAGAATAACCTGTTCTCAATAGTATTAACATTATGTATATTTGACGTGAAAATGCTATAAAGCATTCATATTACCGTATATGTACATTGTATATAAGCAATATATTTATATTACATTTTAATTATTAACTTTAATTTACAATGAGCCTAATATAAACAGGGTATATTCTGAGTTATCGGACGGTGCCTCATTTTCAATCATATAAGAGTAAAGTATATAATTATTATTATATAACTCGTTAAAGTAATTGGTAATAAAAATAGTGAGTAAATTAATAATTTTTATATAGTTTGCATAATTGAAAATGTAAACCTGTCCAATAACTCGTATCTTACCCTGCTGATCGCTGTACTTTATTATGCATATTCGCTTCTTTTGATGTCATACGTTGCATGTCAATTGATGTATTTACAACTAATACATGTACATATATTGATTTGATGCAAAGTGATGTGTAGGGTTGTGACAATATGCTTTATAAATCATAGATCTTAAGAATATCACAGACGAAATGAAATGGTATCGAATACTATATACCACTGGTGTAGAACCATTCAATACTCTTTCATTCTCTCCGTCTATAATATTCTCTATGGTTTATAAAGCATATTGTCACAAACCTAGTAATGTATAAACAATCGGGAAGATCATACACGTCAATCGAATGTTATCGATTATCGATTATAATCGTTGATTATCGGTTGTCTATCGGTTTTTATAACCGATGATTATCGGTTGTCTATCGGTTCTATAACCGGTGATAAAAAGATCTTCTATCTACGATAATAAATGATACGATAAACTTATCGTGGTTTATGCTAAATTTAAAACACTTTCAGTCTATCGTCTTTCGTCGGACATTCCCTATAAAAATCCCTCTGATAATGTTTCTATTATGATACGATAAAATACCATCAATATTTACCGTAATGGACAATAACAGACAATCTGCGGATTGTAAATTTTACAAGTGATGATTAAATTGCAAATAGATTTCCTTCAAAAAATTAGGTACCATTTTTTTAATTATAAATTTTCATCCAAAATTTTATTTTTAATTTTCTTCAAAAAAAAAATCAGTCAAAAAAATGAAATTTCCTTCAGGGGATTTCTACCTCTAACCACCTTCTTGCCTCCATTTCTACCTCTAACCACCTCATTGCCTCCATTTCTACCTCTAACCACCTCCTTTCCTCCATTTCTACCTCTAACCACCTCCTTGCCTCCATTTCTACCTCTAACCACCTCATTGCCTCCATTTCTACCTCTAACCACCTCCTTGCCTCCATTTCTACCTCTAACCACCTCCTTGCCTCCATTTCTACCTCTAACCACCTCCTTGCCTCCATTTCTACCTCTAACCACTTCCTTGCCTCCATTTCTACCTCTAACCACCTCCTCGCCTCCATTTCTACCTCTAACCACCTCCTTTCCTCCATTTCTACCTCTAACCACCTCCTTGCCTCCATTTCTACCTCTAACCACCTCCTTGCCTCCATTTCTACCTTTAGCACTCACCTACTACTTGCATGTGCGCCTCCTTGGAGATGGTGAAGTAGGAGGGGAACTCCGCGGACACCTCACACTTGTAAGAGCCGCTAGACTCCAGAGTCACGGGGTGCAGCTCCACATTCCGCTCATCACTGGCAGCGGTCTGGGGAAAAGAACACGCATTGGAGAGGCACTTTAAAGCAGGTAAAACGCAGCGTCTTCACCGCACAGTTTATGCCCATGCTATTCTAGGAGATAAAACGCAGCGTTATAACCGCTCATTTTACGCGTCTTCAATTAATCACGGTTAAATGAATGGAAGGCGGAAAAAACGCTGGTATAGACTGCATATTTGCTTTCCATTCATTTAACCGTGATTAATTGAAGAGGCGTAAACTGGGCAGTAAAAACGCGGCGTTTTATCAGTTAGTATAGAATGGGTTTCAATAGATTCATTTTGAGGATTTTTTTCTATCTGCACTTGCTTGTGTAGGGTGAAATACGAATTATCAGTCAGTTTCACATCTTCGGTCACATAAAAATAAACGATACAATAATTATCATTTAATTGGTATCTATGATAGCTTTTTCTTACATGACCGAAGACGTGAAAGCCACCGATAATTCGTAACTTACCCACTATAAAGTTAATTTCGTGAGGGTTTAACGTCTGCTTCGGAACCAAAGTCTGACATCAAAAGGAAATTAAGTACAAGGGACTGAAATGGAACCTATTTATAATTGGGGTACTTACTGTGTCTCTATATGGCTAATTGAAGTCATGGATCAAGTACACTTTAAGTACCCCAAATTCTCAAACTATACCACAAGTGTAGTTTAAGGGCCCGGTCACAAGGACGTTTTTGCATAGAGTTTTCACAGCGTTTTTGACTCTAAGGATATTTTAGTTAATCCCATTTCATAGGTATCCATGTTACGCGACACTTTTGGAGCGTTGAAAACGCTCCAAAAACGCTCGTGTGAACAGGTCCTTAAGACCCCAGTGAATTTTTGAATGTGTCTATGCTACGGTGTTCTGCATGTCTTGACTGCAATCAAATCAAAATAATTCTTCTACTGCGGTGTTCAGAGCAACGAAAAGATGGACAGAGCAACATTCCAAACAGAAATTCTACTTGGTGAAGATCCACTACCGCCCATTGAATGGATGAAGCAAAGACAACTAATGGCTAGTGAGATGCTTGCGGCAATGAAATGAATTGGAATAGGACAGTAGTGTTACTGACTCACTCTTTATTATATTTTTTATACATTCCTTATTAAATACGAATTTTTTTATTCAATGTTTTTAATTGTCATGAATATCACCCAAGTGCATTTTAAAACCAAGTGTAGTTTATGGACACTAGATTCAGCTCCGGTCCTTAAAGTATACTTGATCTGAAATCATTACCCATTTTATTATCTATTTACTTTATGCTAAATATAGTGTTTTAATACTATTTACTGTTTCTATACAGGGTGTCCGACACTTTTGTTGCCAAACTTTAACATAAGGTAGCGATCGTCGAAATAAACACTTTTTATTCTATGAAGGTATGGTCAAAAATTCTTAGTTAGAGAGTTACAAGGACTTGAAGTTGGTTAAAAAATGCAATTAGTCGAAACGAACTGCATGAAAGCAACAGGGGGCCACCAAGATTTGATTCTACTTATGGGGACATTTGAAGAGTTTGGTGTATGAAACACCGACTCAATCCGAAAAGAACCTGATCGGCAGGATTGTCGAAACCTCCGCAAGGATTCGTGAAACTCCTGGTGTCTTTGCTCGCGTCTGCCAATCATTGGACAAACGTTTGAACGGCTGCATCGCAACAAATGGGCGGCAGTTTGAACACATTTTGTAAACATGTAACCTAATTTAAGATTATGTTTCTTGTGCTCATAATAATTACTGTTAAATTTTTTTTGTTTCTTATCGCAACATTAAAAATGATAATGTTAACTAAAAATAATTAATGGTACAGATACTTTCCTAACCTTGTAACTCTTTAACTAAACATTTTAGACCATACCTTCATAGAATATAAAGTGTTTATTTTGACGATTGCTACCTTATGTTAAAGTTTGGCAAGTGTCGGACATGTATACCAAATCATCTGGAGATAATTTATTAAATAAAATGAGAGACAGCTATCAGAAAAGTTTGCGATTACTCTTACATGATTACTAATGAACCTCTTTCAAACTTTTAGAAGTTATTAAAACGTAGTAGAAGTTCACAATAAAGTTATCAAAGATATGCTGGTGGATAGGGTTGTGACAATATGCTTTTAAAATCATAGATCCTGAAAATATCATAGACGGAAAGAATTAAAGAGTATTGAATGGTTCTACACAAGCGGTATATAGTATTCGATACCATTTCATTCCGTCTGTGATATTCCTAAGATCTATGATTTTAGAAGCATATTGTCACAACTCTATTAATCACTATTTTATATATAGCTCCAATGAAGTCTTTTGTTCGATGAAGACCCTTTTTATTCGGCTACTCTATTTTGGTTGGCGTGAATGTTTACAGTGATAATATTGCAGCAGAGACGCTCTATCACTAACCAGCTTGCAAAGGATTACCTCGAGTCTATCATGTCGCATGAGACTTCAATGGAGACACTTAATGAGCCCTAATGAGAAAAGCTAATATTGCTGCGTCACTTACAAGGATATAAAACAGTCGCAAGCTTTTCTATACTGATATCAACTAGTCCCCTAGTCTGAGAATTTGGGTGATTACGAAGGGCATATGGTGTTCTAGTCTACTAGGTTATGATCGAGATTTTAATTGGATATCGAAAAGTCATGAAATATTTCGGATAACTTGGAGAATAGTCAACAAAATCTAGTTTGGATGACGACTCTACATTGGGAATTCTTGGGGAGACGATACTACATGTGGGAATTCTTGGAGTGGCTATTCTACATGTGGGAATTCTTGGAGTGGCTATTCTACATGTGGGAATTCTTGGGGTGACGATTCTACATTGAGAATTCTTGGGTGACGATACTACATGTGATCCAACTTTGATACTATACCATCAAGTCAAAACAATTGTCTGCAGCAGGAAGTCAGTTCACTATGATATTTTTTTCAAAATGAAAGTCCGCGGCATAAATTACAGCAACCTATATTTTTATTAATTAATCATTGAGGCTCTACCCCCCGGAAGGACTGATAATGTAACATATTAATGGAAGCATGCTCTTTCTCTCTCTCTCTACACATTAATGTATACAAGGTGCAATCAATACGTACATCAACTTTAACTCCCGGTAGGTTGTAGACATGTATGGGATCAGGTCTGTCTTTCGGCACGTAGCGAAAGAACTCGTGCGCCCCTCGGTACCACTTGACTGAATACAGCTCTACTCCATCCAGTACGAAGGGACACGTCAGTCGAACTCTGGAGCCTGAGACTTGGTGGTAGGGGACGATAACTCTGTCCAACTTGAGGGCAGAGGTCAGAGAGCCTGGAAAGAAGAGGACAGAGGTTAGCTGGTACTGAATGTGATAGGAAGGACAGAAAGGACAGAGGTTAGCTGGTACTAAATGTGATAGGAAGGACAGAAAGGACAGAGGTTAGCTGTTTCTAAATGTGATAGGAAGGACAGAGGTTAGCTGGTACTAATGTGATAGGAAGGACAGAAAGGACAGAGGTTAGCTGGTACTAATGTGATAGGAAGGACAGAAAGGAGAGATATTAGCTGGTACTAAATGTGATAGAAAGGACAGAAAGGACAGAGGTTAGCTGGTTCTAATATGATAGGAAGGACAGAAAGGACAGAGGTTAGCTGGTGCTAATGTGATAGGAAGGACAGAAAGGACAGAAGTTAGCTGGTACCTATTTTATAAGTTACAGAGTCTTGTTGCTTTTATTTAATTACAAAACTATAAATAGATGTTCATATACTGTGCGTATCTACATCCGAAGAAATATACCAAAAAAAATCCTTTTATATTTTAATCATGTACATGAAATGGTAACTGTAAATCACATTAAGACATTGATACAATATTTACTAAAATAAATTGTGTCTTTTAGTTCTTTCTAGAACAATAGAGTTAAATACAAAGGACTACAAGCGTGGTAGACTAGGTAGTTAGAGTTGCCAGTTAGTCTATTCATAATAGAGTTATGAGAGTTCTGACAATTGTTCTACATTAGTTAGTGTACCAATTGTTCTACGCGAGTTCTAACAATTCTAACAATTGTTCATTACTATAAAGTTACTCTAGACAGTTCCAGTTGCTTAACTAATATTTCCTGCGGTAAACTAGTCGCAAATCTCATTTCTAGAGTTGTTTTAATAAATATTCCAGCATTTGGTGTCATGTGGGGGTGTTCGTAGGACTTTAGTGCGTCAGACCACTAAAATAATATTAGTAATGGCCAGGAAGGAGTTACAGGGACAGCAATATTAAAATATATTCACTCCGAATTGTTCTTTTAAATGAGATGAAGGGAATAAATTTGTTGTAGCTGCAAAAGTAAACATGAAACTTAAATGATATTGAGGAAAATAGAAATAATATTATTGTGACTGTGGTGGGATTGAGGAGAGAAGAAACTTGTTAGAACAAGAAGAAACTTATTAGAACAAGAAGAAACTTGTTAGAACAAGAAGAAACTTGTTAGAACAAGAAGAAACTTGTTAGAACAAGAAGAAACTTGTTAGAACAAGAAGAAACTTGTTAGAACAAGAAGAAACTTGTTAGAACAAGAAGAAACTTGTTAGAACAAGAAGAAACTTATTAGAACAAGAAGAAACTTGTTAGAACAAGAAGAAACTTGTTAGAACAAGAAGAAACTTGTTAGAACAAGAAGAAACTTGTTAGAACAAGAAGAAACTTGTTAGAACAAGAAGAAACTTGTTAGAACAAGAAGAAACTTGTTAAAGCAGGAATAAACTTGTTAAAGCAGGAATAAACTTGTTAAAGCAGGAATAAACTTGTTAGAACAAGAAGAAACTTGTTAAAGCAGGAATAAACTTGTTAAAGCAGGAATAAACTTGTTAGAACAAGAAGAAACTTATTAGAACAAGAAGAAACTTGTTAGAACAAGAAGAAACTTGTTAGAACAAGAAGAAACTTGTTAGAACAAGAAGAAACTTGTTAGAACAAGAAGAAACTTGTTAGAACAAGAAGAAACTTGTTAGAACAAGAAGAAACTTGTTAAAGCAGGAATAAACTTGTTAAAGCAGGAATAAACTTGTTAAAGCAGGAATAAACTTGTTAGAACAAGAAGAAACTTGTTAAAGCAGGAATAAACTTGTTAAAGCAGGAATAAACTTGTTAGAACAAGAAGAAACTTGTTAAAGCAGGAATAAACTTGTTAAAGCAGGAATAAACTTGTTAAAGCAGGAATAAACTTGTTAGAACAAGAAGAAACTTGTTAAAGCAGGAATAAACTTGTTAGAACAAGAAGAAACTTGTTAAAGCAGGAATAAACTTGTTAGAACAAGAAGAAACTTGTTAAAGCAGGAATAAACTTGTTAGAACAAGAAGAAACTTGTTAAAGCAGGAATAAACTTGTTAAAAACAGAATAAACTTGTTAGAAACAGAAGAAACTTGTTAGAACAAGAAGAAACTTGTTAGAAGAAGAAGAAACTTATTAGAACAAGAAGAAACTTGTTAGAACAAGAAGAAACTTGTTAGAACAAGAATAAACTTGTTAGAAACAGAAGAAACTTGTTAGAAGAAGAAGAAACTTGTTAGAACAAGAAGAAACTTGTTAGAACAAGAAGAAACTTGTTAGAACAAGAAGAAACTTGTTAGAACAAGAAGAAACTTGTTAGAACAAGAAGAAACTTGTTAGAACAAGAAGAAACTTGTTAGAACAAGAAGAAACTTGTTAGAAGAAGAAGAAACTTGTTAGAAACAGAAGAAACTTGTTACAAGAAGAAGAAACTTGTTAGAACAAGAAGAAACTTGTTAGAACAAGAAGAAACTTGTTAGAACAAGAAGAAACTTGTTAGAAGAAGAAGAAACTTATTAGAACAAGAAGAAACTTGTTAGAACAAGAAGAAACTTGTTAGAACAAGAATAAACTTGTTAGAACAAGAAGAAACTTGTTAAAGCAGGAATAAACTTGTTAAAAACAGAATAAACTTGTTAGAAACAGAAGAAACTTGTTAGAACAAGAAGAAACTTGTTAGAAGAAGAAGAAACTTATTAGAACAAGAAGAAACTTGTTAGAACAAGAAGAAACTTGTTAGAACAAGAATAAACTTGTTAGAAACAGAAGAAACTTGTTAGAAGAAGAAGAAACTTGTTAGAACAAGAAGAAACTTGTTAGAACAAGAAGAAACTTGTTAGAACAAGAAGAAACTTGTTAGAACAAGAAGAAACTTGTTAGAACAAGAAGAAACTTGTTAGAACAAGAAGAAACTTGTTAAAGCAGGAATAAACTTGTTAAAGCAGGAATAAACTTGTTAAAGCAGGAATAAACTTGTTAGAACAAGAAGAAACTTGTTAAAGCAGGAATAAACTTGTTAGAACAAGAAGAAACTTGTTAAAGCAGGAATAAACTTGTTAGAACAAGAAGAAACTTGTTAAAGCAGGAATAAACTTGTTAGAACAAGAAGAAACTTGTTAAAGCAGGAATAAACTTGTTAAAAACAGAATAAACTTGTTAGAAACAGAAGAAACTTGTTAGAACAAGAAGAAACTTGTTAGAAGAAGAAGAAACTTATTAGAACAAGAAGAAACTTGTTAGAACAAGAAGAAACTTGTTAGAACAAGAATAAACTTGTTAGAAACAGAAGAAACTTGTTAGAAGAAGAAGAAACTTGTTAGAACAAGAAGAAACTTGTTAGAACAAGAAGAAACTTGTTAGAACAAGAAGAAACTTGTTAGAACAAGAAGAAACTTGTTAGAACAAGAAGAAACTTGTTAGAACAAGAAGAAACTTGTTAGAACAAGAAGAAACTTGTTAGAAGAAGAAGAAACTTGTTAGAAACAGAAGAAACTTGTTACAAGAAGAAGAAACTTGTTAGAACAAGAAGAAACTTGTTAGAACAAGAAGAAACTTGTTAGAACAAGAAGAAACTTGTTAGAAGAAGAAGAAACTTATTAGAACAAGAAGAAACTTGTTAGAACAAGAAGAAACTTGTTAGAACAAGAATAAACTTGTTAGAACAAGAAGAAACTTGTTAAAGCAGGAATAAACTTGTTAAAAACAGAATAAACTTGTTAGAAACAGAAGAAACTTGTTAGAACAAGAAGAAACTTGTTAGAAGAAGAAGAAACTTATTAGAACAAGAAGAAACTTGTTAGAACAAGAAGAAACTTGTTAGAACAAGAATAAACTTGTTAGAAACAGAAGAAACTTGTTAGAAGAAGAAGAAACTTGTTAGAACAAGAAGAAACTTGTTAGAACAAGAAGAAACTTGTTAGAACAAGAAGAAACTTGTTAGAACAAGAAGAAACTTGTTAGAACAAGAAGAAACTTGTTAGAACAAGAAGAAACTTGTTAGAACAAGAAGAAACTTGTTAGAAGAAGAAGAAACTTGTTAGAAACAGAAGAAACTTGTTACAAGAAGAAGAAACTTGTTAGAACAAGAAGAAACTTGTTAGAACAAGAAGAAACTTGTTAGAACAAGAAGAAACTTGTTAG
Organism: Caprella mutica; assembly: GCA_947561585.1. Classification (NCBI taxonomy): domain Eukaryota; kingdom Metazoa; phylum Arthropoda; class Malacostraca; order Amphipoda; family Caprellidae; genus Caprella; species Caprella mutica. The sequence continues at coordinate 136,547 of CANNZV010001322.1, read as the reverse complement.
AAGAAGAAGAAACTTGTTAGAACAAGAAGAAACTTGTTAGAACAAAAAGAAACTTGTTAGAACAAGAAGAAACTTGTTAGAACAAGAAGAAACTTGTTAGAACAAGAAGAAACTTGTTAGAACAAGAAGAAACTTGTTAGAACAAGAATAAACTTATTAGAACAAGAAGAAACTTATTAGAACAAGAAGAAACTTGTTAGAACAAGAAGAAACTTGTTAGAACAAGAAGAAACTTGTTAGAACAAGAAGAAACTTGTTAGAAACAGAAGAAACTTGTTAGAACAAGAAGAAACTTGTTAGAACAAGAAGAAACTTGTTAGAACAAGAAGAAACTTGTTAGAACAAGAAGAAACTTGTTAGAACAAGAAGAAACTTGTTAGAACAAGAAGAAACTTGTTAGAACAAGAAGAAACTTGTTAGAACAAGAGGAAACTTGTTAGAACAAGAAGAAACTTGTTAGAACAAGAGGAAACTTGTTAGAACAAGAAGAAACTTGTTAGAACAAGAGGAAACTTGTTAGAACAAGAAGAAACTTGTTAGAACAAGAAGAAACTTGTTAGAAGAAGAATAAACTTGTTAGAACAAGAAGAAACTTGTTAGAACAAGAAGAAACTTGTTAGAACAAGAATAAACTTATTAGAACAAGAATTAACTTGTTAGAAACAGAAGAAACTTGTTAGAACAAGAAGAAACTTGTTAGAACAAGAAGAAACTTGTTAGAACAAGAGGAAACTTGTTACAACAAGAAGAAACTTGTTACAACAAGAAGAAACTTGTTAGAACAAGAAGAAACTTGTTAGAACAAGAAGAAACTTGTTAGAAGAAGAATAAACTTGTTAGAACAAGAAGAAACTTGTTAGAACAAGAAGAAACTTGTTAGAACAAGAATAAACTTATTAGAACAAGAATTAACTTGTTAGAAACAGAAGAAACTTGTTAGAACAAGAATAAACTTGTTAGAACAAGAAGAAACTTGTTAGAACAGGAAGAAACTTGTTAGAACAAGAAGAAACTTGTTAAAACAAGAAGAAACTTGTTACAACAAGAAGAAACTTGTTAGAACAAGAAGAAACTTGTTAAAACAAGAAGAAACTTGTTAAAACAAGAAGAAACTTGTTAGAACAAGAAGAAACTTGTTAGAACAAGAAGAAACTTGTTAGAACAAGAAGAAACTTGTTAGAACAAGAAGAAACTTGTTAGAACAAGAATAAACTTGTTAGAACAAGAATAAACTTGTTAGAACAAGAAGAAACTTGTTAGAACAAGAAGAAACTTGTTAGAACAAGAATAAACTTGTTAGAACAAGAAGAAACTTGTTAGAACAAGAAGAAACTTGTTAGAACAAGAAGAAACTTGTTAGAACAAGAAGAAACTTGTTAGAACAAGAAGAAACTTGTTAGAACAAGAAGAAACTTGTTAGAACAAGAAGAAACTTGTTAGAACAAGAAGAAACTTGTTAGAACAAGAAGAAACTTGTTAGAACAAGAAGAAACTTGTTAGAACAAGAAGAAACTTGTTAGAACAAGAAGAAACTTGTTAGAACAAGAAGAAACTTGTTAGAACAAGAAGAAACTTGTTAGAACAAGAAGAAACTTGTTAGAACAAGAAGAAACTTGTTAGAACAAGAAGAAACTTGTTAGAACAAGAAGAAACTTGTTAGAACAGGAAGAAACTTGTTAGAACAAGAAGAAACTTGTTAGAACAAGAAGAAACTTGTTAGAACAAGAAGAAACTTGTTAGAACAAGAAGAAACTTGTTAGAAGAAGAAGAAACTTGTTAGAACAAGAAGAAACTTGTTAGAACAAGAAGAAACTTGTTAGAACAAGAAGAAACTTGTTAGAAGAAGAAGAAACTTGTTAGAACAAGAAGAAACTTGTTAGAACAGGAAGAAACTTGTTAGAACAAGAAGAAACTTGTTAGAACAAGAAGAAACTTATTAGAACAAGAAGAAACTTGTTAGAACAAGAAGAAACTTATTAGAACAAGAAGAAACTTGTTAGAACAAGAAGAAACTTGTTAGAACAAGAATAAACTTGTTAGAACAAGAAGAAACTTGTTAGAACAAGAAGAAACTTATTAGAACAAGAAGAAACTTGTTAGAACAAGAAGAAACTTATTAGAACAAGAAGAAACTTGTTAGAACAAGAAGAAACTTGTTAGAACAAGAATAAACTTGTTAGAACAAGAAGAAACTTGTTAGAACAAGAAGAAACTTGTTAGAACAAGAAGAAACATGTTAGAACAAGAAGAAACTTATTAGAACAAGAAGAAACTTATTAGAACAAGAAGAAACTTGTTAGAACAAGAAGAAACTTGTTAGAACAAGAAGAAACTTATTAGAACAAGAAGAAACTTATTAGAACAAGAAGAAACTTATTAGAACAAGAAGAAACCCCCAACTGGACCGCTAACCTAACCTCAGGTGGACAATATCTCTCTATATTTATAACGTATAGTTTGTTTTTAATTTTTGCCGGAATTGTCATGCGGCGAAAGGACCCACGAATGAGTAACCGTCAATACAATGCTTTATTACCTACCCAGGGTAAGATACGAGATAAACAGTTTCACATAAGAAAAAAACAATGAAATTATTTTACTTTTAGTTTAAGTAAATAAAATTCAGTGAATTTTTGTATGAACAGAAAATGTGTAGCTGTTCAATAACTCGAAACTTAGCCTAAGTTCTTCCTCCTGACAATAGCAAGACTGTGAAGTTAGACTATGAAGTTAGACTGTGAAGTTAGACTGTGAAGTTAGACTGTGAAGTTAGACTGTGAAGTTAGACTGTGAAGTTAGACTGTGAAGTTAGACTGTGAAGTTAGACTGTGAAGTTAGACTGTGAAGTTAGACTGTGAAGTTAGACTGTGAAGTTAGACTGTGAAGTTAGACTGTGAAGTTAGACTGTGAAGTTAGACTGTAGATACTTAGACTTCATTAGACCGAAAAAAAGACTTCAAAATGTGGTGGAGAGGAAATTAATAAAGTGAGACAGTGACTGAGACAGTGACTGAGACAGTCACTGAGACAGTGACTGAGACAGTCACTGAGACAGTGACTGAGACAGTCACTGAGACAGTGACTGAGACAGTGACTGAGACAGTCACTGAGACAGTCACTGAGACAGTCACTGAGACAGTCACTGAGACAGTCACTGAGACAGTCACTGAGACAGTCACTGAGACAGTCACTGAGACAGTCACTGAGACAGTCACTGAGACAGTCACTGAGACAGTCACTGAGACAGTCACTGAGACAGTCACTGAGACAGTCACTGAGACAGTCACTGAGACAGTCACTGAGACAGTCACTGAGACAGTCACTGAGACAGTCACTGAGACAGTGATTGAGACAGTGACTGAGACAGTGACTGAGACAGTGACTGAGACAGTCACTGAGACTGAAAAGTTTGTTTATCCCAAATCTCTTTTATATTTTTTTACACAGTTTTTCTTTAAATTATATTCATGTTTTTGTTGTAATTTTTATTTGCAATTTGTCTCACTAATTATTTTTTATCTCTTTGTATTTAAAATGTAGAACTCATCTTTACTTCGAAGCTAATTAAAATAAAAGAAAAAATGGACGCTTTCTAAAATATTTTCACTGTTATATAACATCATAATTAATTAATTATTCTATGTAATACATATTAACATTTTAATTATTGTAACTCATTATGAGAAATTGTTAGTAGGTAAATCGTGCTAATTATTCAGTAAAAAGATTCTTGGTGAAATTTAAAAAAAAAAGTGAAATATCACCAAAAGTCTACGGAAAATGCTTCTAATATTTTACTTACTTTATTTGGGGTGAGTTACGAGTTATCGGACAGTAACACATTTTCGAACGTGTGTATATATATTTAATATTTAGCTTTGGTTTTAATTATCAATGATACCAATTAAAACAAAATATAGATAATAATAAAACAATTCTTACGTATCAGAAAATGTTGAACCGTTCGATAACTCAGTACTTACCCTAGTTACATATATATAATTAATTCATGAAATATTTTTGAAAGAGGGAAATGAAGAGGTGATAGTAAATAAAGCCAACGAGTCTACCTAACACAAAATCTAAGAGGAAAATGAAGAGGTGATAGTAAATGTAGCCTACGAGTCTGCCTAACACAAAATCTAAGAGGAAAATGAAGAGGTGATCGTAAATGAAGCCTACGAGTCTACCTAACACAAAATCTAAGAGGAAAATGAAGAGGTGATCGTAAATGTAGCCTACGAGTCTGCCTAACACAAAATCTAAGAGGAAAATGAAGAGGTGATAGTAAATGAAGCCTACGAGTCTACCTAACACAAAATCTAAGACCTCGTAGTTGAAGAGCATAACCCTAGCGCTATCCTCTAAAACTGCAAGCAGCGTTAAAGGGGCAGTTCAGTCAAAATCAAACTATCGCCAAATGGTCCTAAATCGATTCAGTATATTTATTTATGTAACATTAGAATATTCGTTGATTTTAGAAATGTTTATATAAAAAGTATATAGTAAATTAGTGGCGCCATCTGTGGACTGCGGTGGACCGCGTAACTAATCATTGTAGTACGTAAACAAAATGATAACCAGTCCCACACTTAAATCGGTTATTAACTTATGAAAATGGTGAAAAGAATTTGTGAAATTGAAAACTGTCCTTCGAGTCAATTAGATTTAGTTTTGAAAAGAAAACCATCTCTTCATAAATTACCTGTTATTACTGTTGATAGAAAAATTGTTCACGTGTTATCAGCTGTAAAATGTAAACAAATAGTACAGAGTGGTGGCGCCATCTGTAGGAGGACGCAGGAACTAAATCGAATTAATAAAATATGATATATATCGCTTATTAATTTTTTTCAATCGCTTTATTCTTGCTAAGTGATCGTTCAACATTAATATTAAGAAAACAAAAATTGACTGAACTGCCCCTTTAAGAACAATAATAAATATATGGTGAAAATGAAAAAAGTCTACTAATAATCCAAATTACAACAGTTCGGGGCCTAAGGGACGCCACCCCCATCTTTTCCATTCACCACAGATAGCTTCAGGATAGAGCCCCTGGGGACTCAAAAATATGAAACTGAATATTCCTTAACGAAAATATTTCAAACTAGCAGGTCTCTTGGGAAGTCCACGGGGGAGAAATCTATTTAATCATTAAAATGGATGGGGCAGAGAATAAATGTTGAATAACAAAAAAATAACAAAAAATTCAGATAGCAAAATATTTCCGATAAAACGGAAATAAATACAGGATCTCTTCAATTTTACGGTCCAAATGTCGATCAAACATTTTTCGGGACCGTAAAAGTAAAGAGATTCAAAATCCGGAATAAACCAAATTACTTTAACAAAAATATCCCAATTTTTTTCTTTTTCATGTATCCGGATTTTTTTCTTTTTCATGTATCCGGATTTTTTTCTTTTTCATGTATCCGGATTTTTTTCTTTTTCATGTATCCGGATTTTTTTCTTTTTCATGCATCCCAATTTTTTTCTTTTTCATGTATCCGGATTTTTTTCTTTTTCATGTATCCGGATTTTTTCTTTTTCATGTATCCGGATTTTCATCAAAAGATTTCATCAATTACAGTTTTAAATTAATTAAAGTAAAAATCCTTTTTTAATGAAAATCTCTATAGTGAATGTAGTGTCCTGAGTAAGGAAGTAGCCTCTATAATGAACAAACTATCTTTAGTCAGCCATAAATGACCACCAGTTTTCTCAAACAGATGACTATTCATGGCAGACTAAAAAATATTTTTAACTATACAGGGTAGTTCATAATTTAGGACTGTACATTCACTATAGAAGATTTATAGTGAATAGTTATAAAATATCTATCTAAGCAAATAGTGACTGATGCAATTTACTTAATGTAGTTAAACTATACTGTAATACATTTAGTTACAAAATAAATAAACTTACCCGAAACAAAAAGTAGAATCTTGATAAAAGTGACGACTTCCGATCTGATGAATGGTACTCCTGAATGCTGATACATAACTAAGTTATATGTGATGTCACACAGTCTGTGACGTAGTAACTACGTGAAACGGCACTACAACGTCACTGTAGCACTGGTCTGTGACGTAGTAACTACGTGTAGCGGCACTGCAATGTCACTGTAGCACTGGTCTGTGACGTAGTAACTACGAGTAGCGGCACTGCAATGTCACAGTAGCACTGGTCTGTGACGTAGTAACTACGTGTAGCGGCACTACAGCGTCACTGTAGCACTGGTCTGTGACGTAGTAACTACGTGTAGCGGCAGTGCAATGTCACTGTAGCACTGGTCTGTGACGTAGTAACTACGTGTAGCGGCACTGCAACGTCACTGTAGCACTGGTCTGTGACGTAGTAACTACGTGAAGAGGCACTGCAACGTCACTGTAGCACTGGTCTGTGACGTAGTAACTACGTGTAGCGGCACTGCAACGTCACTGTAGCACTGGTCTGTGACGTAGTAACTACGTGTAGCGGCACTACAACGTCACTGTAGCACTGGTCTGTGACGTAGTAACTATATATAACGGCACTACAACGTCAGAATGGCAATTTGACGTAGTGACTACGTGTAATGAAACTATAACAACGTCACTGTAGCACTGGTATGTAACGTCAGATATTGAGGTAGAAGTTACTATTTTTTGTCAATTGGTTTTCTAAATTTCACTGAGACTAGACTATAAGTAGTAGCTATCACACTGTCTAGTAGTACACTGTCTAGCACACTGCCTAATAGTACACTGTTTAGTTGACTAGTACCCTGACTGGTTGTCTGGTACACTGAAGGTGAAAGATGAGTGAAGGAGAAGATCGAAAAGGATTAAAGTGAAAGAGGCTCTGGAACATAAAGACTGCATTAAATCTCAGTGAGATGTGAGAGAGATATCACTCCTAATATTAGGCCTATGGGGAGAATACGCACACTTCGCTCATTAATTTCAGTAACGGCATATCTCTAAAATGTTAATTTTCATTAAAACAATAAAGGCATTTTCATTAATTTCATTAGTTAAGACTAATATAAAATTTCCAAATAGAAACTTTACTAATTGTAATGTTTGTAGATTTATTAAAATTGATATGAATACACGACGAATAATTTGCAAGATTTGAAAATTATAAAAATATTAGAAAAACTCTGATTTGTGAAATTAACCTAATGAAGTGACTCTTTTCTCTGATAGTACATCATCACAGTGACTCTTTTCTCTGATAGTACATCATCACAGTGACTCTTTTCTCTGATAGTACATCATCACAGTGACTCTTTTCTCTGATAGTACATCATCACAGTGACTCTTTTCTCTGATAGTACATCATCACAGTGACTCTTTACTCTGATAGTACATCATCACAGTGACTCTTTTCTCTGATAGTACATCATCACAGTGACTCTTTACTCTTATAGTACATCATCACAGTGACTCTTTTCTCTCATAGCTTACTGGTCACTAAAAAGAGTTGTTTTGCTCCATCCTGTACTTAGTAAAATAACATTTACTTTTATCAAAGCTGTTCATACGAAAGAGCGAATACGCAACTTGTGATCGGTATATCCTTCTTTAATGGCTTTCATACGTAAGCAAACGATCTAACTAGTCAGAACACACTACTAACTAGTCAGAACACACTACTAACTAGGTAGAACGCACTACTAACTAGTCAGAACACACTACTAACTAGTCAGAACGCACTACTAACTAGTCAGAACGCACTACTAACTAGGTAGAACGCACTACTAACTAGTCAGAACGCACTACTAACTAGGTAGAACGCACTACTAACTAGTCAGAACGCACTACTAACTAGGTAGAACGTACTACTAACTAGGTAGAACACACTACTAACTAGTCAGAACACACTACTAACTAGTCAGAACGCACTACTAACTAGGTAGAACGCACTACTAACTAGGTAGAACGCACTACTAACTAGGTAGAACACACTACTAACTAGGTAGAACACACTACTAACTAGGTAGAACGCACTACTAACTAGGTAGAACACACTGTTAACTAGGTAGAACACATTACTAACTAGGTAGAACGCACTACTAACTAGTCAGAACGCACTACTAACTAGGTAGAACGCACTACTAACTAGGTAGAACACACTACTAACTAGGTAGAACGCACTACTAACTAGGTAGAACACACTGTTAACTAGGTAGAACGCACTACTAACTAGGTAGAACACACTGTTAACAAGGTAGAACGCACTACTAACTAGGTAGAACGCACTACTAACTAGGTAGAACGCACTACTAACTAGGTAGAACACACTACTAACTAGGTAGAACGCACTACTAACTAGGTAGAACACACTGTTAACAAGGTAGAACGCACTACTAACTAGGTAGAACGCACTACTAACTAGGTAGAACACACTGCTAACTAGGTAGAACGCACTACTAACTAGGTAGAACACACTACTAACTAGGTAGAACGCACTACTAACTAGGTAGAACACACTGCTAACTAGGTAGAACGCACTACTAACTAGGTAGAACGCACTACTAACTAGGCAGAACGCACTACTAACTAGGTAGAACGCACTACTAACTAGGTAGAACACACTGCTAACTAGGTAGAACACACTACTAACTAGGTAGAACACACTACTAACTAGGTAGAACGCACTACTAACTAGGTAGAACGCACTACTAACTAGGTAGAACGCACTACTAACTAGGTAGAACGCGCTACTAACTAGGTAGAACGCACTACTAACTAGGTAGAACACACTACTAACTAGGTAGAACACACTACTAACTAGGTAGAACGCACTACTAACTAGGTAGAACGCACTACTAACTAGGTAGAACGCACTACTAACTAGGTAGAACGCACTACTAACTAGGTAGAACACACTACTAACTAGGTAGAACACACTACTAACTAGGTAGAACGCACTACTAACTAGGTAGAACGCACTACTAACTAGGTAGAACGCGCTACTAACTAGGTAGAACGCACTACTAACTAGGTAGAACGCACTACTAACTAGGTAGAACGCACTACTAACTAGGTAGAACACACTACTAACTAGGTAGAACGCGCTACTAACTAGGTAGAACGCACTACTAACTAGGTAGAACGCACTACTAACTAGGTAGAACGCACTACTAACTAGGTAGAACACACTACTAACTAGGTAGAACGCACTACTAACTAGGTAGAACACACTACTAACTAGGTAGAACGCACTACTAACTAGGTAGAACGCACTACTAACTAGGTAGAACACACTACTAACTAGGTAGAACGCACTACTAACTAGGTAGAACACACTACTAACTAGGTAGAACGCGCTACTAACTAGGTAGAACGCACTACTAACTAGGTAGAACGCATTACTAACTAGGTAGAACGCATATCTCCACTGACATGTTCTTTCTAACATCACAATAAAGGTAAGTACATCAATTAGTTATATCCTGCATCAGGCTAAATTCTCGGAACATATACAATGTGTTCCGCGCCATTTGTCAATTTGTACAATCTCGAGAATGCGCTACGCGTTTTTAACCGCCTACTGCCGAGCGTGCATTAATTATCTTCATTCTATTTATATTATGAAATGGAATATTAATATATGTTTAAAGGGGGCGTGATTCCCTTGAAACCCCCTGCCAGGTTATCAAACAATCATGAAGTGTGCAGTACAACAAACTAGCGGATACAACAAACTACTTTATGTTGAGAGTTGCAATGTAATCGTCATTTATTTCTTGTCATCTTTTATTTAATGTAATCTCATATATTTATTCATGAATGAATATTATTTTGAAACTCCCAACATAAAGCAGTTTTTTGTATCCACTAGTTTGTTGTACTGCACACTTCATGATTGTTTAATAACCTGGCAAGGGGGCTCAGGGGGTTGCACGTCCCCCGTTACACATATATAATATATTAGTATTAAATTTCATAATAAATAAAATGAAAGTGTTAACGCACGCTCAGCATTAGGCGGTTAAAAACGCGCAGCACATTTTAGAGATTGTGTAAATCAGCAAGTGGCGCGGAACATCTTAAACAGCTGTACAAACTATTATCTGCTCAGTGCAATAAGAGTTACATTGAAATAGCATAGAGATGAGTTAAGAGAATGGTTAAATATTAGGGTTTAACTCTAATGTAATGCTGGTGATACTCATTCTCTCTTTGTACAGTCTCACACTCTCTCACTCACTCTCCCTCTCTCCATCCTCACACTCACTCACTCACTCTCTCCATCCTCACACTCACTCTATCCATCCTCACACTCACTCTATCCATCCTCACACTCACTCTATCCATCCTCACACTCACTCACTTTCTCCATCCTCACACTCACTCACTCTCTCCATCCTCACACTCAATCACTCTCTATCCATCCTCACACTCAATCACTCTCTATCCATCCTCACACTCACTCACTCTCTATCCATCCTCACACTCACTCTCTATCCATCCTCACACTCAATCACTCTCCATCCTCACACTCACTCACTCTCTCCATCCTCACACTCACTCACTCTCTCCATCCTCACATTCACTCTCTATCCATCCTCACACTCACTCTCTCCATCCTCACACTCACTCACTCACTCTCTCCATCCTCACACTCACTCTATCCATCCTCACACTCACTCTATCCATCCTCACACTCACTCTATCCATCCTCACACTCACTCACTCTCTCCATCCTCACACTCACTCACTCTCTCCATCCTCACACTCAATCACTCTCTATCCATCCTCACACTCAATCACTCTCTATCCATCCTCACACTCACTCACTCTCTCCATCCTCACACTCACTCACTCTCTCCATCCTCACACTCAATCACTCTCTATCCATCCTCACACTCAATCACTCTCTATCCATCCTCACACTCACTCACTCTCTCCATCCTCACACTCACTCACTCTCTCCATCCTCACACTCAATCACTCTTTATCCATCCTCACACTCAATCACTCTCTATCCATCCTCACACTCACTCACTCTCTATCCATCCTCACACTCACTCTCTATCCATCCTCACACTCAATCACTCTCCATCCTCACACTCACTCACTCTCTCCATCCTCACACTCACTCACTCTCTCCATCCTCACACTCAATCACTCTCTATCCATCCTCACACTCAATCACTCTCTATCCATCCTCACACTCACTCACTCTCTATCCATCCTCACACTCAATCACTCTCTATCCATCCTCACACTCAATCACTCTCTATCCATCCTCACACTCACTCACTCTCTATCCATCCTCACACTCACTCTCTCCATCCTCACACTCAATCACTCTCTATCCATCCTCACACTCACTCACTCTCTATCCATCCTCACACTCACTCTCTATCCATCCTCACACTCATTCACTCACAAGGAGTGTTTTTTTGCCTCACTAACAAAATATGTTAAATCATTTTGCCGATCGTCTCACATGAGATGCTGTGAGATGAAAAGGGAGAGGGGAGCGTGAGGAGGGGGGGGGGGCGTGAGAGGTGCCAGAGGGGGCGTGGCTAGCACCCCACCACGCCCAAACCCCGCCCCCTCCCCTCCCTTACTTTAACTACCCCTGTTCCTGGAACTTTTTCTTCCATAAATTCAGAATTAATGGTAAAATGATTCCTTTGTTGCTGCTTTAGCTTTAGCGAATAGAACACCTAAGGAAGGGTGTGTACCAAAGAGAATACCCTAAAAACACTACCACAAATCACTATCATAATTAGCATTAATGCATTTTTCAGTTAATATCCATCATCAACAATTGCCAATCCGAAGATAGAGTTCCTGCGCAGTAGCCTCGCAAAATAGTCCGGTTTGCGCATAGTAATATGTGCACGTAAATACGCAAAGTAATAGCAAGGAGAAAGAACATATCCCCCTTTAATGCACCGATGTACATGTAAGCAACTCTATATTCTCTCGAAAACTCAATTTGAAGCGTCTTTAAAACTAACTACCATTGACTTTCAATTGGGGCTATTTTCCACTGGGTTATTTGGGTTAGGGGGTTAACCTAACTCATGGTATAACTCAAGGTATAACTTGGTATAACTGGAGGTATAACTTGGTATAACTTGGTATAACTGGAGGTATAACTTGGTATAACTCAAGTTATAACTTGATATAACTGGAGGTATAACTTGATATAACTCAAGGTATAACTTGGTATAACTCAAGGTATAACTTGGTATAACTCAAGTTATAACTTGATATAACTGGAGGTATAACTTGGTATATCTTGATATAACTGGAGGTATGACTTGGTATAACTTGGTATAACTGGAGGTATAACTTGATATAGTATAACTTGATATAACTCAAGGTATAACTTGATATAATTCAAGGTATAACTTGGTATAACTGGAGGTATAACTTGGTATAACTGGAGGTATAACTTGGTATAACTCAAGGTATAACTTGGTATAACTCATTATAACTATACTGCTGATACAACTATTCAATATAACTGAGAAATATAGTTTAAATACTATGGATTGCTATTAAATAGACAGAGTTTAATTCAACAGAACGCTAAGCAGACAATTTTCAATTTGTTGTTGAATCCAAAAAAAAAGTCAGGTTTAAAGTTATAAATTTAAAAAAAAAAAAAAAAATCGAAATAAACTTAAATAACGCAACTTCGATATTACCAAAAATTCGATTCTGAGGTAAGTTAAGTTATGTAATTTATGTAATATATGTAATTTAATTAGTTGTTTCAATTGGTAGACATGTTACCTGGAGGTATGAATGACACCAATGGGTGTTTCTTCACGCCTTGTGTTCATTAGAAGTCTAAATGGTAGTTCTTCAATTGCTTTTACATCGCAGATACTTTGCATAATAATCCAATGATATAAATCGCACTGCCATCAGTACAGAAAGACTAAGAAAATATATAGGGACTTAAGGGAGAACATATAGGACTTATGAGAGAATATATAGGGACTTGAGAGAGAAAGAACATATATAGGGACTTGAGAGAGAAAGAACATATATAGGAAGTAGCCTCTATAGTGAACAAATTTTCTTTAGTCTGCCATAAAATGTTTTTTAGAAAGCTAATGGCAATTCATGACAGACTGAAGATAATTTGTTCACTATAGAGGCTACTTCCTTACTCATGACACTACATTCACTATAGAGTATTTCATTATAGAGGTGTTCTACAGGGCAATGATCAATTGCACGTGCCCTCAAAGAAGCAATGGCTCTAACAATTCACCAGTACCATTTCACTGTTTTCGTGTTGCATTTACTATCATCTTTAGTTATTTCGCTAATTGAATCCTTTGCTTTCAAATTAGTTGTGGATGAAGTTTAATACAAGCAATTGTAGCTAGGACAGTCAATTACTTTGCTAATTGCTTGTGAAGAACCAGCACACGTATCAGCTGTTCCAAATATGCTTGTTTTCACCCTGCAATCTAATATACACCATTTTAATTAACTCCAAGGTATGTTTATAACTACAAATATACACAGGGTTAGTTACGAATCATCGGACAAATCTTCATCTTCGATCGTATAAGAACTTTTTTTTATAATATCTTAACTAGTTAATTTATTTGGTATCCATGGTAACTGCTAAAAAGGCTAGGAGTACAATTTATCATCTTAACTAGTTAATTTATTTGGTATCCATGGTACCAGCAGGTATCATGGATACAAATCATTATAACGAGTTAAAATGTTATAAAAAATGATCGAAAATGAAGAACCGTTCTATGAATCGGAACTTACCATCTCTTATAATACCCCCTGATTGTTGTTGTATTTTTTCTTTGAAATGGCCTGAGAGCAGTTTCTATTTTCTGTTTTTTATTATTATTTTATGTAGTCATTTAACAATAAGTGTAATAGGACTCTAGTTCAACTATCAGCTTGGTTAATAGTCCCCGGTGTACTAACCACAAAGATTGTACCTCAGTTGAAATTAGGAGAAACTTTCCGGTGAGATTTGAGCATTAATGGCTACCTATTTACTCTTCGTATTAGTTGATATGCGCCATCTTGCTTATTGACATCAGTTCCGATGAAGACAAATTCCTTGCAATCTATAAAGCATCTAGTTTCCATTAGCAAATGGAACCGATATCGGGCCAATCTACAGACAATTGTCTTGAGCGTGTGCGAGGCCATGACTAATTTTTCACACATGAGGAACCAATATTCTTCTGGCCCTCAAGATGGAATTCCGATGTCCAATACTCGCACTCTTCATATTCAGATATAGCGAGTGCTTATATTCAGTTCCGAGAATTTTCTGGACCATGTTTCTACCTGCATACCTAAGTCCATTCTATACTAGCAGGTAGAACGCCGCGTTTTCACCGCCTCTTCAATTAATCACGGTTTAAAATCGGCCTTCCGTGATTAATGGAAGAGGTGTATACTGGGTAGTGAAAACGCGGCGGTTTATCTGTTAGTATAAAATGGGTCTACTAGTGAACCATGCATACCTAATAATATATACACAAATTAATTCCATTAGTACATATGCATTATTAATATCACTGTTCACTTTAATAAAGAGATATTACTGCTTGTATCCAATACCATAAAGTGTAATATAAGTCGTTCTAATAAATAAGTTTTCATTAATGAACTAGGTTTTCCATTTCTGTAGCACATTTCGTTATATTCCATGGCATTAAATAGGTACCTATTTTTATGAGGTAGATATAAACATACAGAATCATGTTTACCGTTTAATCTGATTAAAATAGTAACGAAACTAATATCAATGAGCTACCTACCTAGAGTTAGAGTCCATTTATATCAGTTTTCTATTAAATTTATTTGTATGTGCAATGGTATCTATTTCACTATAGTCTTATTTTGATTATAGATCTGTTCATTGTATAAAATAATGATTGTTTTTATAGTACTACATGACGGAAGATACCTATAGGTACTATACCTAACTAATTTTCTTTTTATGTATCTACATTTGTCAGTTCGTGCGTTTTGGCTACGTAATTATCAATACGATGACAGTAATTTCGAAAGAAATACCAGCATTTAATTAGTAATGTTTGCTATAGAGTAGAGATTTGTATTGAAATTATTGTGACTTGCCACAGATCCCAGATTTTCTTTTTCTCTATTTTATCGATTTTTATTTCTGTTCTTGCGACAGGTTATGTCGTAGAATGTGTGAGTTTCAATATATTTACTCAGAGTGAAAAAATACCCCCATTGGTCCGACATTTTTCAGTTTTTATATGAAAACGAAATGTAAATTGTTTTATCAGCTAGTTTGTTGTATTTGCTAGTTTGTTTTATCAGCTAGTTTGTTGATCTGATAGTTTGTTATATCTGCTAGTTTGTTGTGTTTGCTAGTTTGTTTTATCAGCTAATTTGTTGATCTGATAGTATGTTATATCTGCTAGTTTGTTGTGTTTGCTAGTTTGTTTTATCAGCTAATTTGTTGATCTGATAGTATGTTATATCTGCTAGTTTGTTGTGTTTGCTAGTTTGTTTTATCAGCTAGTTTGTTGATCTGATAGTTTGTTATATCTGCTAGTTTGTTGTGTTTGCTAGTTTGTTTTATCAGCTAGTTTGTTGATCAGATAGTTTGTTATATCTGCTAGTTTGTTGTGTTTGCAAGTTTGTTGCATTTGCTGGTTTGTTTAATCTGCCAATTTGTTGCATCTGCTAGTTTGTTGTATCTACTAGTTTGTTGTATTTGCTAGTTCGTTTAATCTGCCAATTTGTTGTATCTGCTAATTTGTTGCATCTGCTAGTTTGTTGTATCTACTAGTTTGTTGTATTTGCTAGTTCGTTTAATCTGCCAATTTGTTGTATCTGCTAATTTGTTGTATCTGCTAGTTTTTTGTATCTACTAGTTTTTCGTACAGCACACTTCATGATATTTTAATGGCCCTAATAAATAGTAACAGTCACTAACCGCGTCACTTGACTCTGCCTGCATTCTACACCTTGCCATAACTCTATTTTCTACTCTCCATTTACATGCATTAGTTTGATGATTATTTTTCATATCTCGTGCCGTGTGTCATCCTATATTCTCGCGTATCAATTCATATCCATTGCATCAAACAATAGCGAGAGTCCTTTGACATATTGTGTGATATATCTAATTGACTGGAAAGAAGATAAAGCTATTATAGGTTTCATCTCGCAAATGTAATATTATAGTATTGAAACGCATGATAATGAATAAAAGAACATCTTTCAACAATACTGAACATTCAAATGATGATATCAGTACCTAACTATCTGTGTGCCTACTGTAGCTAGAATTTAAGACGTACACAGTTAGACACCCCTTCCTGTACGCATAATAGCAGTTTGATCTGTTCTCTGACATAATCCCACTCCTTTGCACCATGACTCCCTGATCCTCCATCCTCCATCACCTTAATCGTCTCCAACTCCCCAAGATATCCTCCCTCTTCAGGATTTAATTCATCAAATCCTTCCCCTACCTCATTAAAATGGGCTCTGTTTTACCCATTCAGTATCATTTTATTCCCACATTATTCCCATGTTGATGACGTCACAAGGAAATTAAATACAAGGGACTCGAAGAAATAGACAAACAGGTAAATATCATTATAAACCTTATAGCAGTCTCGTTCAGAAAATATGTCCGGAATCACAATAATTGAAATCGTAACTAGGAATTTATCGAATATTCGGATTATTATTCTTTGAATTTCATGATGTCGGGAAATTCCTGTATAATTTGAAATATGCTTTTCATGATAGAATTCTTCAGTTGTGTTCTAAAAAGTTAAACTATATGAATTAACACTGTATATCAATAATGAAAAATTAATAATACTTAATCATGAATAAAATAGTAATTATTTCCCTTGAATAAATCTCAGAAATATGTAAAGAATTTTCTGATTCGAAATTACTTTTCAAATCGAATTCTGAAATTAAAAACTTGTATAATAATATATAATACAGAAGAAACTTTTAAGAATATTAGAAAAAACAATTTTTTTGGTGATTTTTCTCCATTTAAGGGAAAAAAAAAACAGTTTAGAGACTAAATAATCAGGAAATAAGAGATCTTTTTCAAATAAATTCGTGATTCACCTATAGAAGCATGGACTGTAAATGACTATTTTACATTCTTTTTACATTCTTTTTATCGTCTCTTTATCATCCACTGAAAAAGGGACAGAATACAACGTAATCTAACACAACGGTATAGAATACAACGTAATCTAACACAGCAGTATAGAATACAACGCAATCTAACACAACGGTATAGAATACAACGCAATCTAACACAACGGTATATAATACAACGTAATCTAACACAACGGTATAGAATACAACGTAATCTAACACAACGGTATAGAATACAACACAATCTAACATAACGGTATAGAATACAACGCAATCTAACACAACGGTATAGAATACAACGCAATCTAACACAACAGTATAGGATACAACGCAATCTAACACAACGGTATAGGATACAACGCAATCTAATACAACGGTATAGGATACAACGCAATCTAATCTAGCACAACGTTATCCTACACAACGTTACCCTACACAACGTTATCCAGCACAACGTAAATCCAGCACAACGTTACCCTACACAACGTTATCCAGCACAACGTTATCCAACACAACGTTATCCAACACAACGTTATCCAGCACAACATTATCCAGCACAACGTAAATCCAGCACAACGTTATCCTACACAACGTTATCCTGCACAACGTTATCCATCACAACGTTATCCAGCACAACGTTATCCAGCACAACGTTATCCAGCACAACGTTATCCTACACAACGTTATCCAGCACAACGTAAATCCAGCACAAAGTTACCCTACACAACGTTATCCAGCACAACGTTATCCAACACAACGTTATCCAACACAACGTTATCCAGCACAACGTTATCCAGCACAACGTAAATCCAGCACAACGTTATCCTACACAACGTTATCCTGCACAACGTTATCCATCACAACGTTATCCAGCACAACGTTATCCAGCACAACGTTATCCTACACAACGTTATCCAGCACAACGTTATCCTACACAACGTTATCCTACACAACGTTATCCTACACAACGTTATCCTACACAACGTTATCCTACACAACGTTATCCTACACAACGTTATCCTACACAACGTTATCCTACACAACGTTATCCAGCACAACGTTATCCTACACAACGTTATCCTACACAACGTTATCCTACACAACGTTATCCTACACAACGTTATCCTACACAACGTTATCCTACACAACGTTATCCAGCACAACGTTATCCTACACAACGTTATCCTACACAACGTTATCCAACACAACGTTATCCAGCACAACGTTATCCAGCACAACGTTATCCAGCACAACGTTATCCAACACAACGTTATCCAGCACAACGTAAATCCAGCACAACGTTATCCTCACAACGTTATCCTACACAACGTTATCCTACACAACGTTATCCAACACAACGTTATCCTACACAACGTTATCCTACACAACGTTATCCAACACAACGTTATCCTACACAACGTTATCCTACACAACGTTATCCAACACAACGTTATCCTACACAACGTTATCCAACACAACGTTATCCTACACAACGTTATCCAACACAACGTTATCCAGCACAACGTTATCCAGCACAACGTTATCCAGCACAACGTTATCCAACACAACGTTATCCAGCACAACGTTATCCAGCACAACGTTATCCAACACAACGTTATCCAGCACAACGTTATCCAGCACAACGTAAATCCAGCACAACGTTATCCTACACAACGTAAATCCAGCACAACGTTATCCTCACAACGTTATCCTACACAACGTTATCCTACACAACGTTATCCTACACAACGTTATCCTACACAACGTTATCCAAGACAACGTTATCCAAGACAACGTTATCCAACACAACGTTATCCTACACAACGTTATCCTACACAACGTTATCCTACACAACGTTATCCAAAACAACGTTATCCAACACAACGTTATCCTACACAACGTTATCCAGCACAACTTTATCCAGCACAACGTTATCCAGCACAACGTTATCCTACACAACGTTATTCAGCACAACGTTATCCAGCACAACGTTATCCTACACAACGTTATCCAGCACAACTTTATCCAGCACAACGTTATCCAGCACAACGTTATCCTACACAACGTTATCCAGCACAACGTTATCCAGCACAACGTTATCCAGCACAACGTTATCCTACACAACGTTATCCAGCACAACGTTATCCAGCACAACGTTATCCTACACAACGTTATCCTACACAACGTTATCCAGCACAACTTTATCCAGCACAACGTTATCCAGCACAACGTTATCCTACACAACGTTATCCAGCACAACGTTATCCAGCACAACGTTATCCTACACAACGTTATCCAGCACAACGTTATCCTACACAACGTTATCCTACACAACGTTATCCTACACAACGTTATCCAACACAACGTTATCCAGCACAACGTTATCCAGCACAACGTAAATCCAGCACAACGTTATCCTACACAACGTTATCCAGCACAACGTTATTCTACACAACGTTATCCTACACAACGTTATCCTACACAACATTATCCAGCACAACGTTGTCCAACACAACGTTATCCTACACAACGTTATCCAGCACAACTTTATCCAGCACAACGTTATCCTACACAACGTTATCCTACACAACGTTATCCAGCACAACGTTATCCAGCACAACGTAAATCCAGCACAACGTTATCCTACACAACGTTATCCAGCACAACGTTATTCTACACAACGTCATCCTACACAACGTTATCTTACACAACGTTATCCAGCACAATGTTGTCCAACACAACGTTATCCTACACAACGTTATCCAACACAACGTTTTCCTACACAACGTTATTCTACACAACGTTATCCTACACAACGTTATCCAGCACAACGTTATCCTACACTACGTTATCCAGCACAACGTTATCCTACACAACGTTATCCTACACAACGTTATCCTACACAACGTTATCCAGCACAACGTTATCCTACACAACGTTATCCAGCACAACGTTATTCTACACAACGTTATCCAACACAACGTTATCCTACACAACGTTATCCTACACAACGTTATCCAGCACAACGTTATCCAGCACAACTTTATCCAGCACAACGTTATCCAGCACAACGTTATCCTACACAACGTTATCCAGCACAACGTTATCCTACACAACGTTATCCAGCACAACTTTATCCAGCACAACGTTATCCTACACAACGTTATCCTACACAACGTTATCCAACACAACGTTATCCAACACAACGTTATCCTACACAACGTTATCCTACACAACGTTATCCTACACAACGTTATCCTACACAACGTTATCCAGCACAACGTTATCCTACACAACGTTATCCTACACAACGTTATCCAACACAACGTTATCCTACACAACGTTATCCTACACAACGTTATCCAACACAACGTTATCCAACACAACGTTATCCTACACAACGTTATCCTACACAACGTTATCAGCACAACTTTATCCAGCACAACGTTATCCAGCACAACGTTATCCTACACAACGTTATCCTACACAACGTTATCCAACACAACGTTATCCTACACAACGTTATCCTACACAACGGTATCCTAGAATACATTTATCAGATAGGTATTCCTATTTATTTATTTTTATAATTTACATACCTAATTTATCATAGCAACAAACAATATAAGAATCATTTAAACAACAAATCATCTTGAAAATGTTCTCAAAGTTCGTGTCCGAAGTCCACACAGTCAATCACAGCGAACCCGCCAGTTTTCAAGCCACAGATTCAACAATCTGTCAAAAAATTTCCGTCCATCATATATATTCCCCGGAAAAAATACAAATTCGGATTACTGAAATAGGACGCAAAGGTTCTAAAATAAACACGGGCGGTATTTCAGGTTTGCATTGCACAACAACACGTCAAATGGGACTAAAAAGTATATAGGTAGAGACACTTTTCACTGATGCCATATAAGGACTGAGTGAGGCGGGAGATGACGAGAGAACACGTCTGTACTTTACGGCTTTCAGACGCCGACTGAGATGAAAAACTACCTAACCTCTGGTGTACGAAAGAGAGTATATCTTAAAACCAATTCACTAATGATATTTCACTTTGCTCGTTACGATAATTAAGCTTATTTTAAAAAGTAAGTTTGATTGTTCAAAAAAGAAGACTGTTTCGTCGAATCGTAGGACTTACGTAGCGCATATAACGAAATAACAGAGTACGAATGCGCACGCAATCTATCGTACGCTTCGTAGACTGAAGCTGACGTTACGTCATCACACTACGTCAAACTGTCTTGAGAAATAATTAAAGCGCTAAGCTTTAAATGCGTTAGTTAATGCGCTAAACTTAAAATGCGTTAGTTAATGCGCTAAGCTTTAAATGCGTTAGTTAATGCGCTAAGATTTAAATGCGTTAGTTAATGCGCTAAAATTTAAATGCATTAGTTAATGCGCTAACCTTTAAATGCATTAGTTAATGCGCTAAGCTTTAAATGCATTAGTTAATGCGCTAAGTTTTAAATGCGTTAGTTAATGCGCTAAGCTTTGAATGCGTTAGTTAATGCGCTAAGATTTAAATGCGTTAGTTAATGCGCTAAGCTTTGAATGCGTTAGTTAATGCGCTAAGATTTAAATGCGTTAGTTAATGCGCTAAGCTTTGAATGCGTTAGTTAATGCGCTAAGATTCAAATGCGTTAGTTAATGTGCTAATATTTAAATGCATTAGTTAATGCGCTAAGTTTTAAATGCGTTAGTTAATGCGCTAAGATTTAAATGCGTTAGTTAATGCGCTAAGCTTTAAATGCGTTAGTTAATACGCTAAGATTTAAATGCGTTAGTTAATGCGCTAAGCTTTAAATGCGTTAGTTAATGTGCTAAGATTTAAATGCGTTAGTTAATGCGCTAAGATTTAAATGCGTTAGTTAATGTGCTAAGATTTAAATGCGTTAGTTAATGCGCTAAGCTTTAAATGCGTTAGTTAATGCGCTAAGCTTTAAATGCGTTAGTTAATACGCTAAGATTTAAATGCGTTAGTTAATGCGCTAAGCTTTAAATGCGTTAGTTAATGTGCTAAGATTTAAATGCGTTAGTTAATGCGCTAAGCTTTAAATGCGTTAGTTAATGCGCTAAGCTTTAAATGCGTTAGTTAATACGCTAAGATTTAAATGCGTTAGTTAATGCGCTAAGCTTTAAATGCGTTAGTTAATGTGCTAAGATTTAAATGCGTTAGTTAATGCGCTAAGATTTAAATGCGTTAGTTAATGCGCTAAGATTTAAATGCGTTAGTTAATGCGCTAAGCTTTAAATGCGTTAGTTAATGTGCTAAGATTTAAATGCGTTAGTTAATGCGCTAAGATTTAAATGCGTTAGTTAATGCGCTAAGATTTAAATGCGTTAGTTAATGTGCTAATATTTAAATGCGTTAGTTAATGTGCTAAGATTTAAATGCGTTAGTTAATGTGCTAAGATTTATATGCGTTAGTTAATGCGCTAAGCTTTAAATGCATTAGTTAATGCGCTAAGTTTTAAATGCGTTAGTTAATGCGCTAAGCTTTGAATGCGTTAGTTAATGCGCTAAGATTTAAATGCGTTAGTTAATGCGCTAAGCTTTAATAATAAAGAAGTTTGCAGCTGAGAGTCATGTCCACAACAAGAAGAGTCGCGGTAGAAAACGAATTTAGTCGGATAGAGTGGAGAGAAAGATGGTGAGGTTCTCTAAAAACAATCCTCGAGCTACCACCAAAGAAGTTTTGCAAGCTATGGATCCAGAAATTGATGTGTCAAGATGGTCAGTAGGGAGAATTCTGCTAAGAGGTGTATTGAAAGCTTGTCGACCCCGAAAAATTCCTCTTCTGAGGTCTACGCACCTGAAAGCTCGAATAGCATTTGCTAAACTTCACATGGACAAAGATAGCCAGTTTTGGAGTCGTATTTTGTGGACAGAGGAAGCTAAAATTGAGCTTTCTGAACACAACATTGTGTCACATATGTACCTACCTAAAAATACCGTCTCTACTGTAGAGCATGGGGGTGGGAACCTTATGTTTTGGGGGTGTTTTGCTGCCTCTTGGACTGGAAGCTTAGTGAAAGTAAACGACAATATGAACAACAATATGACGTGGAAATATAGGACCAGAACCTCAAACAATCTGCTCAGGATCTCAGTCTAGGACGTCGTTGGAATTTTGTTCAGGATAACGATCCCAAACAAACGGCTAAATACACCAAGAAATGGTTAACAGACAATAACATCGATGTTCTTGAATGGCCATCCCAAA
Source organism: Caprella mutica (assembly GCA_947561585.1). NCBI lineage: Eukaryota > Metazoa > Arthropoda > Malacostraca > Amphipoda > Caprellidae > Caprella > Caprella mutica. Next base: position 113,185 of record CANNZV010001322.1, on the reverse strand, counting down.
GTCCAGACCTCAATCCTAATGAAAATCTTTGGAGATTACTGAAGGTTAAGGAGATGAAGGGAGAGCCTAGGAACATTGCAGAATTGGAGGTGGTTTGACAGGAAGAATAAAAAAATATCACAGTAGAGGAATGTTCAAACCTAGAAGAAACTTATAATAAACGTTCGGTTCAGGTTTTGGCTCTTAAATGCCATACAATCCATTATTAAATAAATGAGTGTTACCTAATTCTGAAAAATTGCTCTATATATTTAAATTTGCACATAGTTTGAAATCCATGAACATTGTGTTGCTCATCATGAAAAATACGCAATATAAAGTATAATCTTGTATCATATTTTCAAATTTTGGTCGAATCATCGATAAAATTATAGAAATACCTTCAAGTTCCAATAATTTTGACGATCACTGTATTTGTTTATTATTGTGAACTAACTAGATATTAATTTAATTATTATTTATTATATCTAATCAAAAAGGTTTTGTAATTTATTCAAGAAGTGCATGTCCTCAAAAAAAAGCATATCCAGTTATAGTTTTTAAACCAATTATTTAAATAACTATTTAAAATTGCCAGTTCTATTTATGGTAACGAAAGAGTCCTTTTTTCATTTAGAAATTATTCCTGTAATATATAAATCGTTATTAAGTAATTTAAATTATTTATTATTGTAGTTTACTAAAAAAATAATGAAATATGGCTATTTATTTTAATTTCAATTTGTACGTTGGAGGTTTGGATGAATATTCCGAATTATGAGATAATTTGAAACTGAAAAAAAGGATTAAATAATCCTTGCATGTATGAATTGCGGTGGAAAATAATTTAATATGGAATATTATTAATAAAGAATTGAAGCCTTTGAGAATTAACAACGTGAATTAGATAGATGTACTAAAATACTTCATTTTTCAATTAAAATATTACCTGTGTGATGCAGTATTACAATTTTGAATCATGTAATCATAGTAAATAAATAGAGAAGTATGCTAAGTCTCGAATTCATTGACGGTGAACTTTATCCGTTCTTCAGAAACGATGTAAACAAATGGCGTCGCATATAGAGTACTCTCAAATATTATAAGTATTATTAGGTGAATATTATAAGTGAGTTGAGTGTAAAACGTGATAAAAACAATTATATTTAAGTTAATTTCCATGAAAAGGCACATTTAACTAAATAATAGCACATTTTTTACTTAAAAACAATTGGAAAATATTTTGTGTGATGTAACTCATAATATTTTCGGATGTTCCAATATTGTACTTGGTATACTTCTCTATTTATTTACTATGCATGTAATCTATGGAACCTAAATTTCGCGTCATTATTTTTTAGTTTGATCGCAGACATACAGTTGTTTTAATTGTCGCTGCAAAAACTAAAAAACTTTATTGAATTAATTTTAATTGAACTAAGTTCTATAAAAGTACTTAGTCAAAAATTAGAATGGAGAGGACATTAAATGGGATACATAAGTTTATGAAAATATTTAAGATATTGGCACTTTTTGTAAAATAAATGTTGTTGAAAAGTTTTTTTTTTTTTTCTTGGGAGAATACATTTGGGGTCTTTCTCATTTGACGACCCCCACCAGATTTAATTTAAATTAACTTTATTATATGTATTTTTGTCCATAGAATCCGAAAATCAAAACTGTTATTAGTAGAAACGAATAGTTTTTGAGATATGAGGGTTTAAAGTTATTTATTTCCTATGTATTACTGAAGGATTGAGAATTTTGAAAAAACTGATGTTTTCATTGAAATTACTTAAACAATATAGATTTTTTACATGAAACAGTAATGTTGTTTGTTGTATCCGCTAGTTTGTTTTACGACACACTTCATGATTGATTAATGACCTGGCAGGGGGCTCGGGGGGTGGTACGCCCCCCGAAATACATATATGGGATATATTTCCAGTTTCCGTGATATTTTCAATGTATTACTTCAATGCTGATATATGTGTAAAGGGGGCCGTGCCGCCCCCCATACCCCCCTGCCAGGTCATTAAACAATCATGAATTGTGTGCAGCACAACAAACTAGCGGATACAACAAACTTCATTACGGCTCTCTTTGACCAAAATTGGCCAAAAAGCGTGAAAGCACGAGTTTTTCCAAAGTTCCCAATTCTTCAGTAATACATAGGAAATAAATAACTTTAAACCCTCATATCTCAAAAACTATTCGTTTCTACAAAAAACAGTTTTTATTTTCGGCTTCTATGGACAAAAATACATATAATACAAGTAATTTGAATTAAATTTTGTGGGGGTCGTCAAATGGGAAAGATCCTACGTTTGTCTGTTTTGTTCTTATTGTTTTGAAACATGACAAACTACTATGAAGAGATAATGAATATTATTATACCTACGCATGTAAAGGATCGTACACAGTGACACACGTAGGGTTTTTTTAAGTCATTCCACCAGACTTTTTGTTAAGCTCCTCCTACTTTTTGCACGAGAATATAAGAAAAAACGATATAATTATTATTCATTTCAGTTAGTATCCATGATACCTGGAGGTAATAATTATTACATCGTTTTTTATTATATTCTCGTGCAAAAAGTAGGAGGAGCTTAGCAAAAAGTCTGGTGGAAAGACTTAAAAAACCCTACGTGTGTAGGGTACTAAATAAACATCGATGATTAAGATTGACTATTAAATATGAAGAAAAGTTAATTTAATATAAAGTGAGCTAGAACGTTTAAAAAATGCATACAAACAAACAGTGCAAAGTTAACAATATATTGCGCATGCGCTCTGTCATTTTTCTCAACTGCGAATATCCTCGAAAGGTGGCGCTGCAGTTGAGAAATATATTTTTTTTAAATTGGATTATTAAATATATATTGTCAACTTTTTATGCTATTATTAATGCCCCTATATTGATTCACCAACAGAATAATCTAAAGGCATATTGCCTCTATAAATTTCACGAAAAAAAACAATAACTTTTTCATTTCCTATTGATCGATCCAAACTTTTTCTCTTGTTTATAAATAGATAGAGGAAAGGACATATAATAGAATATCTTGATATTTATAACAAAATATTTAATTATAACACAACAAAATATTTCATTACTGAGGCAATCAATTCACAATTAGCAAAATAACCCAGTAAACATTACAATGTTGGGCCAACGTTGTCATACCGGTGTCGGTGCAGTGGGGCAGCACAAGCCCGACGTTGGCCCACCTCACGGATGTCCACCGGCCCAGGACAGTATAACAATTTATAACCGATTTTTTTCTGGTGTTCGGCCAGTGCAAATTCTACGTTTTGTCAACTCATTGACCCAGTTCTGGCAAATGACTTATAATCTTCTTAATTAGTGTCGGTAATACTAAATTTTGCGGACAGTGCTATTTTCATATAAGAGGTGTAATAAATTAAGCCATATATAGAGCACATGAAGATAGCGGTTACTTCTCACAATGTAGTAACCGTCCTACAAATACATCTTATAGAGCAAAATTAGGCAGGAAACAATATACAACAGGTACCTATTCAAATTCAAATCTATATTATTTTACTTACGTTAATTTACCCATATGATAATATTATAATTCAAATTAAATAGAAAGTTTAATTTACAATCTGAATAACTATTTAAATCGGAAGAATAACATTTTATACTTTATATATGAATTAACTAGCGAACAGGTTCATTTTTATGAATTAGATATGGGAGAACCGGGAGCATTCAGACTTAGGGATGGTTCGGACAACTCGTTTAAACATATTAATAATTGTTGGAACTACCGCTTATTGCAATTGAATGTGTGCGACGTGTTAACCGTCAGCTATTTGAAAGATCCAATGCGGAGATGTAGTATTTCACCCCCGAGGTGTAACTTACTGTTTTCTTCAATGTTGATGTACATTTTCGTGATTCAATTAGATCGTGTGTGGACCATATGAATAGGAAACAGATTCTAAATCTAAAAGATATGAATTATATTAACATTTTATGTTATGTTTGGTGTGTTAAAAGAATAATACAAATGAAATGAAAAAGATGGTAATGTTTTTAATTCTGAAGTGTCATTTGGGATGAATCGGACACTTCTGTTGAGGTTGGTTCGGACGGTGACCGAACATTCCCTCTGTATCCGATTCAGTCCACCATTACAATTTATTGTAGTAAGTCTTATTAAAACGGACATTCTGAACTTGAAGTTAATTATTTTAATTGAAATAGCATTTGGTTTATATAATTAGTTTCAATTTTTGATATTAGTGTCTTTAATTTACAAATTGAGGATCGTAATCATGTCTTTTCATTATAAAAGGAAAAATGTTAGAGGCCGTAATAAAAAAGTATTCGAAAAGCATTTGATGAATTCCAAAAAGGTTTATCTGTCAGAAAAGCTGCTGAAATTGGAGGTGTAGCAAGATCTACACTTTTGGACTATAACAATCGATGAAATATTTAATATGTAATTTACTAACTTTTGGTGTAATTCCAAGAAAAAGGAAATAGTTTTACCCAAAGTAAAAGGAAATTGTTATACCATTTGCTTTTGATATATAGCTATTAAATAAAAGGATAATCTTCAATCATTACAATTATGATACAATTTCAAATACGTTGAATTATTTCTGTGAATAACAAGTAATTATGGTTTATTTCAATTAATTTAGTAGATCCGAATTTAATCCTATCATTTAATTACTCAAATTTCCATTGTTTTATCCATTTTATGAGTGTCTGAACCATCCTCACAGCTTGTCCGAAGTCTCCCTCTTAAGAAGGAGAATTTGGACACTTGAATCCCTCCTATATTTTGTTTTATAACTTTCGAATGAAGGTTTAAATTGTAAAACAGTCACAAAACAAATTGAAGAAACATAATTTATCTACATACAGAAATCTTTATATAGTAAAATTCGAATTAGGTTACGAATTATTCAGTTTTTAACAAAAACTTTCCGAATGCTCCCGGTTCTCCTCTTTTTATAAGTGTTGAAATAATAATTAAAGGGAAAACAGGTCCATTTGACCATTTAAACCAAATTGCCTGTAACGGTTACTATTTCAGAGATATACCTAATTGTTGGGGATATTAATTTAGCTATTTGGTGTTATTAATATTGAGAGAGATCGTTTATACCTATCCTGTCTGATTTGCTGTCGACAATTACCCAGGGCCATTAGAACCGGTAGACAAGTATGTAGAATAAATGTACTGGTACATCAAAAAATCCCTCGACTGGTTAACTAATGGTTTTCCTTCATCGGGCCAGTGCTGTTTGGCTAACGTTGGCCTAATGTCCTTTCCATTGCATTGGTACAACGCTGTTCAACAATAATCGCACTGGCGTGTCAATGCCTTATCGTGCCTTAACTTTGCCAACGCTTACCAACGTTGGCCAGTTAGTGCAATGTCATCATGGGATGGAGCGCATGCGCTTGCCTATTGCCAGCTTAGCTCCGGTTGTTTATATGTTTTTATTCAAGTTCTAATTTACTTTAAATTAAAATAGCTTAACTTTATTTTATATCTTGAAATCAATCATAATCATTGACGTGTATTTAGGTTTAAGTGCCGTTATGGTTTCAATTTCGTTTATGAGAATGAAATTTTCGTTCATTATATGATATTGTAGAACTAACCCTGACAACATTGTGCTATCGGGCCAACATAGGTAAACGTTGGCAAAGTAAAGGCACGATCGGGAATTGGCACGCCAATGCTACCCAGGGAGAAAGTTATAGGGGGGACATAGAAGATTTTGGGAGATTAAAGGAGCCTTTCTACCATAATCATAGAAGAGAATTGGGGGTGCTTATGTCCAAGTTTTCTACCATGTTCACTCCTATAATTAAAAGGGGGAATCTCCTATCCTATCAGATGATTTCACCCATAATCATAGAAGAACACCAAAATTAATATTTCCTAGCATATACTGCATTTGCACGTGTACGTTTGACTTTACATGAATTAGTTGAATGATACATATTGTTATATACAAATTAAATGGAAAGAAATGGAGAAAGAAATTAAGTGATGTTGCCAGGTCTCGAACCAGCACCTTGTTGACTTCTGCTTGCGATGCTAACCACTCGACCATCCTGGACACAGTAGAAGTAGGATTTTTAATGAACTTTATGCAATATGATAACTCAACTTTATCTTTAGGTTATCATCGATACATACAGTTTCATATTTCATAGATTATTTCATTTTTCCTTTTATAATCGTTTCTTTTATAATTTTTAGGGGATTACCAATTTTTCACTAATTCCTGGAATATTCACCCGATATTGTTAGGGAATCAACTAATTTTCAGTAATTCTTCGAATATTCCCTCGATATCGATAGGGATCAACTAATTTTCACTAATTTCTGGAATATTCCCTCGATATCGTTACCCAAGGAAAATATTATGGTGGGGTCATAGAAGATTATGGTGGACAGACATTATAGGGGCTAGATCTTGCGTGATTATAGATAATATTCGATAAATATCAACCTTGTGCAAAACATCCTATAAACATCTATAATCACCATAATATTTCCCAACCATGATGTATAGTAGATTATATATACCAAAATCTCCGAATATTTTTTGATAATGTTCCTTATATGAACTTCTATGAATGAACCATCTTAAACCTACGAAGATTTTCTGATAATAATCCTACTATGAATTTGAATGGCTGTAACATCTTAAATCTGCGAAGATTTTCTGATGATATTTCTTATATGAACTTCTATGACTGATCCATCTTAAATCTTCTAATATTTTCTAATAATATTACTTATAAGAGCTTCTATGACTGAACTATATCCTAAATCTCCGAAAATTTTCTGATGGTATTTCTTATATGAACTTCTATGACTGAACCATCTTAAATCTTCGAAGATTTTCTGATGGTATTTCTTATATGAACTTCTATGACTGAACCATCTTAAATCTTCGAAGATTTTCTGATGGTATTTCTTATATGAACTTCTATGACTGCATGAACCATCTTAAATCTTCGAGGATTTTCTGATGGTATTTCTTATATGAACTTCTATGACTGAACCATCTTAAATCTTCCAGGATTTTCTGATGGTATTTCTTGCTATGGTGTCGGAAGTGTGAAGGATGCTCTGGGGTTTGGGGGGATGGAGGTGGGGGTTGTTAAGGGATATGTTAGAGATGCATGGGATGAGAGGAGGAGAATGATAGGATTAGCGTAGGATAGGCTAATCTGTAGGGAGGCGTTGCGAGTGCCATTATCCTGAAAAGACACTCTGTCAGAAGGACAGTCTCTGGAAGGTGGAGTGTCATCAAGTATCAAGTAAGTAAGTAAGTAAGTTACTCCTTGCCCTGAACAACAGCACCGAATCCCAACCATTATCATAGATATCATCGCTCCCAATTCCATCCTTCCACCTATATTCTCTAATAGAACTCTTGCTCTATATCTCCCTTCTCCATCTTGTCTCCTCCCATTAACTTTTTATAAATTCACTGAAAGTTTGTCTCAAATGACATGACCGCAATCAGGTGTTTCAAAATTGAAATTCAATATAGCACAGGCTGCACAGCTGTATCACCACGGTAAAGATAGGTATAAATATAATCCTAAAGTTCTCTCATGCATTGAATAGTTGTTGTACCGGGAGGCGGGAGCTAATGCATCTCTACCTGTTAATTAATAATTAGGCCCTATTTGAGAAATTAGTGATAAAGTATGGTCAACAATGGTAATACCTGTCTAAGAGTCTGACCAGACTAACTAACTAGGTATCACGTAAATTAGTGAAAACATTGGAATTTTTTTTTTAATTAAAATTGAAGTGATATATAGTATATATCCATATAGGTAGCTATACTCTCACCCCTGGATCCCAGGATCTACAATATAACAGTGTTATTTTTATTATTTTCCCCAGATTATTCCATAAGTATCTAAAAGCTGAGCGGCGCACCACATTACAGCGCACTACAATACGGCGCACCACTGTACTTTCTTTTCATGACCTCAATGTGAAAAACTGTTATGTAGTGTGTTGTATGCACACTTCATGATTGTTTAATGACCTGGCAGGGGGGTTCGGGGGGCGGCACGCCCCCCGATACATCTACCTAACGGCTAACTGATAAGTTTTTATTTACACCTCAGACTGAAAGTTTACAATAGTTACCCCATAAAATTACAAATACAGTTTTCTATGATGAATTTTATTTTCTATTCCAAATTAAACATCTCAATCGAATAATTAAACTGTGTAGGTAATATAAACATTGGATTCAGGTACTGTCAGGCGTCAGACATGAATTTGATACGACATTTAGAATTAGGTAAGTACCTATCAAATTAACTCCATTTATCATTAATCTGTATTCAAATTACCTATCTAATAGAATGTACAGTGGTGCGCCGTAATCTGGTGCGCCGTACTGGTGTGCGCCGCTCAGCTTTTAGATACGTATCGATTATTCCCATGTTTTATATTTCAAAGAATTTTTTTTAACAAGCTCTTAAAATTAATAGTCACTGTGACACTGTCTTCTTTGTAATTTGTAAAGGACCTTACATAAGTTTTAAAACCATATTCTAATTTTAAAATGATTATATAATCTAGATAAAAAATATCTAATCTAAACTGCGTTTAACTCGGAAAGCTGAAAGAAATCCACCATAAATTTTCAGTAATGTGGCTGATCCAGTGAGATCCCAGTCTGCAGAATATGGGACATTTTTTACATTTTCTGTGCGAATAATACTTAATTTCCTCCTATATTTACATGTATTTAACTGAGAACAGTCAACAGAAGCCAAAATAGAGGATTTCTTGGAGAACAGTTCACCAGTTCCTGCAGTCTGGGTGAGATCCACCAAGATTTTACTCATTTTTCCCAGTCTGCAGATTGCAGAATATGGAACATTTTTCCAAGACTCTGCAGTCTGCACTCCCAAGTAAAATTGTATGTCTCATAAACTCGCCATTTGTCTCTCCAGCTCTCTCCAAAATTCAACAAATTCTCTCCAAAATGATCAAATTATCATAAATTCTCTCCAAAATAACATTGTAGCATAGGAGAAAAATAGAAAAAAACTCGCCATTTGCAATTGAAGGGCTCAAAATAACTGTCACAAACTCGCCATTAAAATGGCGAGTTTGGACATGCTTTATTACTTGGCGACTCTGCAGGAGTTTTTGATTTGAATTTTAGTAGTGGGAGATCTCTGCGCCCAAGTAAATTGAAGTAATAAAGCATGTCCAAACTCGCCATTTTAATGGCGAATTTGTGACAGTTATTTTGAGCCCTACAATTGCAAATGGCGAGTTTTATCTATTTTTCTCCTATGCTACAATGTTATTTTGGAGAGAATTTATGAAAAATTGATCATTTTGGAGAGAATTTGTTTAATTTTGGAGAGAGCTGGAGAGACAAATGATGAGTTTATGAGACATACTATTTTACTTGGCTCTGCGCTCTGTGGGAATCAGACAGTGGGAGATCATGAATTAATTCCTATGTTACCATTAATTTTGCTGCGGGAGATTTTGAATTAATTCCTATGTTACCAGTAATAATTAATTTAGCTGCGGGAGATTCTATTTCTGCCAGTGCCAGTCTGTATTTGGTGCAATTTGCAAAAAATTCCACTGACTTTTACAAAAAGCTGAAAAAATCCACCATAAATTTCCAGTAATTTGGCTGATCCACCAACTTTTTTCCAATTTATCCACCGAAAATTAATGGTAACATAGGAATAAATAGCTAAAAATCCACTGACTTTGCCTGAATATTATTTTTAAAGGGAAAAAATTCCACTGACATGTCGGTGGAATTTACCACGAAATACAGACTGGTATATCTGCTGCTGAGAGTTGAAGAGTAATCTCTTTCAAAATGTAATCTCTGCGGGAGAAGAGACTCATTCTGCAGTCTGGCATTTTTCCACCGAAAATTAATCCAGTTTGTATTTGGTGCACTGAACTTCTGACTTTTTCAACAATTTGAGAAATATCTGCCAACATTTTTCATCAATTTGTCTAGTCCTCCAACATTTTTCCTGTTTCTCCTCCAAAAATTAATGGTAATATAGGAATTAATTGCTAAATATCGTCCGACATTGCAGGAATTTATTTATTAGAGAAATTGAATATCTGCCGGCCCTCCTTACACTAGTCAATAGGAAACGGGTATATAATATATAGGGATATTAAATATATTTATCAAGATTAAGGATCTCAATAAATTTTCATGAATAGTTGAAGGTTGGAAAATATTTTTAAAGTTAATATTTTTTTCAATCATAAGACATTCTCTTGAATAGTTGATCGATATTAAAGATACATATTAAATTCAAATAATATTTTATTTTCATTTAAATTTTAACTGTAAAAATCATAATAGCATAAAAGTTATTTTACTACTGACATAATATCATAAAATAATTTTAACTTGTTTTTTTATTGTTCAACGCTATGATATAGGATTTATATACCCGCTTCCTAGTTTAGTTGACCCTATCCAAGGGTCCACTAAACTAAGAGTTTACCTAACCTAGCAGCTAAGAGTTATTCATGAATTGGTAGTAAAGTGTTACATAGCATCTGCATTAATTAATTTTTTATAATTTATCTCAAATCTTTTATTTTTTTCCACATGATTTACCAAAATATGAATGATGTTTTATACTGTTAACCATCAGTCATGAACTAATAAGTATCTATATGCACTTTTAATAAATTATTCCACATAAAAACCTATGAAAAACAAATAAACCATGGTTTATTTTTTATTTTATTTTTCAAAAAACCGCCATTAAAATGGTGAGTTTGGACATGCTTTATTACCTGAGATTGTGCTATGCATGCTTTGCAGACTGGGTAAAGTGTTTGCAGTTTGTAGAGATATCCTATTCTGTTTGTAGCAAAATTAATTTCCAGTCTGTAGAATTATGAATATGCGAGATATTTGGGATAGTGTCCAAACAATTTTAAATTAATTCCCATATTTACATTAATTCCAGTCTGCAGAAACTGGTAAAGTGTTTGTAGAGATCTCTTATTCTGTTAGTAGCAAAATTAATTTAAATATAGGAATTAATTCAAAACTGCTTGTAGAGAATATCTCCCAAATATCTCCCATTCTGGAAAAAAAAACATGGGGACAATACCCTGGAACATCCAGTCTGAAAAGTATGACAGGATTTGAGGAAGTCCTATTTAATTCCTATGTTCCCATGTTATTTGTTGTGCCCAAATCCCAATTTCTGTAAAAAAAAATCCTGGATCTGTGTAGACATTCTTTTCAGAACACGGGAATTAATTCAAAATTTTATGCAAATTACATATATATATATATATATATCTGACTTTTGACTAATTAATTGGCTTTATCATGGATTACAGCCAGTTTGCAATGTGTGTCGAATCTGTCTCCAAGATGACCAGAGTTCTCCAATAATCACATGTAAACATAGGAATTAATTAGAAAATTGTCTGCAAAGATCTTTGGTGACATGGACGCGCTTTACAGACTGGGAATACAGTCTGAGCCGACACCATGACATATCAGGATTGTCAAATACACTTACAATCAGTCTTACAATGTCTATGGTTTTCAATTTTACTTGAATATTCTCTCTTCATTAGATTCCAGAGTAATGCAGACTAACTATTATTTTGTTTTTAATGTGAAGCTGCTAGCCTTTACCTTCAAAAATCACAATTTTAGTATACTCTGTTACAGATTTTTTATATATTTTAACATTTAGTGACTTAAATAATAAGTCTAGTTTGTCACCTTCCTCTCCAATTAAAATGTATTACAAGAAAGCTGTTATAGACAGATTTAAAATCCTTCTAATATTTCTTCTGACGGCAGTGTTTCCTTATCGAATAAATGGGTGAGTACATTTACTTAATTATCTAAAGTTACTAAACTTTAGTTAGAAATAATACTTAAATACTGATATATGGATGATAAATTGACCTTTTTCTATTGGAAAGAATCCTTAAAATCATTCAAAATGGAATATAAATTACCTTCTTGTAAAAGAAGATTAAAGATTTGTGTATTTTACTCGTAAATATCAGAAAAATTTCAATAAAAACCTGAAGAAGAAGTTCCAATACAGAATGAGCTTTCTGAAGTTTTACTAATTCTCTCCATTTTCTAGATTTCAGTTTTCCAATAAGAAACTTCTGATCATAAATTTGGATGGACTTGGGCAAGAAATTCTCAATAAACATAGCGCCAGATTACCCAACATAAGAATGCTCTATGAAAAAGGCAGCCATCCAAAATACTTCTAGTGAGTTGTGATATATTCAAACATGATGAATGTAGTATGGTTGTAGCTATGCATTAACAATCTATTATTGACCACTGTCCTTTGGTGGGGACATTAGAAAATCATCAAATAATGTGTGAATTTAGTTCATATAGCTAATCATATTGTAGCAATAAGAGGCTACAAATAAATATAGACTATGCCACTTAATGATTTAAGATTTTGAGCCACCCAAATGACATTAGACTTTTTAAAAGATTTTAATGAAATGTGATTTAAACATTTTCTTTCTTTTTTAAAAAGGTTATCTATCTATTATTGATATATCAAATAAACTAAGTTTTGTCCTACAATATGTATAATTGTCTTCTCTTTCAGCAATCAGTTTCCAACACTCACTCTTCCAAACCTGTTTTCAATTGCAACCGGCATGTACATTGAGGAACACGGAGTGGTAGGACGTAATGTTTACGACCCTCTCTCTCGCTCTGTGATTAACTCTACACACAAAGAGTTCTACCAACAAAAAAGAAATGTCAAACCTCTGTGGGTAAGTAGCTACTGTTAGTGAACGGTAATGTCGTTTGGAAAACAGGAATGTTGTTTGGAAAACAGGAATGTCGTTTGGAAAACAGGAGTGTCGTTTGGAAAACAGGAGTGTCGTTTGGAAAACAGGAGTGTCGTTTGGAAAACAGGAGTGTCGTTTGGAAAACAGGAGTGTCGTTTGGAAAACAGGAGTGTCGTTTGGAAAACAGGAGTGTCGTTTGGAAAACAGGAGTGTCGTTTGGAAAACAGGAGTGTCGTTTGGAAAACAGGAGTGTCGTTTGGAAAACAGGAGTGTCGTTTGGAAAACAGGAGTGTCGTTTGGAAAACAGGAGTGTCGTTTGGAAAACAGGAGTGTCGTTTGGAAAACAGGAGTGTCGTTTGGAAAACAGGAGTGTCGTTTGGGCAACTGGAGTGTCGTTTGGGCAACTGGAGTGTCGTTTGGGCAACTGGAGTGTCGTTTGGGCAACTGGAGTGTCGTTTGGGCAACTGGAGTGTCGTTTGGGCAACTGGAGTGTCGTTTGGGCAACTGGAGTGTCGTTTGGGCAACTGGAGTGTCGTTTGGGCAACTGGAGTGTCGTTTGGGCAACTGGAGTGTCGTTTGGGCAACTGGAGTGTCGTTTGGGCAACTGGAGTGTCGTTTGGGCAACTGGAGTGTCGTTTGGGCAACTGGAGTGTCGTTTGGGCAACTGGAGTGTCGTTTGGGCAACTGGAGTGTCGTTTGGGCAACTGGAGTGTCTTTTGGGCAACTGGAGTGTCTTTTGGGCAACTGGAGTGTCGTTTGGGCAACTGGAGTGTCTTTTGGGCAACTGGAGTGTCGTTTGGGCAACTGGAGTGTCGTTTGGGCAACTGGAGTGTCGTTTGGGCAACTGGAGTGTCTTTTGGGCAACTGGAGTGTCTTTTGGGCAACTGGAGTGTCTTTTGGGCAACTGGAGTGTCTTTTGGGCAACTGGAGTGTCTTTTGGGCAACTGGAGTGTCTTTTGGGCAACTGGAGTGTCTTTTGGGCAACTGGAGTGTCTTTTGGGCAACTGGAGTGTCTTTTGGGCAACTGGAGTGTCTTTTGGGCAACTGGAGTGTCGTTTGGGCAACTGGAGTGTCGTTTGGGCAACTGGAGTGTCGTTTGGGCAACTGGAGTGTCTTTTGGGTAACTGGAGTGTCTTTTGGGCAACTGGAGTGTCTTTTGGGCAACTGGAGTGTCTTTTGGGCAACTGGAGTGTCTTTTGGGCAACTGGAGTGTCTTTTGGGCAACTGGAGTGTCTTTTGGGCAACTGGAGTGTCTTTTGGGCAACTGGAGTGTCTTTTGGGCAACTGGAGTGTCGTTTGGGCAACTGGAATTTTTTTGGGCAACTGGAATTTTTTTGGGCAACTGGAATGTCGTTAGAAAAACAGAAAGGTCTTTCAATGTTCCTAGTCTGCATAAACTGGTAAAGTGTTCATAGAGATCTCTTATTTTGTTCACAGTAAAATTAATGTAGTAGCTATAGGAATTAGCTAATTAATTATTGTTTGTATCCCAACTGTCTGCCATATTCTTTTTATAGTTTTATTGTTGCTATGATCCTAATACCAATTCTATTTACTAATTAAATATTAAAGAGTTCTAATACCTACAGTATTCATCATTGTTTGTGAAAAATATGAATATCTATTACCTAATTGAATTTACATTGAAATAAGAAAATTTGAATAGACTACAAATTAGGGTAAGTTCTGAGTTATTGTTGGTTCCACATTTTCATATAATAAAAATATAGCTATATATTATTTAACTTTTATTTCAATTGCTAGCCATTAAACTTCAGGTATCATGAATACCAGTTAAAGTTATAAATAGTTTCTTTTTCTGTATGAAAATTTTGAGCAGCCAATAACACGGGAGCTTAAACTAGCAATATTTCTTCTAAATTGAAGGCATTAACTTCTCAGGTTATAAATGAAGAGCAAAATGGAGTGAGTGCCTGTCTCCAGTGGCCGGGTTGTGGCTTCTCCTATCAAGGAGTTAAGGAGACGTACCACGTACCTTTCAGCAAAGGATTATATCTGAGTCAGTTGGTCGAAGTAGCCTTGGCAGTACTAGTTCCTAATACGCCAGAAATGCAAACTGAACCTAAGAAAACATCTGAAAGCACCTCTGAATCTGTCTATTCCACACAAACAATATTGGATCTGCTTATGGTGTACAATAATAACATCTCGTCGATAAAATCCCCGGCTAATTTAGTCATGCTTTATTGCCCCTACCCGGACATTACGGGACACAAGTACGGGACTGACTCAAGAAAGTACGAAATGTCCCTTGCGATGGTGGATAAAGGCATAGGACATCTCTTCAAGAGAATTAAAGAAGAGGGTCTAACTGATGTACTCGATGTGATTGTTCTCAGTGATCACGGTATGATTGACGTCACTCCTGACAAAGTGATAAAGTTCTCAGATAAGGTGCAAACCAATTTGTTTCATGCTGTTGGCTACTCTCCGCTAATTAATGTCTTTCCTAACCACAGTAAGTACTAGTAGCTAACTTGAATGAGACTTGGTATGCTATCTGTAATTTTGTACCTAAATTAGTAGCTAGCTACTAGTGTATGCCTGCCGTCAAAATGACAGCATTTTACTTTCATGTTCACTGATGGTAGTTAAAATTATTTGGTAATTATTATTCCTGACTCAGCTTATAGCCACTCCAATATTTACATCTGAATTAAATTAAATTTATTTATTGAACTGATATCAGAATAATTCAACTGCTTGCCCAGCGTATTTTAGGTTAGTGTGACTGACAGACAGATAGAAGTTCCTATTATGATAGTATTTCTGAATGTTATAAACTAATATCAGATTGTATATTATTCTAATCAGAAGAATAATATCAGATGTTGAAAAGTTTAGTTACCTATTTGATAATCCCTTTGAATACGGCAATACATTAGAAGAAGTTAATTGTGTTGATACGTTAAATCATATACCTTTTCTTATATGATTGGAAATGTCTAACGGTTCGATAACTCGTGACTTGCCTTAAAAGTTACTATTTTTCAGTGTTTGCCGGTCACACTGGTGAGGAAGACGACTCCCTGATGGTCTATTCACAACTAACGGAAGAAGCAAATAACAAATCATTCGATGCTGTAATAAAACAGAGCATTCCTCAATCCATGCACTACAAGTAAGTAACTCCTTTAGATGCTCTACAAGTAAGTAGCTCCTCTTTAGATGCCCCTAATATTCGCATGGGAATGTATCCTAAGTTCTAACCTAGCTACTCATATAGGTCCAGTCAAAATAGTAGTTTGTTTGAATGTTGCTTGCATTTTGTATACCATCCATGTATCTCAGTTGCCTAATAGTACTGCATCTTCAGTTCATCAGTCACCATTCTTTTATTTCTGTTCCTATATTTAGTTTTTGAGAGTACCTAAGTCCAGCTCTATTCCTAGGATATGATTGTTTGTGATCTTGTCTTTACCATGTTTATTTTTTTAACGATACTTACAGATTTAGAGGATAGCACTACTAGCGTTAGCCATGCTCTTCAACTACGAAGTCTTAGATTTTTGTGTTAGGTAGACTATCACCTCTTTATTTTCCTGTACCATTCGTGAGTGCAGCCACCGGTGCTTGTGTCCCTTTCGTCACATTCCTTAGTAAGTGACTGCATTCACAAAGTAGCTTTTCTGTATCCATGAGCATTGTTACAGACTGGTGGTAGGTAGGTGACTTTGTTCATGGAGCCACTTTCCTTTCTAACTGTTTCTTCTAGTCCCTTAATGTAATTTCCTTTAATGGTAGCGATATGATCAGAAATGGTTGAAGCAGATTTAAAACCCTCTATTAGATTTAAATTAAACTTATATGACTGAAGATGTTACACCATACGATCATTCTTAACTTGCCCTACATGTCTCAGTTTATGCCATTGCATGTTAGTAAATTTCTTCCTATCAGCCATCTGCATGCTAATCCTTATCCCTCCTACAAGGAATAACTAAAGAGTAGAGGAATAACACCAGGGTCCTACAGTTACTGCATGCTAACCCTTACATCTTTGCTAGGAATAACTATAGAGTATAGTTACTGCATGCTAACCCTTACATCTTTGCTAGGAATAACTATAGAGTATAGTTACTGCATGATAATCCTTACTTCTTTGCTAGGAATAACTATAGAGTATAGTTACTGCATGCTAACCCTTACTTCTTTGCTAGGAATAACTATAGAGTATAGTTACTGCATGATAATCCTTACTTCTTTGCTAGGAATAACTATAGAGTATAGTTACTGCATGATAATCCTTACTTCTTTGCTAGGAATAACTATAGAGTATAGTTACTGCATGCTAATCCTTACTTCTTTGCTAGGAATAACTATAGAGTATAGTTACTGCATGATAATCCTTACTTCTTTGCTAGGAATAACTATAGAGTATAGTTACTGCATGCTAATCCTTACTTCTTTGCTAGGAATAACTATAGAGTATAGTTACTGCATGATAATCCTTACTTCTTTGCTAGGAATAACTATAGAGTATAGTTACTGCATGCTAATCCTTACATCTTTGCTAGGAATAACTATAGAGTATAGTTACTGCATGCTAACCCTTACTTCTTTGCTAGGAATAACTATAGAGTATAGTTACTGCATGCTAATCCTTACTTCTTTGCTAGGAATAACTATAGAGTAGCACCAATAGTGCTGGAGGCTGAGCCAGGCTATGTGATGGAAGACTTTGCCCCTTTCATGGACAAGAATCCACAGGACAGAGGTGTGTGTGTGAATGCTTTAGTTGTGGAATGGAGGGAATAGATTGACCCTTTGAGAGTGGTAAAGTTCCTTTGGGCAATATTGAGACAACATTGCTTCCATGATGTAACGCTGTTACAATAGTGAGACAATATTGCCTCAATAATGCTTAATTAGGGGTGGGACGATACCAAAATTTTCACCGATACTGATACCCAAGATTTTTATCGATGCCGATACCTAGATTTCCGTCGATTCTTTGATTTATGAGATTAATAATTTTTATCAACGAGTGTTAGAAAATATTGGAATTATGATAATTAGGATTAGCTACTTAGCTATATGAAATTATTTTCATATTAATTTAAATAATATTTTTTTATTGTAAATTGTTATGGATATATAATCATTTTATAATTTTTTTAAAACTTATTTGCTGACACAGAGTACAGATACCAGAAAAAATTGCCGATACTTCATCCCATCGCTAGCTATATATAGTGCAACAATATGACTTTGACGTTAAATGTAATATTTCTCTCTTGGAAGGGTTAGTTGTATTTCCTATCAATTTGAATACGACTTTAAAGATGGTGCTATGAGAAAAGACAAGAAATGTACTGAGCTCTGACTCTAAAGGGCCGTACACATGCAGGTTTTTTTTCAAGTTTTTCCAACAGACTTTTGCTAAGCTCCTCCTACTTTTTCCACCAGAATATAAGAAAAAAAATATATAAATATTATTTATTTTAGTTGGTATCCATGATACCTCAAGTATAATGGATACCAACTAAAATAAATAATTATTATATCGTTTTTTCCAGGCGGCTAAAATAGCGCTTCCGACACGAAACAATTCGGTTATCACCTCAGTATTGTTTTAGAAACGAGGGTGAGTACACGCGCATGTGTCGTTCTCGGAGCTGACAGAGTATCAGTTCCCGTTAGCACACCTCAGTGTTATTTCAGTCGCGAGGAGGAGTGGACGCACCTTGTGCACGCTCCACCTAACGCTTCTCTAAGTCATTAACATCGCATCTGTTGCTTAAATATTCATCAATCAATCTTCTTACATTAATTAAATGCCAAAAGATAAAACATTATTAAGCAAAATGATCTGATACCTAAAGTATTTTGCTGAGTAGTGTACGAGTACACATCAGCTGTTTACTACTACAAGTCTGACTTTTCGAAGAATAGAAACTCTAAAACTCTACCTCCTTGAATAAATATTTTTATTTGTAAGGAGTTAAATAAAATTGATCAAATTAATACTCCTCAAAAGTATTTAATGTAATGTTGTACGTCAAGGAAGCTCTTTTGACTGACGCGCAGAGTGACGCCACATTACGTCACTAGGGTGCTAACGGGATGGTCACGCATATACATTATTGAGAAATCGTTACGCGCCTTCCACCTACTAGTTCTTCCATGGTTTTTTCTTATACTATTCAAAAATCAGGTGGAAAAAGTAGGAGGAGCTTAGCAAAAAGTCTGGCAGAAAGACTTAAAAAACCCTACGTGTGTACGGCCCTTTACACTGTTTGGTGATACCAGTTGATTTTGATGAAGTGTGTGAGGGGTAATTATTCTGTGCCACTTCAAGAGTAGTAATGCTAAGTCCTGAGCATGTCTTATAATATCCCACTCTTCATGTTCCTCTTCATTAGTTGAATCTATTTGCCTGTACTATATTATATGCATGTAATATAATTTTGTTGCATGATTATTATTGTTAATACTTGGGACGAAGTGCAGCTCTATTCCTAGGATGTGATTGTTGTTGATCATTTCACCGATATTATACTTCCAACAGATTTATTGTTATGTAACTAGGGTAAAGAGTAGCTATATCTAACAAGCAATAGCACTCCTCTATAGTGAATGAGTTGGGATATAGCCTCTATAGTGAACAAATTTTCTTTAGTCTGCCATGAATTGCCATCAGTTTTAGAAAACTAATGGCTGTTTCATGGGAGACTAAAAGAAAATTTGTTCACTATAGAGGCTACATCCTTACTCATTCACTATAGAGGAGTGCTACTGTATACAGTTAAAGTAGTAGTTAGATCCTTTACTCTTTTAAGGATAATTCTAATCCCCAACAGCTAATCCTGCCTACGGAGTGCATGGCTACAGTCACAACAAGTCTAAGGACATGCTGCCTATCTTTGTAGCTGTGGGGCCATCCTTCATGCAGAATGTGGAAGGTGAGTGACTCTCAATGTTGACAACCTTACTTGAGATTTCAATGCTTTTTGAATGACTTTTCTTTTATTCATTTAAAAAATTTCAGACTTGATTGAATTGACTTACACTAGCTAAGCATTTTAGAGTTCTCATTGAAGCATTTCCCCAACATATCTAATTCCCCCACAGTTCCCTCCGCCTCTAACATTGACGTGTACCCTCTGGCGTGTCACCTCCTCAGTCTGCACCACAGTGCAGTGAATGGTACACTGCTCTCACTGCACCTCATGCTAAAGCAGCCTGTGCTACTGCATCCTGTCTACACTTACATCCTCGCCTTCTGTGAGTAGCTTTACGGCATCAATGAGCAGTGTCACTGACTGGTGGTAGGTGACTTTGTTCATGGAGCCACTTTCCTTTCTGACTGCTTCTCCCAGTCCCTTGTATTTAATTTCCTTTCCACGGCAGCAATATGGCTGAAGCTGTCGTCTAACTACCTTATAAAATATAATGCATAATTAGCTATTTAAATATGTTATGATTTTTAAATTAAAGTCTGGTTCTATTTTGGTTACTATAGCTCTACTAGAGTTTATTTTAATTGGAAAATAGGCTTAATTTCATTTTTCATCCCTATTTCTCCAGTGTGCAATCAATAAACAGTTTTTCCAAAGCTGTCAAACCGTGCCAAAACTAAACGCATTCAAATGTTTCTATTTGTAATTAGGTTGCGTTATTTTGGTAGATACTATAAGAGTTAGAGACCAGTAGGAAATGACTGTTTATATTCGTTTAAATTATCATTATGGTAAGTTCCTAATTATCGGTCAGTTCCCCATTTTCTTTCGGACACGTAAGAAAAAACGATGAAAAATCCATGATACCTGCAGGTATCATGGATACCAACTAAAATTAAATTATTTTTTTTTCTTACGTGTCCGAAAATGGGGCACTGACCGATAATTAAGAACTTTCCCTATCCTTCCCTAAAATATTTATTATTTCCATATTTCTCCCTCAGGTGCCATCCTAGGCATAGTAGGTCTGCTGTTGGCTCTGTACTGGAGGTGTGTCAGACACAAGAACAGACACACTCGGTTTAGAAATGACCCTGAGTCACTAATATCAGGCTACGTCTACAGGTAAACCTAACTTTTTCTGGAGTGGAATATTATTTGTATTGACTGTAAATAGATATTGTATGAATGTTCTTCACCGTAAGAGTTCATCCCTAGTGGAATATTGTAACCTTTTCACTATTTTAAAATGTCCTTGTAAGAGCAACCAAGTTGCCAGCTCCCACAGCTGATGCAGTGATGTCACTATGACGTCACTGGTTAGTCAGCCGAAGCTTAACAAATTGCAACCTAGTTTAGAGTTGCCAGACTTCATTTACCGTCTCCAACCCACCCCTTACCGCCGCACCAACGCACGCCTGGTTGTGACACCAAAAGCGTGGTATGACAACCTGTAACACTCTAAGTGCACAAATGCACACAGGTTTTTAGGAGATAAATCACATTTTCACAAGCCGCATTTTTCTATACCAGAGCAAATAAACACTAAGTCGTTTACTTTCAAATTACACCAACGCCAGTACACCAAGTAGCTACTCACAACTGTCTTACCATAAAGTAGCAAAAATCAGCTTTTACACACACTCGCACGGTGAAAATGACGCAAACTTCCTGTACATATACTCGAGTCACAATGCCTCTAGGTTGCTTACTGCCGTTGCACAGGACCCGATGTTCCTACTATATGAGAGAAGGTAGAAACCAATTCTCCATATAACTTATAGTCCTTAAAATAATTACAAACTCAATTCGGTACAAGGTTAACTAGCTAGAAGACTTGCCATCTTTTTATTTAGGTTTGAAAATGAAGTTGACTTTGTGTGTGATTTAGTTGTTCATTTTCAGGGGTGATAGAACAGTGGCACTTCCCCCTGACGATGTTTTCTCTTTCTCTGACTCTAGACTTAGGATAGTAACCACTGATGTCACTCCTTACACAAGTAGGTAGGCTTAGAGCAACACATTGAATTTCAGAAATATTTTTAGGTATAGGAATATCTGATTTTTAGGTAGTCGTCAAAATCGACAGATTACCAATCATCGGTATTGGCAAATTACAATTACCAAGTATTTGTTTTGGGGCATTGGCAGATTACTATTACCAGGTATTGGTAATAATGAAGGTAGCTGCAAACCTTATTACTGAGTTAATAAACTCGTGTTAACACCCAATATCCGAGCACTGTGACGATTCATCTGTTTTTTTTTTATTTATCTAAATTTTGGATTTCTTTACTACCTTCACAGTTCGAACTTATTTTTGATTTACTTTTACGGTCCAATTTTTTTCTGATTTACCTTTATGGTCCATTTTTTTCTGATTTACTTTTACGGTCCTAATTTTTCTGATTTACTTTTATGGTCCATTTTTTTCTGATTTACTTTTACGGTCCAATTTTTTTCTGATTTACTTTTATGGTCCAAATTTTTCTGATTTACTTATATGGTCCAAATTTTTCTGATTTACTTTTACGGTCCCAAATTTTTCCGATTTACTTTTATGGTCCAAATTTTTCTGATTTACTTTTATGGTCCAAATTTTTCTGATTTACTTTTACGGTCCAAATTTTTCTGATTTACTTTTATGGTCCAAATTTTTCTGATTTACTTTTACGGTCCAAATTTTTCTGATTTACTTTTACGGTCCAATTTTTTTCTGATTTACTTTTATGGTCCAAATTTTTCTGATTTACTTTTATGGTCCAAATTTTTCTGATTTACTTTTACGGTCCAAATTTTTCTGATTTACTTTTACGGTCCTAATTTTTCTGATTTACTTTTATGGTCCATTTTTTTCTGATTTACTTTTACGGTCCAATTTTTTTCTGATTTACTTTTATGGTCCAAATTTTTCTGATTTACTTATATGGTCCAAATTTTTCTGATTTACTTTTACGGTCCCAAATTTTTCCGATTTACTTTTATGGTCCAAATTTTTCTGATTTACTTTTATGGTCCAAATTTTTCTGATTTACTTTTACGGTCCAAATTTTTCTGATTTACTTTTATGGTCCAAATTTTTCTGATTTACTTTTACGGTCCAAATTTTTCTGATTTACTTTTACGGTCCAATTTTTTTCTGATTTACTTTTATGGTCCAAATTTTCCTGATTTACTTTTATGGTCCAAATTTTTACCGATTTACTTTCATGGTCCAAATTTTTTGTCATTCATTTTTATGTTTTGAACTTTTTTGTGATAAATATTTTCATGAATTTTCGTGACCTTATCCATCGAAGAATATTCCATTTTTGAATATTGTAGCATAATAAATTTGATATCAAGAAGTTCCTTATTTGAAAATCAACGCATATCAGCGGCATCATATTTACAAGCCTAAATGTTTAAAAATTTATGAAAATGTTTGACTTTTAATGTTAACTTTTTTTCCTTTTATCAGACCGTGAAAAAAAGAGATCCCCAAAAAAAATTATCAGAAAAAAAATCTTTTTCTATATAATTTATTTTTCATTATCACTTTTTTTTCCAGTTCCCCCAACCAGTCTCGGTCAGAGTCATCCCGTCCCTCTGCCATTATGATGTCAGAGGATGAGTTCGAGGAGGAAGAAAAGCTACTCAGCAGAGAGGAGGAGTGGGAGGTGTGACTTTAAAATTCACTAACGTGCTGTTTGTAGTGTCAAGTCTTCCTCTTTCTTAATGTTATGTTCACACGAACTATTTTTGTTGTGAAGAATGTGTATAACATGATTACGTGATTGTGACTTGTCCTAACGTCCTTGTGACTTGTTCTAACGTCCTTGTGACATGTCCTAGCATGTGTATAACATGATTACGTGTTTGTGACTTGTCCTAACGTGTTTGTGACTTGTCCTAACGTGTTTGTGACTTGTCCTAACGTGTTTGTGACTTGTCCTAACGTGTTTGTGACTTGTCCTAACGTGTTTGTGACTTGTCCTAACGTGTTTGTGACTTGTCCTAACGTGTTTGTGACTTGTCCTAACGTGTTTGTGACTTGTCCTAACGTGCTTGTGACTTGTCCTAACGTGCTTGTGACTTGTCCTTGTGACTTGTCCTAACGTGTTTGTGACTTGTCCTAACGTGTTTGTGACTAGTCCTAACGTGTTTGTGACTAGTCCTAACGTGTTTGTGACTAGTCCTAACGTGTTTGTGACTAGTCCTAACGTGTTTGTGACTAGTCCTAACGTGATTGTGACTAGTCCTAACGTGTTTGTGACTTGTCCTAACGTGCTTGTGACTTGTCCTTGTGACTTGTCCTAATGTCCTTGTGACTTGTCCTAATGTCCTTGTGACTTGTCCTAATGTCCTTGTGACTTGTCCTAATGTCCTTGTGACTTGTCCTAACGTCCTTGTGACTTGTCCTAACGTGTTTGAACATGCTTCATTATATTTAAACATGATTTGACGTGTTTGAACATGATTTGACGTGTTTGAACATGATTTGACGTGTTTGAACATAATCCAAATTTTCTCAATAATTTTCTTGTAATTTTAACTAGTCATGAAATAGTCTCTTTGTAATTAAAAACTTTTGTATGGAATTTATTTTAAAAAAATGCTATATAAATGTGCCCAAGAGTTGTGTTAATGTGTACCACGTGGTGTTAATGTGTACCACGTGGTGTAAATGTGTACCACGTGGTGTGTAAATGTGTACCACGTGGTGTGTAAATGTGTACCACGTGGTGTGTAAATGTGTACCACGTGGTGTGTAAATGTGTACCACGTGGTGTGTAAATGTGTACCACGTGGTGTGTAAATGTGTACCACGTGGTGTGTAAATGTGTACCACGTGGTGTGTAAATGTGTACCACGTGGTGTAAATGTGTACCACTTGGTACAAATAAAAATTTAATTGTTTTTATCTAATATGTCACCATTTGTGTCATTTTGACGTCAGTGTCACTATTAGTTATTTATCTTCCATTTGTTAATTAAGTTTATTACCACAATCTCAGAAGTTCATTTATAGTCACTAGTTAATAAGAATTTAGAGATGGTTAGTATCAATGATTAGGGTTGTTACAATATGCTTTATAAATCATAGAGAACATTATAGACGGAGAGAATTAAAGAGTATTGAATGGTTCTACACCAGCGGTATGTAGTATTCGATACCATTTCATTTCGTCTGTGATATTCTTAAGATCTATGATTTTAAAAGCATATTGTAACAACCCTAGTTATAAATTACTACCTATTTCGACAATAAAATTATATGTTTGGTTTAGTAATACTCTATTTTAATATAATAGGCTAAGTTTTGAGTTATTGGGCAGTTCCACATTTGCGATCATGCAAGTAAAACGTATTCAATAATCTTTATTTCATTTTATTTTGTATCCATGATGCCTTTAGGTATCATGGATACTAATTAAAATAACAGAGTTAAATATTGTATTATTTTTCCCAAATGATCGGAAACGTGGAACCGTTCGATAATTCCCAACTTACCCAATCTATGTTTGTTATTTGTCTTAATTATACTTGAAATAATATTCGGTGCCAGTGTTATACCAAAATAACTGTAAAATTTAACCGTTGATAAGGTAAACCTTTTGTTGCTGTTTGTCTAGTTTGTTGCTTAAGGGCAGTCCACACGTAGGGTTTTTTAGGTCTTTCCACCAGACTTTTTGCTAAGCTCCTCCTACTTTTTCCACAAGAATATAAGAAAAAACGATAAAATTATTATTTATTAAGAATATCTCAGTTTGTTTATCTTATTTTTAATGGGATTTAAAGAACAGAACCATAGAAATGAAAGGAAAAGTGTCCTAACTTTCTAGTTTTATTTTGTTAGAATATGTATCCTAAAAAATGTTAGAAATGTGAAATAAACGTCTGTGAACTACCAATAAACTTTCATCTCTTCATGTAGTATAATATTTTTAAAGGTCCCCTCCAAGCTAATTTTTTTATTGTTTAAATCAACGAGGCTAATGTTTCTTATCATTTTGCTGCAAACCCCATAGAATTGATAGCATATTTTTAATTTTATATGCTTTAAAAGATTTTGCAGAATGCTTGTGTCTCTTTTCATCACATGCCTTGGTAAGTGACTATATTCAGTGAGTAGCTTTTCTGCATTCATGAGCATATTCACCGACTGGTAGTAGGGGACATCATTAATGAAGTCACTTTCCTTTCTCGCTGCTTCTTCCAGTCCTTTGTATTTAATTTCCTTTTGACATCGGTGATATGGTCTTTGTTTCCGAATATGACGTTAAACCCCTACTAAATTAATTTTCTAATCAATTTCAATTTAATGGAGTAAATTTATCTTCGTATATAAGAGGCATTATTTTATTTTAAATAAGGAACAACTATTTAGTTTACTCTCATTTTAATGTTCAAAATTCTAGTTATTTGCCTATTCATTTTCTCTGCATTTATACCTAGTTTATAAACCTGTAAGTATTATGTGTGCTTTAACTCTATCTAATTTTAGTTAATAGGACTAAGGTTTTAATAAAAAATGTTTTTACTGCATTTGAAAATATTATTTCTTTCCCTCTTTTTTTTAAGTTTTGCTCTACACCAGCGGTATATAGTATTCGACACCATTTCATTTCGTCTGTGATCTTATTAAGATCTATAAACAACAACCAATAGTTGTAAATGTAGTGATGAACATAAGTGGAGTTTCACATTCCATTCTACACTTTTGTGAAAGTTGGCTGTTCACAAAGGAAGTTAAAGTCATCCAAAGGAGGCCACCCTGAACCATCTTGGCCATGGATGGCAGAGATCTCGATCGATGGAAGGTAACCGCAGTAGGATGTTCTCGCATATCTTTTGCTCAACATTGGTGAAACCTGCAAGCGAAAACCAAGTGGTGTCAGATATATATTTTGAAAATTAAATTTTAAAATTTGGAAGTTCAATTCGATTTATGGCCTAGAGATGTTATACGACTGAATGAAGCTGAATTTAAAGGTCCCTTCCACTCTCAAGTATAGTTCATCTAGAAATGCTTGAAATATAAAGAGCTAAGGGTATATAACAGTTAACAGAAAAGAACGATATAGGTAGCCATTTATAATATGTCTAGAGCAGAGGAGACCTTTAAGAAAGACCTATTCTTGCATTCAGTGAGATGACTTCACTCAAATGAGAGGAGCCATCAAGTTGCTATAATTTGGTTATGGATTGTCTTAAACTTTAGATTTTACAATGTTTATCATTTTAACACTACTTGCTGTTTTGAATAATAGAGTATTTTCATTCACCTGAGCGTCATTCTGTAGTGGACCGAAACTGCTTAGTTCCACCTCAAACGAAGCATGGCCTGTCCACAACGGAAAATTGTAATACGTAGGTCCTGAAGAAGAAAATATGAGAAAAAAAGGTCCTGAAGGAAAAAAAATATGAGAAAAATATTGCATTTTGTCAAAAGATTGTTCTACATATATAACATGATGACAGTATAACAGACAACACCGACCTGACACTAATACTGTTATTTGCTCTAATTCATGATAAATTACAATTCTATTTCCATCGAATATAATCACAGGTCGAAAGCTGACTATCAGTGATTACAATTTTCCTACTGTTAGATTTCTATCTACATTATTCGAACCGGAATTTTGAAGATTGAGCAAGAAGGTCATCAAATCCTTGACATCTTTGAAGGTGATGAGGCTGCTGGTTCTATTAGAGCAGGCTTCATGGGCTTCAGGCCAACTCTTCTTTTCATAGCTGTAGTAGAGGCATTTACCATGGACCATATCGAAATACTTTGAGCACGATTGCTTGTGTTTTTGTGATTCAATTGAAGAGGCAACTGTAGGTAACTCTGAGAGGTAGGATAGAACTAAAGTTTAAGGAGAATTTTATCTATTCTTCTCGTTTATTCCTATGCACGCCTTCTAATATCTATAGATTCAAAAATAGTTGTCTTTTATCTAATTAAGATGTTCCAATATTTAGTTTGAATTCATCTATATACCAAATTTAAATACGAATAATTTAACGAAGCTGGGCTACGGAAAGAAGTGCTATATCGTTTATTCTCATGTGTGGTTGTATAGGAATACTTTCTTCAATATCTCAAGTCATCAAATAGATAATATAGTACATATGTGTAACACACTAATTCAAAAACACTCACCATTTACAACCCTGACCAAAGTACTAGCGTTTCCTTTATCAGTGTGACAGGTGTAGACACCAGCAAAGGACGGTTCCATATTGCTCACAACGAGAGATGGGAAGTTGTTGTTAATTTCTAATAACTCAACA
Organism: Caprella mutica; assembly: GCA_947561585.1. Classification (NCBI taxonomy): domain Eukaryota; kingdom Metazoa; phylum Arthropoda; class Malacostraca; order Amphipoda; family Caprellidae; genus Caprella; species Caprella mutica. The sequence goes on along the minus strand of CANNZV010001322.1, from coordinate 85,143 downwards.
TTTCTCCGTGGTATAAAATCAGGATCATCAGGATATAGTATCATCATCTCGATGTAACCGTCAGGTCTGACGCGAGTCCACGAAATTGGAGTGTATTCCTGAGTTAGAAAAGAAAATTTCATTACAATAATAATGGGGGAACGTGTTACTCCTTGATATATTTCCGAAATGTGACTATAGAGAGGTAGGTGAACTTGATCCGTTCTTCAGAAACGATGTAAACAAATGGCGTCACACAGAGTACTGTCAAATATTATAAGTATTATTAGGTGAATATTATAAGTGAATAGAGTGTAAAACGTGATAAAATCACAGTTTTGTGTAAGGTAATTTTCATCAAATGCACATTTACGGAATAATAGCACATTTTTAATTTAAAAACAAATGGAAAGTACTTTCTGTGACGTCATGCATAATATTTTCGGATGTTCCAATATTGTACTTGGTATACTTCTCTATTTATTTACTATTGGTAAGAATACCTACCACGACATTCTCCTATTTCAAATCAGGAAATTGTTCATATAATCAATGCTATTTCAATTTCTTTTGTAAGAGTATTGATTAGTTTTGTTTAAATCAGGATACAGTAACATAGGGTATGGTAATCAGCTGATTGAATCTATAGTTTGACGTGACCACCGGGTGACTCAAAATGGCGACTCTGACCACACTTTGAAACATGGAAAAACCTACTTAAACTTAATCACTTTTAAATTGAATTTTTTCTTATCAATTACTAACTAGGCATTGGTTAAATTGTATTTCCACTATTTTTTTTTCTTATTTGTTATTCATAGGAACTACAATTTAGCAGTTAACTAGCACTAATTTAGGCTCCTAGGTAACATATTTTCAAGACCCTATTATTAATAGATAAGTTAAAGAAATGAACAATAAAAACACACCTGAATTATATCTATATATTCAACTTTAAGGTTCAATCGCCATTTCCGCTTTTCTTTTGCACGAAACCCCTATAAAATGACTTCAAACTTCTCGAAATTAACATGCAAATACGAGGAATTATGAGCCGCTCGGTCACAAACAAGGAATGTGTTGTTGTTGTGACGTCATATTTTTGTGTCGTCTACCAGGTACTATTCCCGTTTATGTTCCTGTACCCTGGTTTAAATATACACAATCCAATAATTTGGATATATGTTATTGTTCTTAAACTATAGCACTCTGCTTCATAATGTTGGGCTGAATAGTTACCCAAGGTGTTCCTCCGTCAACATTACAAGGGATAATCACTGAGCTGCCGTTTGTAGACAGTAACTCTGAGATATTTGATCCTTCAACTGCTGCAAGAAAATAAATAAATATTAATTATAATTTCATACACGAATCTACATATCTTATATGCCAAATGGATGTAGCATATACGAGTTCTAAATTAAAATTTAAAACTAAAATAACCTAATTTTCATTATTATACCAGGTGGGCCAACAGTCTTTTAACCATTTTGAAATTTTATTTTATCAAACTAAAAAAGATATAAATCTTCAGTAAATGACAGATTAATGAAGAATACCTAAAGTTTTAGTAGATATGAAACGAAATCAATTTATGACTTTCAGATTTCAGCTATTTCAAATCTACTTTTTAATGTTCAAAATCGTAAACCTCTAAAAAATGATTAAGTTAGACGGATTTCAGCTTCTAAACTATAAAAGAAACAAACTGAAATATACACATTATCAAAGGATAGTCTAAATCCATAACATCTTATAAAGAATTAGTGTAACAAAACTAACAAAGATAGAATTTTGGATATAAATAATTTGTCTCACCTTCGCTCTGACTTGAGAAGAAACTGCTGAGAGCAAGAATCGAAAAAATGAAAATTTGATTCCTCATTTTAAAGAAATAGATATGAAGTAGGGACAATTTTATCAGAGGATGGTAATATAACGGGGAACACTGAACTGACACTAACACTCTGGTACTCTGACTGTGCCTTATATATTATGAACATACCTAGTACCTACCTAAGAAGTATCTAGTAGAGGTCATATTTATTACACCACTTTAAAGAGTGAAAAGATATACAAGTGAATCTATAAATGCTAAACCACTTGGCAACAAATCTAATAAGAGATTAAATTGCCAATTGAAGAAGAACATCACGGTAATAAACTCATAAATAACTTTGTGCCTTCGGTCAGGGTTAGTGTTATACCGGTATAGGACTATTTACCGAATGGCATCGAAGGGTAGGACTATTTACCGAATGGCAGCATGTGGTACCGTATGATTATATTTAACCGAATGAAGAATATCGTTAATTAATTGTAAAATTCAGCTAATCCTAACGAAATGTTACATAATTAAACATACTGGTTCCAATTAAATATGCTGGTTCCATCAAAACAAATATTAGCACTTGTTTAATTTATCCCGCACTCTTCCTCCTCCTCTTTACACTGTAATCCTACTCAAGACTTATAGACTACCCAAGGCTTGTAGACTATATTAAAATAACTTCCATTCGATAAATAGTCCTGGGACCATTTACCAAATGGCACCGAATGGATGAATGGGAAGGGATACTAACACCAAATATATCTGATATTCAGTTACTGTATTGTCGTGTATTGTTCAGTGTAGATATATATTATACATAGATCTAAACCTACAGATACATTTGGTATTACATGCCTTCCTTCGGTTAAAAATAAACATCCATTCGGTAAATAGTCCTAGGAGTATTTACCGAATGGATGAGTGGGAAGGGATAATAACACCGAATCTGCTGTTATTCAGTAACTGTATTTTCTTGTATTGCTCAGTGTAGAGATAAATAATATAGATCTAAACCTATAGATATATTTGGTTAAAAATAAACATCCATTCGGTAAATAGTCTTAGGACTATTTACCGAATGGCACCGAATAGACACTTATATTTCAACCGAATGGAGTGGGTAAGATTACACTGTTTAGTTTAAAGGTCCTCTCCAGGCTCCGGGAAAAAATGAGTTTATTACATAATATTATAGAACTAAGGTCTACGATCATTATCCCGCAAACCGCATACAATTCGGTTCAGTAAATATTTTATTATTTGCTTATAAAGTTGTTTAATACTCTGTGAGCAACCATTGAGCGAATCACTGACCTGACGCTGAGAAAGAAGATTAGTATACACTCTTTGTTGTGATTGTAAATTTAGATTTTTAAACAAACAATGAGTTTTTGGCATTCGTTTAAGATATTAATTGTTTCCTAAAGTATATAAACGTTTCTATAATAATTTTATCTGATTTTATATCTTTATACGATTATTAAATAGATTTATTAAACCTAATACCTAGTTGTCAATCAAAACAAATGGTGTATATTCTTTGTCTTCTGACTGAAAATTAGAAAGTCGGAAGTAAAGTAGGTTTTGTAGAGTTTGGATTATAAAAATCTTTAAAAGCATATAATATTAAAAATATGCTATCAAATTTGATGGGGTTTGCAGTAAAATGATTAGAAACATTAGCCTCGTTGATTTAAGCAATAAAATAATTTGCTTGGAGGGGACTTTTAAAGGAGAGGAGGTAAAATCAAACAATTGGCAATATGTATTTTAACGGAACCATTTTTATTTAATTATGTAATGATATTTACTTGGTTCATGTAAAGTATAAACAATGCTTGTTAAAGAATTGTTTCATTTTGACAAAGCGGCATACGGTTAGGAATAGCTCATCTTTTCAAATAATTAACGATATTTTCATTGTATCGGTATTCCTCATTCGGTTAAAATAATTACCTCCGTTCGGTAAATAGTCTTACCCGTGTTATACCCTCTGATTAATTTATTCTTTGCTTGTCTAGGTACTCAACTGGAGTAGTAATTTCCAGTAAAATACTTCAATATATATTAAACTAGTATATAATGGGTAACAGGAGCACCAGTGGGTTAGAGGAGAACCATGTAGGTAAGGAAACTTATTTTTTGGATTACCGCAAGTAACCAACTAACAATAAAGTTTAGGCTGTCTACATACTTATAGCGTAGTCTTTTTTGCTTTAAAGGGGGGGGGGGGGGGTGCGTCTAATTTTCATATCAAATATTTGTTCATAATATCATAAATAAACAATAATTAGTTACGGTTATGAAATGTTTCATCTCAAATCACTGTATTTTCAGAGAAAATAGGGTTTTTATTAGTTAACATAAGCTTATGCGATCATCTAGCTCATAGATGGCGCTGTTTACATTATTTCCTGAACGTTCCAGAACAATCTTCATGAACGTTTATAGAATGTCTGATTATCTTTCCAAATAAGCTATAAATAAATAAATTTGTGATTTATATACAATATACTAACAAATAAAGTATTTTTAGAGTTATAATTAATAATATCACTCGCAGATTTGCACAACGTTTGTGAAATCACAGCAAGATGGCGTCAATGACTCGAGCAAAGCTTATGCTATTTGTCACTAGATGGCGCTTTTTCAAAATAAATTAAATTTTCTTTTCTTTAATAAGTAATATTTAGATGAACAGAGTATGTAATCATACATAATTAAATATGCTGATTCCATTAAAACACATATTAACAAATGTTTGATATTCATTATCAATATCCTAATTTTGACTAATTTTAAACAAAATAAGTAGAAAATCATAGAAAATAATAAGTTATTAACCCAAAATAGCTAAGTTAAATGAACTAGCTTGTTCATTAGCTATTTTGGGTTAATAACTTATTATTTTCTATGATTTTTCCTTTTTCTTTATTATTTGTGAATTAGTTAGGTGACTTTATTAATATAGGTAGGTATCCATAATACTTCTTATTTCTACAAAAGTTTGATTTTACACGCACCCTCCCTTTAAACCTTAGTTAGGAATCAGTGGCCTAACTAAGGTCCATTTACATATAGCAAAACTCTAGAAGTAGATTGGCACTAATGGTTTTCTATTAAAATTGTAAAGGTTATCTCAAATAGATATTTAACTCCTCAAGTATATCAACTGGAACTGTAACAAAAAATACTCAATGGAGTTTTGTAAAACATGATGATAAATATTAAATAGTCTTCATATTGTACACAAATGGTAATAGAGTAGGTATATATGTTCATTGTCCAGTGGACCCAGGATACAGTAACATATAGGGTGTAGTATTCAGCTCATCGAATCTAGTTTGACGTGAACACCGGGTGACTGGAAATAGCGATTCTGGCCACACTTTGAAACATGGGACTACCTACTTAAACTTAATCACTTCTAAATTTAATTTTTTCTTATCTATTACTAACTAGGCATTGGTTAAATTGTATCTCCATTATTTTATTCCTTAATTGTTAGCACTAGTTAAGGCTCCTAGATAGTATATATTGAAGACCTTATTTCTTATAGATAACTAAAATAAAATAAAAATAAAAACACACCTGAATTATATCTATATATTCAATTTTGATGTTCAATCGCCATTTTTGTTTTTCTTTGGCACGAACCCTTATAAAAATGACTTCAAACTTCTCGAAACATGCAAATACGAGGAATTATGAGCCGCTCGGTCACAAACAAGGAATGTGTTGTTGTGGTGACGTCATATTTTTGCGTAGTCTACTACATAGTTACTATACCCGTTATGTTCCTGTACCCTGAGTGAACCTGCCTATTCTGATAAAAATGATTTATTTTATAAGATGTTTTCCACCACATTTGATAGAATCAATTTAATTTATTTCACAGAAATATAATTGAATCAAAGAAATTTGATATAATTTTAAAGATGAAATTGTATCAAAAACACTAAAATGTAGTTTAGAAAATAAGAAAATTACATTTCAAAGAAATATGATGTAATTTCAAAGATATAAAATAAAATATCACAGAAATAAAATTTAATCAAATTCTTAAAAAAACTGAAATTGGAAAACATTAAATATGCACACTCTTTGTTTTGATTTCCAATTTTAGTTTTATAAAAAAAACATGTTCGGTCTTCGTTTAAGATTAAATTGTTTCTTGAAGTATTTAAAGGTTTTTTAAAAAAGGTTCTCAAATTTTTTATCTGTACAGGAATATTTAATATCAAATTGATTGTACCTACTTAACTGACATTCAAAACAAACGGTGTAGGTACTACATTCTTCTTCTTCGGCTTGAGAATTAGCAAGTCGTAAGTAAAAACTGATATTGTAGAGCTATGATTAAAAAATCTTCAATTAAAAGCATTTATAATTAAATAATTAATTTAATTAATTATTTAATTAATTTATAATACATACTATCAAATTTGATATGGTTTGTAGCAAAATATTAAGAAAAATGTATGCTTATTGAATTAAAACAATTTAAATTTTGCTTGGATTAACACCTGTAATATTAAACTGAAGAAGATGAATGTACACCATTTGTTTTGATTGTCAACTAAGTATTTAGTTTAATAAATATATTTATTATTCGTTTAAAGGTTTAAATTTTGATAAAATTATTATAGAAACGTTTAAATACTTTTAGAAACAATTAATATCTTAAAAGAAGGTCAAAAACACATTGTTTGTTTATAAATCTAAATTTGAAATCAAAACAAAGAGTGTAGGTACAATCTTCTTTCTCAGCGTCAGGTTGGAGAATCACTCGATTGTTGCTCACAGAGTATTAAAAAACTTTAAAAGCATATAATAAAATAAATACTGAACCGAATTGTAGGCGGTTTGCAGTATAATGATCGTAGACCTTAGTTCTATAATATTATGTAATAAACTCATTTTTTCTCCGGAGCCTGGAGAGGACCTTTAAGTAGGTATAATTTCAAGTAATGTTCATCTGAAACCATCTATCTATTAGTTGGCTCATAATTTTCTATTCTTTAATGGGTGTAGTGAAAATCTTAACAAAACTCAAATAATTTTAATTCATATCCTAATGAACAAGTTAATTTAAATATTCTTAAATTAATAAAATGCCCCTCTATCACCAATAATATTAATCATTATTTAATTTATCTTAACTAATTTCATTCACGAAGAATGTTTGGCACTTGAATTAACTATGAAAAACTTTTTAACAATATAGGGAACCCTTCACTGCAATTCAAAAATAAAAAGGTAAATATAGAAAAAAATTAATGATTTAACGAGAAAACGCTTTTCCTGAACATTCGTACACAATTTTTAACGATTTGGTGTAAGTATCTTACATAATATTCATAAATAGTTTTAAATTGAAGTCAAGGGTTACCTATATACCATTGTGTCTTTAATCTTTTCCGATCGTTGTATCTATTTTATTCAATATAATTAATCCTAAATTCTTACAAAATAACTAACTATGCCAAAATATTGGCGAGTATCGCTACTTTGCAAAATGGCGATACATCGCCATTGAATGTGGCGAGTTTTCGCCAGTTTGCAGAGTATGGCATTAGAAAATCTTTTAACTGGTGACTGTAGATTCCTGGGTACTGAGAGGCTCAGAGTGGAGAGCATCGTGAGTAGAGTAAGCCTCCTGGTCACCACTCCATTGGGACTCGAACTCTTTGTAAATGGAGGCAGGCATGGCCTGGACCTTATCCAGCACATCCTCGCCCAATGACTTGGCGTGATTGGTATTGTCATGGTAGTTCACCTGCTGGTCGCTATCCAATTTCTCATTGAAGATATCTTCCAGATAGTTTCCGAAAGAGTCCTGTAAGTTTTGAGCATTTTCGTGTTCTCTGAACTTGGCGTCAATATCCGCACTGACGGAAGCGTTATTCAGGTCGTCCAAATGGAGGGACGTGGGGAGGCCGGAGTCCCTAGTGGACAGTTTTTGGCGACCATTTACCACCATACTGATCCACTTGATGTATTGACTAACCTAAAAAAAATACAAAAATTCCACATTGAAAAAATTGAAATTCATGAATTTGAAAAAAAAAATTGTTCAAAGTTCTAAAGATGATGGCAAACCTTAGTGTAAACTCCTGGTACGTTTGGCCTGGCACATCCTATTCCCCAAGATACAACTCCAGCCAACATGTACCTGTTGTCCCGACCTCTGCAGACGAAGGGGCCGCCTGAATCACCCTGAGGAGACAGTTTCGTTATTAGGAACAACAAGAAAACTTCATTGGAAAAAAGATTAATTCCCATAGAGTGTTTTCATGATTTGGTGAGAGGAATGATTGATAAATAGGTTGATATGTAATGAAGAACAACTTGCTAGGTTTATTGGGGGTTTAATTATTCATGCTATGGTATTTTGAAACATTAACAAAACACTGGGAAGGTATTTGGACGGTATTGGGTCAGTCTGTGACGAATTGGTAATGCTGATTAAGATGTATTATCTTCAAGTAGTTTTTCTTTACACGTGCACTCTAGTTGGTCATTTTCAAGAGATGGTTTCAAGTTTTAAGTTTCAAGCATCCATTGGAAAGTTTGTTTCAAGTTTTAGGTTTCAAGCATCCATTGTAAATTTGTAAGTTTTAGGTTTCAAGCATCCTTTGGAAATTTTGGTGGGAATTCTCGAGGCAGACGATAACATTCATGCTATCCTCACAATCGTCTCCACTCCTAGGAAGTGGAGTTCCTCATCATCTTCTCCACTATCTTCTTCATACTCCTCCCCTTGGTACTCTTGATCGTTGACCATCTCATCATCGTAGTCATGGTCTTCAATGGCCTCCTCATTGTCCTCATAGTCATAAGTAGGCGTTTCCTCGCCATCATGTTCTTGACAATGGTCACATGTCACCATAGGACACTTCTGCAGCGGACTGAAGGCAGTGCTAGTACCGTTCTTGCACTAGGTACCGAGGAGAATTTTATAGAGTAACCTACACATTTAAACGACGACTCCAAACATCAATATGTATTAATATTGTTTTGTATACATATTACAATATTTTGGATCAAAACAATAGATGTATTGAATGTAGAACTCCTCTATAGTGAATGTAAAGTCATGAGTAAGAGAACTACCCCGTATAGAGAACAAATTTTCTTTAGTCTGCCATGAAGAGCATCAGTTTTCTAGAACTAACTGCCATTTTAAGGCAGACTAAAGAAAATTTGTTCACTATGCGGGGTAATCTCTTACTCAGGACTCTACATTCACTATTGTACTGTACATCTAAACGATGCCTTTAAACATTATAGCTTGTGTTTTGTATATATAATATCCTGGAACAAAAACCTAGATTTTATTGAAGAATTGGCACAAAGAAAGAAAACTTGTGAAAATGTATTCATATTTATCTGTTAATGTCAATGTAATTGTTCAAGTTGCACTATATTTTAATTTACATCAAAGTCTACATTTGTTATTTATTCCATTTCTATAGAAGTATCAATATACACATTACATATCATGATATCGATCTATGAGTGTGAAAAATGAGTGTATGTGTAATTATCTTTTGCCACTATATTTATTTCACATTTCCAAATAGAAACTTTACTAATTGTAATGTTTGTAGATATTCTAAAATTGGACTGGGTAGACAACGACCAATTTGTAAGATTTAACAATAATAGAAATTAGAAAACTGCGATTTGAGTAATTAGCATAATGCGGAGAGTCTTTTCTCTGATAGTGTACATTCTTTTTCTTACCTGACAAGCATCTTTCAGTCCTTCGTTATAGCCCGCACACAACATACTGTTTGTGATCTTGCCAGAGTATCTAAAACGTAAAAAAACATACTAAACAAAACAAATCAACCATAGATATATTTTATTCTCCACCGAAAAACCTTTTATGAAACGTTAGAGTACTCGAAAAAAGGGTGCTAGGTCAGAAATATCTTAAAAAGTCCCCTCTACTCTATTTTTTATTACTCTGTTCATTGGAACTAAGGTTTATAAAACTGACAACCATTCCAAATATGGCTCTATAAATCTAATATGATTCGTAACTTAAGTTATTCTTGTGATTTTTCTTCTACCCTCTGAATTTCAAGCGAAGAAAAAGACTAGAATACCTCTAAATAATTCAAAAACTAAATTAAAAGCTTCTAGACATATAAATGGCTACCTATATCCGCCCCCTAAATACCATTACCCTAAAAAAAAATTAGGTAACTACCTAAATTGTACCTATATACTAAATTACCAGTAAATTTACGATAATACGAGATAAAGTTCGTACCCCGTTCTTGTTCTTTTATTCAATCTAATAGAAATGTCGGACAGTGACGGTTGAGTGGGAATATTTCTTATATAATTAATTATGAAGCGAATACTTGATCGATTTCTTTTCTGTTAACTGTCATATGTTATATAACCTTAGCTCTACCGTTCTAGTGATCGAGAAACTCAGTACGAAACACCCAGTTTCCGACTACTGCGACATCTCCTATGCCTCACCCAATGATTCTGTAGGATCTGGCACACTGGTCTTTGGAGATGATAGGTACAACAACTTTGCGAAGACTGTCAGAGCCTCCAATGTTGTTTTCGGAGGTTCTGCCCCATCCACTTACGATGCAATTATCTGAAATTTAAAGATTTTATTTATTGTGACTAACATTTCATTAGTTAGAAAAAGAAATGGTAATCCTTCAGTATTGAGACAAAATTCAATGAAAGAGAGCATTTGGTAGGTTTTTCTGTATATCTTCTGGATGATAAGCATTTGTACATTATTGCAGATAGAGAAAGTTATGGTGGGCCACAGAAGATTAATTAACTATCTTAATATACGCCCAATATTATCAAAGTTACTAACGTTATTTTCAAACCGACTGGCTTAAAAAAAATCCAAAACCATAATAAAGCTTTTTAGACTATTATAAATGCCTACCTATACCGATATCTAAATACCATTTACCCTAAAAAAAACATTAGGTACTTAAAATGTACCTAAATATCTAACTACCATTAAATATACCAAAATACGAGATAAGTTACTAGTTAGGTACTAATGTTATTGCAGTGAAACTCCTGAGTTATGAAGTATTGGTTCCTTCATAACTCAGGGCCTCTTCATAACCCAGGGAAACCGATAGTTTTCTATGATTAGAATCATAGAAAACTATATGGTCTTAGAGGGATAACTAGAACCAAATTCATGACGTATATCGTTTTCTATGATTCAAACATAGAAAATAATTCATAACTCAGGTCCTTCAATACTCGAGTGCTTCCTTACTCAGGAGTTTTACCGTACCTCTGAATTCATAGTAAGGAGGAGGTAAGCAAACAGGTGCAATGGTTATCCCATTGAGGTTAAAAGGAGTCTTCAGTTTAATCATGGCGATATCATTCTCCTGTGTACTGGGGTTGTAGTTCCAATGTTCGAAAACTCTCTCCACATCTCGCACTTGCTGACTTCCTGAAAAAGAAACGCGCATTTTAGTACCAACATTTAAATCATTAAAAAAATTCCTAAAGGTCCCCTCCACTCTATTTTGTTATTACTCTATTCATTAGAACTAGGGTTACTGATTATAAAACTGTAAACCGTTTCAAATTTGGTTTTATAGTTTTATTTTAATACGGAATTTAAGTTTTCTTGAAAAAAATTCTACCTTCCGAAATTCAAGCAACGAAAATGAATTCAAAAGCTAAGAAATTGCCGACAAATTTAAAACAATAACAAGGTCCTACAAAGCTTTTAGACTGTTGAAATGACTACCTATACCGTTACCTAAATACAAATTATAGCACATTTAGGTAGGTACCTAAAAGTGCATCTAAATACCTATTTGCCATTAAATATTCGATGATACGATATAAAGTCCGCTGTATGCACTTGTTCTTCTATTCAATCTTAGAGAGTCGGACAGTGATTGAGTGTGACTATTTCTTATATAATTAATTACGAAGCGAATACCTAATTAATTTCTTTTCTGTTTAGAGAGGAGAGGAACTGTAATTTAGGTATTAAAAATTTGTATAAAATGTCACCAGTGGAACCCTTTTCTCATATTTTTGACTCACTGCCTTTTGATTTGATGTTGTTGATCCCCCCGATCACCACGAGGCTGCTGTCGCCGTAAGAGTGGGTACAGTGCGCCGCTGTGATCACCCACACGCTACTCAGGACGGAGGCACCGCAAATGTGGTACGTGAAGTACTCGTACTTCCACTGCAGGGAAACTTGCCACGGGAACTCGTCTGGTGAGAATATAATATTTACATGTAAATATATATACATGTAACATATTAATATATACGATAAGGTAGGTTAGTTCCTAGTTTTTGGTCGGTTCCACATTTTCGGACATAGTGGAAGAAAAAATGCTATTTAACTTTTCTTTGAATTGGTATCCATGATACGGGGTGATACCTACAGGTATCATGGATACCAGTTAAAGTAAAAGCTAGATAACATTTACTATATTTTTGTTTCTTACGTGTCTGTAAATGTGGAACCATGGAGACTGGAATTTGAGTCAGTATGTTCACAGCTAAGATGTCTAGGGGTACTTCAGTACATAGTAAATGAGTACTGAGAGTACACACTATTGAGTGTAGGTACTCAGTGTAGGCTGTACTCACTAGGTAGGTACTATTTATTCATTACTAACTAGCTACTCATTACTCTACTCATTACTCTACTCATTACTCTACTCGTTACTCTACTCATTACTCTACTCATTACTCTACTCATTACTCTACTCATTACTCTACTCATTACTCTACTCATTACTCTACTCATTACTCTACTCATTACTCTACTCATTACTCTACTCATTACTCTACTCATTACTCTACTCATTACTCTACTCATTACTCTACTCATTACTCTACTCATTACTCTACTCATTACTCTACTCATTACTCTACTCATTACTCACGGTTCTCAGCGTTAGTTCCCCCCACTATCCTAGTAAAGACATCAGGTACAGAGTTGCGTCTGATACCACACACAGCTCTACTGGCCCTGGGAAAATTAGGAACATTATTACATGTAAATTTATTTATCATTTATGCCTATATATGTTTATCTAAATTTAGCAGATAATTTATCATTTTTACAAATTTCTTTATATTTAGCAGATAATTTATCATTTTTACAAATTTCTTTATATTTAGCAGATAATTTATCATTATTACAAATTTCTTTATATTTAGCAGATAATTTACCAGTGTTAAAATAATATTTTTTATATAATGTTAGGTAGAAAAATCATAGAAAAGGAACATTTACTGATTATTTAATGGAAAAAATGACCACATAGTGGCTAATACAATAAATAAAATAATTAGTGACCTAGCTATATTGAACTGTATTTACCAGCTTAGTAATTAAGTAGGTAGGTAGGTAAGTAGGTATGTACGAAGAAAGACATTTCTGCACTGAGAAAAATTAAAGAGTCAAATTGACTTAAAATTTTTCAGTTTGCCCCAAAACCGGCTCAAAAATGTGAGTCAATTTGACTCGTCCTAATATTTTATTCAAAAACAAAAGTCATATTGACTCCTAATTCATAGTCAGATTGACTCAGGTTGAGTCAATCAAGAAAGAAAGACTCCAATTTATAGTTTTGATTGCATTGACTCAAGCGATGAGTCAGGTTGACTCGCAATTTATTCTCAGTCTGGGTGATGAGCGTTTTTGACTCGGAGGAAATTATTGTTATGCACTGATTATGACGTTTTCACCGCTAGATGGCGTAATTATAAAATTTAATAGGTCTTTTTTAATCAAGCGTTCCACTATTGCCCCGTAATATGGATACGTATGAAATGGGTTCAACAATAATTTACTCAGAGTCAAAAACGCTCTGAAAACGCTGTTCAAAAACGCTCGTGTGACCGGGCCCTTAAAACACGGAGAACACTATGTTCATTAATATGTTTCCTAATTACAATATCCTTGTGTTAAAGGTTGCTAATTAGAATAACGTATTAAATTTCTTCTCTCAGTCAGTAAATTACTATAGAGTATTGAAAAAAAAGCTAAAAAGTAAAATATATATTAAAAATGACTAAAAAAGTAAAATATAAAAGTAAAATAGGTAGATTTTTGAAGAAGTTTAGAAAGTAAAATATAGAGTAAATAAAATGTGAAAAAAGAGTGAAAAGAGGTTAAAAAACCACATCCCCCAGTTCTTTTTCCCACTCTTTTCAGGTGATTTACTTTAGGTACATTCGTGACTTTACAGTTAGTTTAAAGTACTTCTCACAGTCTTTTCAGAGGTTACACACACTCTGAAACTTTTATTTAAAAAAAGACAATATTTTCCCATTTAAAACAAGTCCAACTTTTATACTTTGACTGAAATGTGGAAAAACTTAAACATCAATAATAGGATAATATCGAAAGGTTGGATTAAAAAAGCTTTATTAAATTTTATAATTACGCCATCTAGCGATGAAACGTCAATTTCAGTGCGTGCGTTTGTCACGCTTGTGTTCATAATATTTGTCACCTAATCTGTAGCAACGCCATCTAGCGGTACAACTGACTATTCATCCATTTAACCCTAATTTCATTATGTTAAGATGCATAATTTGTATAATGTGTCACAATAATGTGTGCCTATTAGTTGATAAAATGAATCTTGACTCATAGTAAATAAATAGAGAAGTATACTAAGTCTCGAATTCATTGACGGTGAACTTGATCCATTCTTCAGAAACGATGTAAACAAATGGCGTCGCACAGAGTACTCTCAAATATTATAAGTATTATTAGGTGAATATTATAAGTGAATAGAGTGTAAAACGTGATGAAAACAATTTTATGTAAATTAATTTCCATGAAAATGCACATTTAACTGAATAATAGCACATTTTTATTAAAAAATAAATGGAAAATATTCTGTGTGACGTCACTCATAATATTTTCGGATGTTCCAATATTGTACTTGGTATACTTTCTATTCATTTACTATGTCTTGACCTACGTTAACACTAGTGTCCGGGTATTAGAAACATCCAAATACTATCTAGGTACCTAGTACAATACAATCTAGGTAGTATAATCAGTTTGACGAAGTGTGAAGGCTCTTATCTTTTATGTCCCTGAGGGAGGTGTGTGACATGTCCTGGGATAACTTAGCCTTTACTGGACACGACTTAGCTATTAAAGTGGAGGTGCTAAGTGAAAAGAAAGTAAGGAGGATATAAGTGAAATGGCCTTGAAGTGAAATACTTTCGCAACAATGATTCACCTCATAAAGGAGGGATTTACATACATAATTAAGTATATGTTAATTCACATACGTATGTAAATTAAAGAGACAGTATGTCAGGTAACATTGAATTTTGGGACAACATTGCTCTAATATTGTTACAACATTTCCTCAATATTTTACAACATTGTCCCAATATTGTTAAATCATTGCCTTAATAGTGGTACAACATTGCCCCAAAATTGTTACAACATTGTCCCAATATTATTAAAACATTGCCTTAATAGTGGTACAACATTGTCCCAATATTGTTACAACGATGCCCCAATATAGTTACAACGATGTCCCAATTTTGTTACAACATTGCCCCAATATTGTTACAACATCGTCCCAATATTGTTACAACATTGTCCCAATATTGTTACAACATTGTCCCAATATTGTTACAACATTGCCCCAATATTGTTACAATATTTTCGTTTCACAAATGAATTAATACTATTATTTCAAAGTATTTTCTAACTATAGATAAAGACTAAGAGAAGTTATCTCACCAATGGGTATTACCTGGAATATTTATATAGTTAAATTAAACATATTTAACATAGGTAAATAATTGTTTATACCCATTTACATATTTAGTAATTTCATGTTTAATATTGAATAGTTTTTACAATTGGTATATAGAAATGGATATGCAGACCATCTCTACCCTTAGTAATACCACTCCCAGTAACTCTATATCCTGCTAGGACATTCTTTATATATGTACATTGGATTCTGAACTGCATATTAGCAGAGCACTGAAAAGGTCATTAGCATCTTGCACCGTGACTTGCACACTCTGTTTCTACAGAGCAAAGAGTGCACCAATAGATCTGAATAAACACTTCCACACTGCAGAAACCGGTAAAGTGATATCTGAGAAATCAAAACCGACATCAATGAGCTAGGTACTTAGCTGGATTTACATATTTTAAGATGGGTTTAACCCATGGCAAAGAGTATTTATACCTGGGATAGAAAGGAATTATCCCAGGAATAAATATATCATGTCAGGGATATTCCCTTACTATCCCAGGAATAAACACTTATTGTCTTGGACGTATGCTTCGGAACCAAAGGTCATATCACTGAGGTATAAAAGAAATTAAATACAAGGGACTGGATGAATGGATGTACTATCCACAACTATTAAGAGGGCTCACGGATGCAGAAAAGCTACTCCGTGAATGCAGTCACTTACCAAGGAATGTGACGAAACGGGACACAAGCACCGGTGGCTGCACTCACGGATGGAAGAGGAAAATGAAGAGAGTGGTAGTAAATGAAGCACTAAGACTAAAATCCAAGAGGAAAATGAAGAGGTGATAGTGAATTAACGCTACAACTCTACCTAAAATAAAAATCTAAGTCCACGAAGTGGAAGAGCATAACCCTACACTGAAAAAATACGAGTCAAATTGACTCACAATTTGAGTTGTGAGTCAATTTGACTCATTCTAACATTTTACTCAAAAAAAACAGTCATATTGACTCCTAATTCATAGTCAGATTGACTCAGGTAGAGTCAATCAAGAAGAAAGACTCCAATTTTGGAGTCTCGTCAGCCTTGACTCAAGCGATGAGTCACTCTGACTCGCTTTTTGTTCTCAGTGTAGCGCCAACCTCTAAAACTGCAAGTACAGTTACCCGAATTGTTACATGAACTAAAGTTAGTTAAGGAAATACTGCAGTCTTTTGAAACCATTAAAATTCAGGGAATTTTAAAGCAAAGAATGTAGGCACTATACGGTACTGACGAATAGAAGGGTTAGGATGTCCTTTAAAACCGATAGTACATCGGAATAATGACTTCCTGACTTTTCACTGCAATGGTTTTTCACTACACTGGTTTTTCACTAGTTATTCAAATAGTAATTTTTCATTAGTGACTTTTCACTACACTGGTTTTTCACTAGTTATTCAAATAGTAATTTTTCATTAGTGACTTTTCACTACACTGGTTTTTCACTAGTTATTCAAATAGTAATTTTTCATTAGTGACTTTTCACTACACTGACTTTTCACCGCAATGGTTTTTCACTAGTTATTCAAATACTAATTTTTCATTAGTGATTTTTCACTACGGTGACTTTTCACCGCATTACATTTGTTTAAACTGGCTTCTGTTTGAACATGCAAAGCCTATATTGACTTTAGCCACTTGCAAATCTTATGACTTAATTCAATAGTTAATCTTTCGACTGGTTTTGTGGCTTCTAGGAAAACTCCGTCTCAGTTTAATGGTGTTATTGAAGGTCCTCTCCAGGCTCCGGGGAAAAATTGAGTTTATTACATAATATTATACAACTAAGGTCTACGATCATTATTTCGCAAACCGCATACAATTCGGTTCAGTATATATTTAATTATTTGCTTTTGAAGTTTTTTAATACTCTGTGAACAACAATCGAGCGAGCAAAAGGGCTTGAATAAGTATACATGTAATACCTACTTTTAATTCTTTTAATGTGTATTATGTTTCTTTTACTCCTCAATAAATTTGTTTCTTAAAGTATATAAACGTTTCTATAATAAGTTTATCCAAATATAAACTTTTAAACGAATAATAAATAGATTTATTAAACCAAATACCTAGTTGACAATCAAAACAAATGGTGTACATTCTTCTTCTTCAGACTGAAAATTAGAAAGTTGGAAGTAAAGTAGGTTTTGTAGAGTTTGGATTATAAAAATCTTTAAAAGCATATAAAATTAAAAATATGCTATCAAATTTTATGCGGTTTGCAGTAAAATGATAAGAAACATTAGCCTCGTTGATTTAAGCAATAAAAATATTTGCTTGGAGAGGACCTTTAAAGAACAATAACAGAAATAGTTAAAATAATGAGTACAAAAAAGGTGTAGCGTATTTATTAAAAGCGGATAACGTCATTAACTGTTGTAAAATGATACGTAACATTAGTGATTTTGATATGTTTTGACATTTAATTAACATCAGATTTGGGCGGAAAATTCGGTCTCTGAATATTCGTTCTCAGGTATAAATAAAACTTATTAATTAGATGTATGAGGGGGCGTACTGCCCCCCGAATCCCCCTGCCAGGTCATTAAACAATCATAGAGTGTGCAGTACAACAAACTAGCGGTCATTTATAATTCCGAGACCGAAATTTCACAAGAGAGTAATAAATAGTGATTACGATAAAAAGCGTAATAAATAGTTTGTTCAAGAGAGTAATAAATAGTGATTACGATAAGAAGCGTAATAAATAGTTTGTTCAAGAGAGTAATAAATAGGTTATCAACAGTGCAATAAAGAGGGTAATAAATAGGTTATCATTAGTGCAATAGAGAGGGTAATAAATAGGTTATTAACATGACAACAAAGAGGGTAATAAATAGGTAGGTACTCTCCAACCCCCTCTCTCCCACACACCGCCTCTATCACTGTAACTCTAGGCACTGCAGGCAACAATGGGTTGACAGGATAGCGCTTGGATCCGGCACACTACATCCTATACAATGAGAACAACCACTCTGTACTTTGCTATGTCATACCCTCTAGTTAGGGCAGTGGAGAAGCAGGCCGATTGTGAAACTACCATGCAGAAATATCACAATAGGTATTCTTCATTTCATATGGATGTAAAATCGTTAAATTATATTATTTTCTGTAACAACTAAAAAACTATGAAAACCTAAATTATCCTTTGAGAATTGATATTTTATATAAAATTGATATCTTTAATAAAATCAGTTCGCCGTTAATTTGTATCTCTTAATTAATTCCTCGAAATGCATCTTTCAAAAGAAGAGAGTTTTTCTTGTGACAAGTTATTTAAACACTGAAAGCTATAAACAGGTTCAACCTCATTTTGAACATAACTTTCAGTAAAGATTTTCACCAACTATAAAACCATATTGACTTTTATTAATAAGTTCAAAACTTTAGAAACCACTTTATTATTGAATAAAAAGCGATTATAGGTCGCAGGAGAACAGAACGAACACATGAAAACATTAATCTTATTTATGAAAAATTTCTTGAGAATCCAAAATTATCAATCAGAATGAATGAATTAGACATCACTAAAGACACATTTCACCGAATTGTTAAACACGATGTGAAGTATCATCCTTTCAAGAAGTATGTAAGGCTCGAACTCTTGAAACTGATTTACCGGACAGCCGTCTAAATTTCTCAAGATGGTTTCTACAAAGATATGCTCGTTTTGGAGGAAGACATCGTGATTGGTGATGAAGATGTATATCCATGAATGAAAGAGTCAATAAACGAAACGTCAATTGAATGAAAAAAAAAAAAAAAAAATTTTTATTTACACCATATGAAAATAAATTATGCCTATTATGAAGTCTTTTTGTGTTTTTCGTCCTCGCGCAAGCCCTTTTTATTTATATTTTTTCACTTCACTTCAGGATGTTTAATTTTAGTTCTAAGTTTAACAGATTTTAATGAAAGATGCAAAAAAACCATACAAATAAAACTGTGTTTTTATTTTTTTTTTAGATTTGATAGTTTTCAAAATAAACTCATTTGAAAATGGGTTTCCTTTTTTTTTTGCGCCACCCTAAACTTCTAACTACAGCAGTAGAGATGCAGGCCGACTGTGAAACTACCGTAATCGTGGCAACGATTTAGTGAGTTTTTTAGTAAATTTTAGTGAACTGATTTTTATCTGAGACTGAATCCAGCTCTGTACACAGGGCATGATTGTTAGCTGCATAAAACTATTCAATATACGTTCATCAAAAAATCATAAAACAGGGTTCAGGTAAGGCTCGTACAGCGGACGATTTTTAAACGGTCACCCCCTAAAAAGGACTAACAATTCAGAAAAAATATCCGTTCTAAGAGCCATGCAGCTCCTACAACGACCTCTTTAGCAAATATTTTAAACGTCAACGTACCAAGTGTTTAGTCAAACATTGATTATATTCAGAGGTTTTATAAAAAAAAAATACAATCAACACTTAGTGAATTGTTTTTAGATTTTCAGTATTTTGATTTCGTTACCTTTTTCCGTCCTATTTTCTTTGACTGGGAAAATTCTATAGGAATTAAAAAGAGGTGTAACTATCATGTACTTTCCCGTAATTCATACAGTAAAACTCATGAGTTATGAAGCACTCGAGTAATGAGGACCTGAGTTATGAAATGCACCTGAGTTATGAAGTCGTTTTCTATGTTTAAATCATAGAAAACTGTAAAAGTCAAGAATTGTGTTATAGTTATCCCTCAATGACAAAAGTTTTCTCCAAGATTTTAATCATAGAAAACTATCTAGTGCACTTGAGATATGAAGTGGCTCTGAGTTAGGAAGGAACCAATAGTTCATAACTCACAAATTTCCCTCTAGTTGTTAATATCTCTGATTTATTTTACCTACTTTATTATTTCGCAAATTAATATGAGTAGTTGTTATGTAAATATTTTAAGATTTTCATTAAAATTTTAATTCAATAATAATCTGTTCACCTCATTAGCGTTTCTTAGAAATGCTATTGAAGAAAACTTATGAAGTTTAAATCCCCAACTGAAGTAATTATATAACCTTACAGCAAACTCTAGATTCGTATAACGACCCTTCTCTGTTCACTATAGCTTTACCTGTACTTCATTACTCAGGACTCTACTGATAAGGATGGTTCACTATACAGGACTTCACTGTAGAGGATTTGTACTGTATATTCACTATACAGGACTTCACTATAGAGGAGTTGTACTGTATATTCACTATACAGGACTTCACTATAGAGGAGTTGCACTGTATATTCACTATACAGGACTTCACTATAGAGGAGTTGCACTGTATATTCACTATACAGGACTTCACTATAGAGGAGTTGCACTGTATATTCACTATAAAGGACTTCACTAAAGAGGAGTTGTACTGTATATTCACTATACAGGACTTCACTATACTATAGAGGAGTTGTACTGTATATTCGCTATACAGGACTTCACTATAGAGGAGTTGCACTGTATATTCGCTATACAGGACTTCACTATAGAGAAGTTGTACTGTATATTCACTATACAAGACTTCACTATAGAGGAGTTTTACTGTATATTCACTATACAGGACTTCACTATATATAGAGGACTTCACTATAACTCTATTCTACTACTTTAAAGTAGAAGACACTGTAGTTTTTTAACTTATTTGTTATAATTAAATAAATTAATAAATAATAGAAATTATTGTTTATCTTACCTGGTAAAGGCCTCATCTCTGTCGTGGTCCACTGACGTAAGAATACCAGATCTTTTTTCTCTGTCTGTGAGAGAGGCATCAGTCGCTGTGGAACAGAGGGCAGATGATTATAATATTCATATACCGTTTAACAACAGAGGGCAGATGATTATAATATTCATATACCGTTTAACAACAGAGGGCAGATGATTATAATATTCATATACCGTTTAACAACAGAGGGCAGATGATTATAATATTCATATACCGTTTAACAACAGAGGGCAGATGATTATAATATTCATATACCGTTTAACAACAGAGGGCAGATGATTATAATATTCATATACCGTTTAACAACAGAGGGCAGATGATTATAATATTCATATACCGTTTAACAACAGAGGGCAGATGATTATAATATTCATATACCGTTTAACAACAGAGGGCAGATGATTATAATATTCATATACCGTTTAACAACAGAGGGCAGATGATTATAATATTCATATACCGTTTAACAACAGAGGGCAGATGATTATAATATTCATATACCGTTTAACAACAGAGGGCAGATGATTATAATATTCATATATCGTTTAACAACAGAGGGCAGATGATTATAATATTCATATACCGTTTAACAACAGAGGGCAGATGATTATAATATTCATATACCGTTTAACAACAGAGGGCAGATGATTATAATATTCATATACCGTTTAACAACAGAGGGCAGATGATTATAATATTCATATACCGTTTAACAACAGAGGGCAGATGATTATAATATTCATATACCGTTTAACAAAACAATATTTAATTATTTTATGAAGAATTATTTTTATACATTTATAATAGTCTAAATTTGTTTTCCTCATTATTATTAGGATTAATAGTCAACCAATTGTTATTATTTAATCACGGAAAAATAATTGCTTAGCGTAAGTTACGAGTTATTGGACAGTTTCACATTTTCGATCATATAAGAAAAAAATTATAAAAAAAATTTAAATGATCGAAAATTTCCTTAAAAAATAAGTTAATAATTATTATTCTAATAAATGTATTTCGTATAAATAATAAATAAATAATCATTGGGATATTTTATTAATTATTGGGATATTATATAAATTATTGGGATTATTTTCCAATCATTGGTATTTTTTATTAATCATTGGAATTATTTATTAATCTTTGGGATTATTTATTAATCATTGATATTTTTTATTAATCATTGGGATTATTTATTAATCATTGGGATTATTTATTAATCATTGGGATTATTTATTAATCATTGGGATTATTTATTAATCATTGGGATTATTTATTAATCATTGGATTATTTATTAATCATTGGGATTATTTATTAATCATTGGGATTATTTATTAATCATTGGATTATTTATTAATCATTTATTCTTGGAGTGAAAATATATTTATTTATATTGATGATTAGAATTATTAATTAATTATTTTAAACTTAATTAATTGAATTTTACTCCAGTTAATTTAACTTTAAAATTTAGTAACAAAAATTTTATTTTATTTTAATTAATTTAATAACTATTGGTAATTTAGATTAATATAATACCATTAAATTAAATTAGAAATTATATGTGAATTATCATATAAATTTTGAATAATTTTTTTTTTATAAATATGAATAAAAATAAAATCGAATTTTAAATATCGCTCTTAAATTGTTTAAATTTAAAATATTCACATTAACGATCATGTTAAAAAAGGTATACCTATAATTATTTTCATTTTTATCCATTTTATCCACACATTAAAAAATAAATAATTATTATTACATAATTATTATTCTTATGTGATCGTAAATGTGGAACTGTTCGATATCTCGTAACTTACCCTATTATTTATTAAATTATAATAACAGTTTTAATTGGTGTATTTAACATATTGTGACGCAATAACGTGACATAATTTAAGTCGCTCTAACACTTTTACGTCTTACGTCAGTCAGTGACGGACCTATTTTAAATATTTATTTATTTTAATTTTATTTAAGTTATAATTTAGCAAAATTATTATGCTTATTTATGGTAGGGTAAGTTCTGAATTATCGGACGATTCCACATCTTCGATCATGTAAATAAGTATCAAAAAAATATATATTCATCAATGGCAATTTAAATTATTATATATTTTTTTCTTACATGATCGAAAATGTCCGATAACTCGGAATTTTTCTTAATATTAAATAAAGAGCTATTATTTAACTCACTGTAAGCTGCCGAGCAGATTATCCCTAAAAAGAATATAGAAAGCATTGTTATTTTTAGTGAGAGACTCTGCAGCGAAAATTTCGATACCCTTCCTCTGTCACGGCCAAGAGGCAACTGAAAATGATAACCACCGCAACGCGTTATAAACATGCACAAAACGGAAATAACTCTTAAATTGATTAATAATTTTACAGAAAATGCATTAATAAATGACAAATCATTATAATAATTTAAGTCATTCCCTTAAATTATGACATAATAGATAACTTGTGTCTTTAACTTATTTTTCTAAATAGGTATTCCAATTAAAGTTCAAACAATACCGTGTTTTTAATTTATAGTTGAATAAATTGTGTTTGGTCTTCATTTTTACCATTTAGCTTAGTTAATAAATTGATACAGTATTTTGAGTGTAAGAAATCATCTATAAGACTATATAATACATATTGAATTTTTATTAGGTTGTTCTATTTCAATTTTTTATCTTAAAATAACACGTCCTACAAAATGTAGATACCTAGGTACAATAATGACAATATTCTCTAATTTAATTTACATACAATACAAACTCTAATTGCTAAGCATTACTCTGAAAAGCTTTAATTTGATTTAATTATAGATTTAATAGCATTTTCACAGAGAATGGACAATAAATGAGTATGTATAATGTTCTTGTACATATGTCGGTATACGGTACCTAACTCCTTTTTAACACTAGTTACCTACTAATTAATTAATAACTTAATTAAGGTTAATTTCTACCTAGTTGACGAACGGTAACTCATTTTCGGTCATATGGGAAGAAAATATCTGTCATCTCGTATTTTAATTGGTATCAATGATACAGGTTGATACTAATTATTATTACAAAATATTTTATTTAACTCTTATTTTTATTGGTATCATGGATACAAAATATTATAAAATATAATTTAATTTTAATTGGTATCCATGACGCCTGCATGCATCATGGATACAAAATACAATAACGAGTTAAATCATAAGTATCTATTTTTTAATATGATCGGTAACGTGTAACCGTTCGCTAACTGTAAAGTTACCCCCTGCCCCCTGGGGGTGGGTAAATTAGAGATGAGTATCTTCTTCTCCGCTAGATGGCCTATCCTTTTCCGGAATGAGTGCACGGCCCCTTGGAATGCGAAAAGAGGAACGTTCAGTCATTCAGTGGGAATAGAAAGGTCAAAAGATTTTGATTTGTGCGTACCTCTGTAGGTTTAACCGTGTAGGGGGGAGGGGTGGTTGGGGGGCGGGGACAAGGAATGATTGGGTACGGAGGGGGAGGGGGCGGATATTGGTGATCATTTTCTCCTATAATTAAAATAAGTGTAAATATATTCACTTCACACTTTAAACTAATATATGCAGTATTAATCTAAATAAATACCTTAAATAAAATAGAAAAACGTACGTATATATTTTTAAGATTTGTTGAACCTATGAATATAGGGTAAATTCTGAGCTAACGAACAGTTCCAATTTACGGACACGAAAAAAAACTGTACCTATACAAATTATTATTTAACCTTTTAATTTAATTACTATTATATATTTTTTCTCACGTGTCCGTAAATGTGGCTATGCAAGAAAGGGTTTATAGGTTTTTTCTTCAGTTCTAAATAGGGTAAAATTGGGGCAAACTTTTCCCCATTTTATGTCCGTCTCACGCGGGGTAATAATTATTGCGCAACTTCCATTTACGCGCATTTCCCCATTGGTTGAAAAGTGGGTCAGAAGAATACTATTGAATTATTTTATACTTTTTAGTTGTTACAGGAAAAAGATTAAATAGGTAAGGTAAAGTGACAATTATCAAATGACAATAGGTAAATTATTCAAAAAAAAATATTTAAGACCATTAAAATAATGAGGTAAATAACATATTATACATACATAGTTTTCTTCACAGTTATTATGTTCCGCGCAATTTAACGAGTTGCACAATCTTAAAAGTGCGCTACGCGTTTTTGACCCTGGAACGCCCCGAGTACCTATAAGAGGCCTGATCCGGTTTTGAAATATTGTGCCTAGTTTAAAAACTAATTAATTTGTGTTGCTGAAACTTTGTGACGTATAAGTGTATTACTGGAATAAATAATAATTATATCGTTTTTTCTTATATTCTCGTGGAAAGAGTAGGAGGAGCTTAGCAAAAAGTCTGGTGGAAAGACTTAAAAAAAACCCTACGTGTGTACGGCCCTTTAGGCATTTTGGGCGTTCCAGGGTTAGAAACTCGCAGCGCACTCTCGAGATTGCGCAATTCGGTAAATTGAGCAGAACTTATATATCTTAATGCGATTCTTTTTCATCCGGTATTTAATGCGCATTTGGTGATTGACACTTTACCGTATTGCATTGCATGTTCTACACACATTATTCAATTGAATAGTGTAGTTCATGTTTATTACATTAAATTAACAATAACTATTTTCCGGAACTAAGTGATAATTCATTTTATTAATAGTTACTATTAATTTATATTAATATTTTCGTTAGAGTATTATTTTCTATATTCTACGTACGTTTGTAATAATTTTTAATTTCAGAATTTCAAATTGTTAAATAAATTCATCATTAAAACAAGACAGTTTTTAAAAAAATTATACCTATCTACAATATATACAAACTAAAGTTAAGGCGGCGCCGTTCCATTTCAATGAAATATTCCTATGTTATTCGTACGGGGATGTTCATTAACAATGTTTAGCTAACGATTTAGTTAATTTATTTCGATATTTGAATACCTAATACCTAACAGCATCCATTTCTCTAACGTTTATAGCAATTTTTTCCGCACAAGAAAAATTAGTACCTAATAATCATTTAACACTGGGTTTTAATTGGTATCCATGATACCTATATAGGTATCATGGATACCAATTATTAGAATAACGGGGCAAATTATTATATAATTTTTTAAGATTGAAAATCTAGAACAGTTCGATACTCGGAACCTACACCCTAACCTTTTAAAAGGAAAAATACAATACACGTGGTAATTTGGTAGATGGTTTTGAGGTGGCTAAACCACATGAAATCCACAAGTACCAATTAACAGGTAGCAATTTTCCAGGTACCCACATCACATTGATATAAAATGTACATCACAAAGTGTGATGAATGATGTGATGTACAACATTAGGATTTAGATTTAATGATGTAATAGGTAGGTAGGATAGTTATATAAGTAGTTGTGAGAAATACTTTATAGAGTTGGTATTATAGGATTATAAAGTGCGATTAATTGTATTTAATAATATGACATTTATTTGTTAATTTATTTAAAATTTATATAGATAATTGAATACTATATTTCATAATAGTGGAATGTTTATTTATATGATTGTTGTTTTAACTCTTCACTGTGCACTTTATTTACAACTATTGGTGGTTGTTTTAACTCTTCACTGTGCACTTTATTTACAACTATTGGTGGTTGTTTTAACTCTTCACTGTGCACTTTATTTACAACTATTGGTGGTTGTTTTAACTCTTCACTGTGCACTTTATTTACAACTATTGGTGGTTGTTTTAACTCTTCACTGTGCACTTTATTTACAACTATTGGTGGTTGTTTTAACTTTTCACTGTGCACTTTATTTACAACTATTGGTGGTTGTTTCAACTCTTCACTGTGCACTTTATTTACAACTATTGGTGGTTGTTTTAACTCTTCACTGTGCACTTTATTTACAACTATTGGTGGTTGTTTTAACTCTTCACTGTGCACTTTATTTACAACTATTGGTGGTTGTTTTAACTCTTCACTGTGCACTTTATTTACAACTATTGGTGGTTGTTTTAATTCTTCACTGTGCACTTTATTTACAACTATTGTGGTTGTTTTAACTCTTCACTGTGCACTTTATTTACAACTATTGGTGGTTGTTTTAACTCTTCACTGTGCACTTTATTTACAACTATTGGTGGTTGTTTTAACTCTTCACTGTGCACTTAATTTACAACTATTGGTGGTTGTTTTAACTCTTCACTGTGCACTTTATTTACAACTATTGGTGGTTGTTTTAACTTTTCACTGTGCACTTTATTTACAACTATTGGTGGTTGTTTCAACTCTTCACTGTGCACTTTATTTACAACTATTGGTGGTTGTTTTAACTCTTCACTGTGCACTTTATTTACAACTATTGGTGGTTGTTTTAACTCTTCACTGTGCACTTTATTTACAACTATTGGTGGTTGTTTTAATTCTTCACTGTGCACTTTATTTACAACTATTGTGGTTGTTTTAACTCTTCACTGTGCACTTTATTTCAATTCTATAGGTTATGTCATCTTTCCCATGTTTAACTCACTATCAACTGTACCGTATAAGGAACACAGTACACTATAGGTTCACCTCTAAAGTTACGTTCGTTCTATAGAACTTGTTTCTAAAAGAAAAAAAGGATAATTTAAGTTAGGGATAATTTTTACACTAGGTACTGTCCTACATACCTCCCGTATCCGGTACCGTAGAAACCCCGGAAAACCCCAGGACAGACTTTGGTATTATAGAAGCTGAGCTATTCAGTCTAACGGGCTCTTTAAAGATACCATGATTGTTGTTATCTTAAGTAATGTATAATAAATTAAAATTTTAATAAGTTGAAACTGTTCATTTTTACTTTATGTATATTTTTGATGAATTAAAATTGAAATGAAATGAATTTTTAAATAATTGAAATAGTGATAATTGTATTGTTAATTATTATTTTACTAGTGTACTTGCCCGTTAAAAATAATGGGTTTCCAATAGTAAATTATTACCCATTGTTAGGTTACTTTTAATTAATTTAAATAAATTAAAATTTATTTTTCTGCATAATCTGGTACTATATTTAATAAAAAGTATTCATATATAGAAATTGAATTAACTCATAGGAATTAAAATTTCATATTAATATCAATTTAAATGATATAATTGATACAAAATTTAATGGAGAAATGATATAATTGATACCAAATTCAATGGAGAAATGATATAATTGATACAAAATTTAATGGAGAAATGATACAACTGAAACAAAATAAGGTTCTACACCGTCTTCCTTAGCGTCCTGCAATCGCTGCAACACTTCCTCTCTCTAGAGTAGTTTATCATAACTCTATGAAATAAATAAACAAATAAATAAATAAACACACTACGGGTATCATTAGGATAGATATTTAAGTTTAATTTTTAGTGACTTTTGATAGAATCTTACAATCGTATTTTATTTCTTATTCATGTGTATTACTTTTAAAATACAGCGTGAAATTAAAATGCAAATTCATCATTAATAAAAATCACATCAAAAAATTAGTTTCATTATAAATTTTTCTAAATTTTTTTTTTCTAACAAACATTTGCAATTGTCATCCGGTTTTCTAGTCCTCATCTGGTCATTGACACTTTACCCTACCTACTTCAGAAATACAAATGCCTAAAATAAAAAAGGATATCCTAATTGTCGGAGCAATGAACTGATGTCATACGGGGGAAAGTGAGACACTCATAGTACTCGGAAAGTGGGTGTTATCGTAGGTCATGATAGGCATAGTAAAGAAAAAAAACTAGAGTAAGGGATTAAATAACTAGAATTAAATATAAACATTAAATAACTAGAATTATCGATTAATTATTTAAGTAGTTCGCAGTTGGTAATCCTGAATGCAAATACGATTTTTTTTTCATTTTCTTCCTATCTATCTATACCTACCTACTGTAATAAGAGCTGCGTTCGTCTGTCTGTCTGTCACACTTTTATTAAGAAATTAACTAAAAAGGAAAACCTATTAGCATTTTTTAGCTATTATTTTTATCTACTGATTATATTTTGTTTACCAATTCACCAATATAAACAATAATAGAAAATAAGAATTTTGACTTTTTCAATCCATTAGGAAAAAGTGGTCATGGATGCCAATTGAAATGAAAGCTAAATAATAACTAATATATATGAATTTCTTTTTAGTAAGCAAGTATCGAGCCATCTAATAACACGGATATTTTTAATTTTACGTTTAGATAATTATACGTATTACGCAACACTAAAAAGTACCAACATCTTTTATATTCTGATATATCACCTCTAATTATAATTATCAATCCATTGTTTAGTAGTTTATTATATAAAATTATACATGTATCCCGTATGTATTGTATGTTGTCACATTAAAAACTCTGTTATAAAAACTGACTTTTTAATCAATTACTTCTAATAAACTAATCAGAATATTAATACAGATGATTATTGCAGTTACCGTGAAATAAACACCTCAAAATATTGTCTCCGTACTGTAATAACTTCGAGACATGCCTGGCAGTTAATGCAGATTTTAGAAGGGGTATAATAAACGCGAGGCCTGCCTTTATATCATTAAAAAAGTACTCAGTCTCATTATTTCACTGTTGCCGGCCAACAGGAGAAGAATAATGCAATAAGATTTAATAAAATGACCATTAATTTCTAATTACTACCAACAAAAGTTACCGCTCATTTGCGAGAACACTGGCATAACTCTATATAAGCTATTTTTCAGGAAATGCATTTTGGTACTTGTAATGTACGTACATTTAATGGTATATCGTTAGGACATTTAGCCTCTCTATAGCGGTCAATTTTAGAGCTACAATAATAAACCTATTACCAAAGTGATCAGTATTTTAAGAATGTCTATATGGATAACTCTAAGTACAAGTTTTTGTGTTTATGACGCTGTTCTAGCAAACGAGCGATATGTAGATGTAAATAGTGTACACATTTGTTTCTGTGGGCTGTGTGTCACAGGATGTAGTTACTAGGAAAGCCATTCTCTATTACACAAATCAGCTGACTAGTCTGTCTGTCCTTAATCAGGAAACTTCAATGTAACGCTATTAAAAGGTATAAATCACGTCTGACAGTCACTTGGTGTCACGTCACACCATAAAATAGGGAAGTAACGGCACACTAAAGAATAGGGAAGTAACGGCACACTAAAGAATAGGGAAGTAACGGCACACTAAAGAATAGGGAAGTAACGGCACACTAAAGAATAGGGAAGTAACGGCACACTAAAGAATAGGGAAGTAACGGCACACTAAAGAATAGGGAAGTAACGGCACTCTAAAGAATAGGGAAGTAACGGCACACTAAAGAATAGGGAAGTAACAACATCACATGTTAACTATTTTCAAGATGTCAACCAGTGACGTCACAAAACAGATTAAATAGTTATTGCCAAGCTTTAATAAAAATTCAAAACCGCAGCCCCATAAGATGTTGTTACTTCCCTATTCTGTTCTTAAATTAGGAATAGAAAGAAAGACATTATTGATAGTTAAAAATATATATAAGAAATAATTGCACTCGCATATAATCTGGATAGATGAAAGGAACACATATATTCAGCAGTTATAACGGTTGATGAAAAATTTATTCTATGTAGCTTAATATACAGTGTTTTTTTCTTTTGCAAGACTTTGAGCCCCCACTAGGAATATTTGGAATAAGAGTTTAGAGGAAACAATATATTTTCTTGAAGATAAGGCTTGGAACTTCCATTTCATGTATTACATACTTATTTGAAATTCATTGAAAACACTTCTAATGGCCATCTACAGAAGGTGTTGGAAAATGGCCGCCGGAATCCTGTAGTCAAAGTTTGGCGCGCTTCAAGACGCTCTTCGAGTCTTCGTCACCTTCTCAATTGTTACTGCGTCATAATTTGCACCAAACAGCTTCACACACTAAATTCTATCATATCATGAATGGATTGAGGTTTTCCGAATACAAAATATTTTGTATTGTAGCCCAGAAATTGAAATCAAGAGGATTGGGTCTTAGTGAGTGCTGGCCAGAAGATCTCAGTGTCTCTTTTGGTAACTCGTCCTTGAAGCTTTTCTTCAATAACTGCTTAGTCACTCTTGTACAATGAGATTGATCACCATCTTGCATACAACAGAGTCTGCGTCATGTTGCAGTGGCTCAAAAATGTTTGCCACGCTTTGTCTTTCAGCAAAGCCATGTTATAGGAATCATTAATTGAGTTTGGCGAGTCACAAGGGCCGTCATAATGGGTGAATGTTCAGGCAATAGAATTTTCCGTCCACAATCGCAACAAATATCATTACTTTTTTGTCATTTCTATAGTTTCATTTGAAAATATCATGTGGATTCTCATCAGCAAATTCTGACCCATCAATAATTAAGAGGGCGGCGAAGAGCGTCTTGAAGCGCGCAAGACTTTAACTACAGGATTCTGGCGGCCATTTTCAACACCTTCTGTAGATAGCCATTAGAAGTATTTTGAATGAGTTTCAAATAAGTTTGTATTACATGAAATGTAAGAACCAAGCCTATTCTTCAAGAAAATATATTTGTTTCCTCTAAATTCTTATTCCAAATATTCCTAGTGGGGGCTCAAAATCTTGCAGAAGAAAAAAACACACTGTATTATATCATTCACAATTAAAGATTAAAATAAATTGAATAGCTGGACTCTTTCAACAACGCAAAACATAGGAAATAATTGTCAAAAAAATGGATCTTTCATTCGGAGTGCATTGCAATACTAGCTTTATTTTTGTTCGTCAATGTCTCGATATTTGGACTTTCACGCTGTAAGTCACCTCTCTTTGTTTGAATTCATAAATTTTGGGTTAACTCTTCCTTCATTTTACATAGATTAATTTCCAAATATTAGGATAGTCTTTCTTGAACATTCCAAAATTCAACTGGATAGAACGGGTTTTCGCAATGGTTTCGTCTTCTCCGTTTTGTTCCAATGTAGGTAGCTTCAAGGTAGTTTAAAAAACTCAACTGGCATCCTCGTATAAATTTTCATTAACGCCAACAACATCTTCAGGTGTAAAGAACGCTAAGAAATCAAAAAAATTATCTAAAATTGAATTTATGAAATTATTATTTATCTACTACATCACTATATAGTATCGCCAATACATACATTTTAAACTACTTTTTATCAAAACATATATCATAACAGTTTGTTTCATTCAAATTAATTATTTTGTGTTTAATAGACTAATCTTCCGGTCACGCTATTCTGTATACTGTGCCTTTACCAGCGCTATAAGATGTTGTTACTTCCCTATTCTGTATACTGTGCCTTTACCAGTCCTATAAGATGTTGTTACTTCCCTATTCTGTATACTGTGCCTTTACCAGCCTTATAAGATGTTGTTACTTCCCTATTCTGTATTCTGTGCCTTTACCAGCCCTATAAGATGTTGTTACTTCCCTATTCTGTATGCAGTGTCTTTACCAGCCTTATAAGATGTTGTTACTTCCCTATTCTGTATACTGTGCCTTTACCAGCCTTATAAGATGTTGTTACTTCCCTATTCTGTATGCAGTGTCTTTACCAGCCTTATAAGATGTTGTTACTTCCCTATTCTGTATGCAGTGTCTTTACCAGCCTTATAAGATGTTGTTACTTCCCTATTCTGTATACTGTGCCTTTACCAGCCCTATAAGATGTTGTTACTTCCCTATTCTGTATACTGTGCCTTTACCAGCGCTATAAGATGTTGTTACTTCCCTATTCTGTATACTGTGCCTTTACCAGCCTTATAAGATGTTGTTACTTCCCTATTCTGTATACTGTGCCTTTACCAGCCCTATAAGATGTTGTTACTTCCCTATTCTGTATACTGTGCCTTTACCAGCGCTATAAGATGTTGTTACTTCCCTATTCTGTATACTGTGCCTTTACCAGCCTTATAAGATGTTGTTACTTCCCTATTCTGTATGCAGTGTCTTTACCAGCCTTATAAGATGTTGTTACTTCCCTATTCTGTATGCAGTGTCTTTACCAGCCTTATAAGATGTTGTTACTTCCCTATTCTGTATACTGTGCCTTTACCAGCCCTATAAGATGTTGTTACTTCCCTATTCTGTATACTGTGCCTTTACCAGCGCTATAAGATGTTGTTACTTCCCTATTCTGTATACTGTGCCTTTACCAGTCTTATAAGATGTTACTTCCCTATTCTGTATACTGTGCCTTTACCAGTCTTATAAGATGTTGTTACTTCCTTATTCTGTATACTGTGCCTTTACCATAAGATGTTACTTCCCTATATCACAAGATGAATGATGGTATTCACTTTAAACTCGATATTACAATGGTCCTGTTTGGAATCATATGCAAGCTATTAATTATAACTATCAAAAGTTAAATAAAATATTAATACTAAGTCAATAGTGTGAAAAAGCAAACAAGAAATTATATCAAATGGTCTGAATTTTATTCATATTTCGAAACGTGTCTCGAACACGTCGACACATGGTAATATCTATTTACACATAAAAACCTATCAAATCGTTGAAATTGACATTAAAACAACATACAAGGAACTTAAGAGCAGAAACTGATTAATTAATTTAGTGGGGGTTCCGAACGTCTGCTTCTGAACCAAAGGCCATATCGCTAACGTCAAAAAGAAATTAAATACAAGGGACTGGAAGAAGCAGTCAGAAAGGAAAGTAGCCCCATGAACAAAGTCACTTACCACCGTCGGTGACAACGTTCATGGATGCAGAAAAGCTACTCCGTGAATGCAGTCACTTACCAAGGAAGGTGACGAAAATGGTCACAAGCACCGGTAGCTGCAATCATGGATGGAAGAGGAAAATGAAGAGGTGATAGTGAATGAAGCCTACCTGACACAATAGTCTAAGACCTCGTAGTTGAAGAGCATAACCCTAGCGCTATCACCTAAAACTACACATAGCGTTAAAAAAATGATAAACATGGTAAAAAAAGGTACGCCGCACCCCTTCTCTTCCATTCACCACAGACAGCTTCAGGATAGAGACCCTGTGGCCAAAAATAAACACAAATGAAATCAAAATAATCCATAGTTTCTTTTGAACCACATACGTTAACTTTTTGTTATTTACAATAAACACATTTAATGAATATAACTACTAAGTAGATAAAAAAATAGAAATTCTTTGCTTATAGTTACCTTATAGCTATTTAGTTTATAGTTACCTTATAGC
The DNA here is from genome assembly GCA_947561585.1 of Caprella mutica. NCBI lineage: Eukaryota > Metazoa > Arthropoda > Malacostraca > Amphipoda > Caprellidae > Caprella > Caprella mutica. The sequence goes on along the minus strand of CANNZV010001322.1, from coordinate 50,631 downwards.
TATTTAGTTTATAGTTACCTTATAGCTATTTAGTTTATAGTTACCTTATAGCTATTTAGTTTATAGTTACCTTATAGCTATTTAGTTTATAGTTACCTTATAGCTATTTAGTTTATAGTTACCTTATAGCTATTTAGTTTATAGTTACCTTATAGCTATTTAGTTTATAGTTACCTTATAGCTATTTAGTTTATAGTTACCTAGGGTAGGTTCTGAGTTATTAGACTGATCCACATTATCGCTCATATAGAAATCTTTACTATAAGGAGTTCAATAATTAATATAATTAACAATAATTAGTTTTTATAAATGGTTGAAAATGTGGTCTGAAAACTCGAAACTTTTCCTAATTTAGAATAAATGTTAAGAAATCATAGCAATTTAAATGAAAAATTTCATTATTACATGTGCCATAATTTCCTTATTACATGTGCCATAATTTCCTTATTACATGTGCCATAATTTCCTTATTACATTTGCCATAATTTCCTTATTACATGTGCCATAATTTCCTTATTACATGTGCCATAATTTCCTTATTACATGTGCCATAATTTCCTTATTACATGTGCCATAATTTCCTTATTACATTTGCCATAATTTCCTTATTACATTTGCCATAATTTCCTTATTACATTTGCCATAATTTCCTTATTACATTTGCCATAATTTCCTTCTTACATTTGCCATAATTTCCTTCTTACATTTGCCATAATTTCCTTATTACATTTGCCATAATTTCCTTATTACATTTGCCATAATTTCCTTCTTACATTTGCCATAATTTCCTTATTACATTTGCCATAATTTCCTTATTACATTTGCCATAATTTCCTTATTACATGTGCCATAATTTCCTTATTACATGTGCCATAATTTCCTTATTACATTTGCCATAATTTCCTTATTACATGTGCCATAATTTCCTTATTACATTTGCCATAATTTCCTTATTACATTTGCCATAATTTCCTTCTTACATTTGCCATAATTTCCTTATTACATTTGCCATAATTTCCTTATTACATTTGCCATAATTTCCTTATTACATGTGCCATAATTTCCTTATTACATGTGCCATAATTTCCTTATTACATGTGCCATAATTTCCTTATTACATTTGCCATAATTTCCTTATTACATGTGCCATAATTTCCTTATTAAATGTGCCATAATTTCCTTATTACATGTGCCATAATTTCCTTATTACATGTGCCATAATTTCCTTATTACATTTGCCATAATTTCCTTATTACATTTGCCATAATTTCCTTATTACATGTGCCATAATTTCCTTCTTACATTTGCCATAATTTCCTTATTACATGTGCCATAATTTCCTTATTACATTTGCCATAATTTCCTTATTACATGTGCCATAATTTCCTTATTACATTTGCCATAATTTCCTTATTACATTTGCCATAATTTCCTTCTTACATTTGCCATAATTTCCTTATTACATGTGCCATAATTTCCTTATTACATTTGCCATAATTTCCTTATTACATGTGCCATAATTTCCTTATTACATTTGCCATAATTTCCTTATTACATGTGCCATAATTTCCTTATTACATGTGCCATAATTTCCTTATTACATTTGCCATAATTTCCTTATTACATGTGCCATAATTTCCTTATTACATGTGCCATAATTTCCTTATTACATGTGCCATAATTTCCTTATTACATTTGCCATAATTTCCTTATTACATGTGCCATAATTTCCTTCTTACATTTGCCATAATTTCCTTATTACATGTGCCATAATTTCCTTATTACATTTGCCATAATTTCCTTCTTACATTTGCCATAATTTCCTTATTACATGTGCCATAATTTCCTTATTACATTTGCCATAATTTCCTTCTTACATTTGCCATAATTTCTTCAATATCAGCTTCTACTAACTACCAAGAATATACAAATGGAGTAAATGCTGTAGCTGGTAAACTCTTATAGCAATTCAAAACTAAGTGATTAAACATAAAATCTATAACAAGCTTAAACAATAATGACAGACCTGGTTACTTTCTTCTCTTTCATAACTTAATTATTATATTAATAGTTTTATCACAATAATGCGATGATTTAACATCATGAGTTTAGCATGTTGGTTCTAGGTAATATCATCCCAGGTAAATTCAGTAGTATGCATTTTTGTCACTCAGCCGGACCGCTAACCTAACCTTAGATAAGTAGTGTATATCTGGGTTTAAATTTAGCGAGTTGCATTTTACCAACCACAATGTATTTTAGAATTAACTGTCTTATAATGCGTGCTTATATCAAATAATATCTAGGGAAAAAAATTAAATAAATGTGCCTCAATGTTCTAAGTAGTCTATCTATTCCAAGATTCCTAATAAGAAGTAGCTAAACTTTAAGAAAAAAAGTAGGTATTATGGATGTAGGGTAAGTTAACGAATTATTGGACGGTTTCACATTTTCGAACATTCAGGATATAAACATTAATTATTATATTTAACTTTTATTTCAATTGGTATTATGGTTACAAATTGAAATACAAACGTGCAGGTATCATGGATACATACCAATTGAAATACAAATCTGCAGGTATCATGGATACATACCAATTGAAATACAAATCTGCAGTTATCATGGATACATACCAATTGAAATACAAACCTGGAGTTATTATGGATACAAATTGAAATTAAAGGTTATTTGCATTTTTTTTCTTAAGTTTGTCCGTGAATGTGAAGAGTACGATAACTCGGAACATAAACTAGCTATGATGATTCAAATCTGCAATCGGTTATTTCTCTTATATATAAAAACTTTCATTAGCTAACATATTTGCAGTAGAAAAATAGAAACTAGAATGATAAATTTTCTAATCAAACAGCATATTTTCTAAAACTCTAACAGACTCATTCCTTTTGATAGTTGTATCAAGTTTCAATTTAGGCGGCAGAAGGAACATTTCTTCATTATTGCGAATATGAGGATTGCAGTGAGCTGCTTTGGACCATTCATATTCACTGTCACTATCACCTGAATCATCTTCACCACTACTGAAGCTGAAGGAGAGTCTCCTACTGCTGGGGGAGGTGCTTATGTCTACAGATTGACTTTGTGAAAAAGAGCTCTTGAGAGATGAACCAATAATCCTCAGACTGGTCTTGAGTCTAGGACAATCATTTTTAGAAGTTTCACATACTGATTTAGACAGGTTGGTCATATCTTCATCCTCATTGTCTGAGTTAGACAGGTTGGTCATATCTTCATCTTCATTGTCTGAGTTAGACAGGTTGGTCACATCTTCATGGTTTGATTTAGACAAAGATGTCAAATTCTTTTCAGTAGTTTCTGATAATTCATTTTGGTGACACATTTCATTTCCTTCGGCTGGCAGTTTCATTATTTTGGAACTTGATTCATTTCGTACCAATGATTCTACCATTTTACTCTCTTCAATAGATTTACCTGCTACCTTCTTCAAAAGTAACTCTTTTTGATCAGTAGAATCTATTTCAATTGTTCTTTCACGTGAGTTTGATCCAGTCATTCTTTTTTTAAATGGTACACTTTTGTCAACTAGAATTCTTTTTCGGCAACGTAATTTAGACATTTCGTCTTCGAAACTGGAAACATTTTGGATGGGTGAATTTTCAGATTTTCGAGTTGATTCAATTCTTTTACATGAACTGTTGCCTTTCTTGGCTACAGATGTTTTCTTAGGAGTAAAATCAACTTGCTCGCAGGTTAACTTATTAAGAATATTTTTCTCTTGAGCTAGAGGTGTTCTAGCGAATGATTTGGATCTCGTGGTTCTCTCCAAAGAAATATAATGATCAACTTGGGGTATTGGTTTAACTTGATCAGAAGGAATTAATGTTAGACTCTTGTTGGAGGGATCCGACGATAATAATTCTTGTGGTTGAGTGTCCTTTAAACTTCTAATTGAATCATATTTGCTTTTCTTTGCTGTAGTTGAAGGAGTAACATCATTAAGAGTCAAATTCACACTCATCTCTGAGGTATCATCTGGAAAAATAGATTTCCTCTTCATCAGTTGCACAGATCTTTTCACACCAAAATCCACTTCATCGAAAGTGCTGTCATTTGAATCTGAACATTCCGTAACTGACTCCACTTCAATGCTAGATTTTGAGCAATCTGATATTTTACTTAATTTAAGCTGCAGTGAGTTTTTGGTCGAAAAGTCATGATTATTCATCAATGAGGTTTTTAGACGATGTTCATCAAAGACCTCGCATATTTTTTCATTATTATTCGATACATCGGCCGGCAAATATGTGACCGATTTATCAATTAGTTTTTTATTGATAGGAGAAGAAATTTTCTGATTCTTCTTCAAAAGAGACAATTCTTTTAATTTAGTTTTTTTTCTAGTCTTCAACACGGTAACTGCCAGTGGAGGATGTTTGCCAAGTTTAGCGAATTCACAGTTAAGAGTTTTTCCATTCCTAACCCATGAATGAGAGAACTCATCATGTAAATAAAAAAGAAAGAAATTCCTTACAGATTCAGAAACTGAGACATTGATATTAGGATCTATTGGCATATTGTCTAACTCTGAATTTGATTTTTTGCGGCACTGCTTAGTGAGTTCTCTCATCGTTTTGTAGTATGTAGTCAAAACGAGGTCACCCAATTTATTTTGATTCAATCTTTTAACCTTGACACATTTTAACGGCTTCAGCCTTGTCTTATGAAAAATATTATGAATTTTAGACATCTCAGACTGAAAGGAAAGATAATCATTAGATTCAGTTGGACTAATTGCTGGCAAGTAATTGACAGAATCAGAAGACTTTGTTACTGGCAGTGTCTTGACAGACTTTGTTACTGGCTGGTTCTTGACAGACTTTGTTACTGGCAGTGTACTTGGATCATATCCAACTGTACTTGGATCATATACTTCTTTCTTTTTTGTAAAATTCAATGAATTTGTTCTTTTACTTTTTCTAAGAGTAGTTATTGGATGGGACTTAAAATTTCTGAATTCTGAACTGTTGCCTACAGCAGAGAGTTCTTTAGAATTATTTGGTTCTTCAGCGTCAACATCTGGAAAAGAAATCAAATTAATTATATTTAGCAAGGGCATCTGCATTTTAAATGCATTAACACTAACCTGGAACGTTTTTGGAAAATATAATGGATGCAGAAAAACTACTCTGCAAATACATAGCTATTCTTTCCAAGGAATTGACAAAAAAAAGAATCACCAGAGACTGACTCATGGATGGAAGAGGAAAATCTAAGAGGTTATTGTAAATGAAGCCTACGAGTCTACTTAACACAAAAATCTAAGAGGTGATAGTAAATGAAGCCTACGGGTCTACTTAACACAAAAATCTAAGAGGAAAATGAAGAGGTGATAGTAAAGTGTGGCACCTCTAATGTTATACATTAAAAGGTTACTAGTAACCACTAGAAATATAGTTTTGAAAATATTGGTTTCGGTAAAGAGTTTTTTAGGATATTGATTAAGAGTATAAGGGGGACCGCGGCATCTATGCCAGGTCATTAAAAAATCAGGAAGGGTGTAAAACAACAAAACAAGCAGATATAATAAACTACATTAGAGCTGCCTATGTCGAAAGTATCATAGTTTTTAATTATTTGAAATGTAATTTAATTGAACTAGAACTCATAAGTCATAACTATATGCAAGGAGGAGGAGCCAACAGAGGGTGGAGCACTAACAGTTTAGTGTTCTGACATCTGTTGGCTCCTCCTCCTAGCTGATCACTATCCATAAAAAACATTAGGAATAGAAAATCTCAAAAATCTTAAGCGCTGTTTACTATATTTTAAGAATTTTAGACGGAAGAAACATAAGCTTTTTGGGTACACAAATTAGTAAAGCAAAGCATACGAGTCAACCCAATACAAGAATTTAGGATAAAAATGAAGAGGTGATAGTAAATAAAGCCTACGATTATATCAATCACAAAAAGCATGACTTCGTAGTTGAAGAGCTTAACTATAGCGCTATCCTCTAAAAGTAGCTATAAAAAATTATAGACATTGCAAAATATAGGAACAAGATAAAGATTGAAGAAACCTAAAGCCCAAATTAGTGCAGTAGTTACCTGATTCTAGTGCAGATCCACTATGTATCTTGGATTTTGTGGAAGACTTTTGAAGAGATTTAGCAGAAGATGTTTGTGTTCTAGTAGTTGACCAAGGAGAATTATTTGAAGTTAAACTTTGAGAAAGGGTTTTCTCTGATGACAGAAGGTGTTCAGCAATAGATTTTGAAGGTGATCTTGCTGCTGAACGAGAAGATCTAGCAATAGATTTTGAAGGAGATATTGCTGCTGAACGAGAAGATCTAGTAATAGATTTTGAAGGTGATCTTGCTGCAGACCAAGAAGATCTAGAAATAGATTTTGAAGGTGATCTTGCTGCTGAACGAGAAGATCTAGCAATAGATTTTGGTGCTGATTGATATGATCTTGGCGCTGAACGATGTGATCTTGATGATGAAGGAGGTGATTTTGCAGTTGATCGCAGAGAGGATCTTGCAGTTGACCGCAGAGAGGATCTTGCAGTTGACGGCAGAGAGGATCTTGCAGTTGACCGCAGAGAGGATCTTGCAGTTGACCGCAGAGAGGATCTTGCAGTTGACCGCAGAGAGGATCTTGTAGTTGACCGCAGAGAGGATCTTGTAGTTAATCTCAAAGGTGATCTGGGAGTTGACCGAAGGGGTGATCTGGAAGTTGACAGCAGGGGTGGTCTTGCTGTTGATCTCAAAGATGATTTCGATGTTGACCTCAAATGTGATCTTGCTGTTGATCTTGAATGTGATCTTGCTGTTGATCTTGAATGTGATCTTGCTGTTGATCTTGAAGGTGATCTTGCTGCAGACCAAGAAGATCTAGTAATAGATTTTGAAGGTGATCTTGCTGCAGACCGAGAAGATCTAGAAATAGATTTTGAAGGTGATCTTGCTGCAGACCGAGAAGATCTAGAAATAGATTTTGAAGGTGATCTTGCTGCAGACCGAGAAGATCTAGAAATAGATTTTGAAGGTGATCTTGCTGCAGACCGAGAAGATCTAGAAATAGATTTTGAAGGTGATCTTGCTGCTGAACGAGAAGATCTAGCAATAGATTTTGGTGCTGATTGATATGATCTTGGCGCTGAACGATGAGATCTTGATGATGAAGGAGGTGATTTTGCATTTGATCGCAGAGAGTATCTTGCAGTTGACCGCAGAGAGGATCTTGCAGTTGACCGCAGAGAGGATCTTGCAGTTGACCGCAGAGAGGATCTTGCAGTTGACCGCAGAGAGGATCTTGCAGTTGACCGCAGAGAGGATCTTGCAGTTGACCGCAGAGAGGATCTTGTAGTTGACCGCAGAGAGAATCTTGTAGTTGATCTCAAAGGTGATCTGGGAGTTGACCAAAGGGGTGATCTTGCTGTTGATCTTGCTGTTGATCTTGAATGTGATCTTGAATGTGATCTTGCTGTTGATCTTGAAGGTGATCTTGCTGTTGATCTTGAAGGTGATCTTGCTGTTGATCTTGAATGTGATCTTGCTGTTGATCTTGAATGTGATCTTGAAGGTGTTCTTGCTGTTGATCTTGAATGTGATCTTGAATGTGATCTTGAAGGTGATCTTGAAGATGATCTTGAAGTTGATCTTGCTGTTGATCTCGAATGTGACCTAGCGATTGACCGCTGGGATGATCTTGCGATTGATCGCTGGGATGATCTTGCGATTGACCGCTGGGATGATCTTGGAGTTGACCGCGAAGATGATCTTGGAGTTGACCGCGAAGATGATCTTTCTATTAATTGTAGAGGTGTAGAATTCTCATAATTTTCTTCTGCAAGTGTATGTACATAATCTCCATTTTCTAGTGATGCAATAGTTACAAAGTCATTACAAACATCATCTACACATTTAATTGGCAAGGCCTTCCGATTATTTTTACTTTCTTTTAACACAGTGTGTATTTTATTGTAATGATCAAACATTTTATTCTTGAACCGTGTCTCTCGACTTGAAGTGTCCTCATCATTGATATGCTCTAACAAATTGCGAGACACGTCCCATTCTTCTCCTGACAGCAAAACTTCTTCTGACTGAAGTTCTGGCTCTGGAATCTCCAAGAACTTGCACGTGTATTTTTCAATGAGGGAGTTGAAGAAAACTTCCCCTTTGATGTCAATGATTTCTTGGACACTGGATTCATCAAGGTCCTGCAAACAAAACATCAAGATATTTACCAATGTCCATTTCAGTTTGGGTTTATTTCCAATTAAAAAAAAATAGGTTTCAAGAGTTATTTTTACCTTCTGGTTCATGATGACTCGATTGTGATAGGGACCTCATCTATTGCTCTACAATAATTTACCTATTAGAAAAGGAGAAGATATAAAGTTGGTAAAGATTAAGCAATTTTTTCAGAAAGATGTCAAATGCTGGTTAGTAGCTATAATCAAATGAATTGCTCTGCAAGAAAAACCTTTCTCTTTGTAAAGTAAATCAACATATAGTCAAAGAGATTAAATACCTAATACTAATGCTCGCTAGTAATTAACTCCGAATATGTTTGCTTAAAACAATCTAGCCTAACAGACGTTCCCAAAATTACAAGTTTACGTTAGTGCTTCTGCATAACATGCCCCATGATAGCGAGAGGAACCGAGTTGCTATATTGTCTGTGTGTTAAAAACAGTGGTATAATTGTGGTACAAGTTATCAAAATTTAATTTGGTTTTAATATATCGAGTGATATACATTTGTACCACCAAGTCTATCATTAATATATATACACAGTGGTACAAATGTGCACCAATATGTAGTCAACATGTTGAAATGAAAACTTAAAGCTGGGTGAAATGAACACTTCCAACTAAAAATATACTATTCTAATAAAAAAATGACTAGAAGTAGCTACTATAAAGATAATTTTATAGTGTGAAGGAAGCTGATTTACTGAAGTCAGCCTGTGAGATGTTGTATCAATTTCTTTGTGTTTTCCAGAGAATTAATGTTAAATTAATTTGTAGAAAATATTCTTAAAGTAAGTAGAGAGTGGGTCAGAGAAAGTCAGAGACTCTTGAAAAATGTTCCATATTCATTATTCTGTAAAGGCTGTAGAGGGACTCCTCTTCACTGTGATAATTTGATCATTGTGGAGAGAAATTAGGTTACTTCTGGAGAGACAAATGGAGAGTTTATGAGACATACTATTTTACTTGGCTACTAAGAGTCACGCAGGTCAGATTGTATTTCATGGTGAATTCCACAAAATTTTCTCTCTTTGAAAATAATATTCAGTCAGTCGGTCAATAGTTATCTATTGATTCCTATATTACCAATTATTTTCGATGGATAAATAGGGAAAATCGAAAATGTTGGTGGATCAGCAAAATTAGTAGAAATTGTTGGTGGATTTTTTCAGCTTTTTGAAAATGTCAGTGGGATTATGTGCACCAAATACAGACAGTAACAGACTGACAAGCAGGTAAATTGCTGCCATTTAATTTTCAATTGCGGCCCTCCCTAAAACATTCTAAACCAAAATTACTCAAATTAGCTACATTGAAATGTTGCATAGCTATCAAAAGAACTTGAAGAAGTGCATGTTATAATTTAATAATTTAAGTTTTTAACGTTTGTTTTGAAGCTATGATGTTTCTGTTGCTAGAGGCCGCAGTTAGTTAGCTGTTAGTGTGACACAATCTACTCTGCATAATGCGTCTTCTCTCGCAGAGATTTTAATTTGAGGGACAGTTACTCTCTGACTCACAGTAGCCCATGTTTCAGAGGCAAAAAATTCTGAGCCAAGCCAATTTGCCTCATTTTTTGAAGATTTCAAGCCAAAATTAACATGGGACCGGAAATATTTATAATTTTAAGCCAATTAGACATATCTGAGTTTTGGCCTATTGAAATCTAAGCCAATAAATTGGCTTTAACTGACATACTCTGTAACATGAACAGTAGCAGATTCAGAATCTCCCACAGCTATATTAATGGTAAAATAGGAATAATTCAAAATCTCCCAGTCTGTATTTGGTGCACAAAATCCCAATCATCTTTTTCAAAAAGCTGAAAAAATCCACTAACAATTTGACTGATCAGCCAGCATTTCCCCCAATTTTTCCACCAAAAATTAAAGGTAACACTGTAACCGGTAACATAGGAATAAATAGCAAAAATTTATTCAGAAATTTATTTTCTCTAAAAGAGAAAATTCCGCTGACAAGTCGGTGGAATTTACCATGAAATACAGTCAGGAAGATCTCCCACAGAGATTTACAATTTCCAAAGTTGGGCTCAGATTTGTCGCAGAGAGTCTTTGAAAAATGCCAGTCTGCAAAATATGGGAGATATTTGGGATATTCTCTCCACACAAATTTGAAATAATTCCTATATTTACATTAATTTTGCTACGAATACTTATGAATTAATCCCTACATTTAATTAATTTAGCTATAAACAGAATAAGAGATGATAGAGATCTCTATGAACACTTTATCAGTTTCTGCAGACTACTGAAAATGTTCTACATTCTAGAGTCTGGGTCGCGTCACCGCAATTTACCTGCTTGACAAGTTGACCCTATCCAGACTGCAGGAACTGGTAAACTGTTCTCCAAGAAATCCTCTATTTTGGCTTCTGTTCTCAGTTAAATACATGTAAATATAGGAGGTAATGAATTGTTCGCACAGAAACAATTCATTCATGGGACCCTACTAAGTTACTAACTAGCCTTAGCCTACTCTAAGTCTCTATTGAGTCTATAACATGGGAGAACACTTTACCACTTTTTACATACAGGCTACAGAAGATAGATGAGACCCAAATCCCACTGACTTTCTAATGAAAAGAATGATTTATTATGGACAAATATCATTTGTCCACTATGAAAACTATAATATGTCTGTGGAATTTACCATGAAATACAGGCTGGACCATGTATAAGAGTATGTCAGTTAAAGCCAATTAATTGGCGTAGATTTGAAATGGTCAAATCTCAGATATGTCTAATTGGCTTTAAATTTTGAATTAATTCCTATGTTCCCATGTTAATTTTTGCTTGAAATCTTCAAAAAAATGAGCCAAATTGGCTTGGCTCAGATTTTTTGTGAAATTTTGGCTCAAAAATTGGCTTACAATTTTCCAGCCTCTGAAACATGGAGTTTGGATTACAGGTACAATCACTGGGCCTACTGTGTAACATGGGTTACAGATTTATGATAATTATTAATTTGATCATTTTGGAGAGAAATTTGGTGTTTTTTTGGAGAGAGCTGGAGAGAGAAATGGAGAGTTTATGCCAGATTATACCATTAATTTTGGGAGGGGAAACTGGAAAAATGTTGGAGGACTAGACAAATTTATGAAAAATGTTGGCAGCTATTTCTCAGATTTTTGAAAAAGTCAGGAGTTCAGTGCACCAAATACAAACTGGCACCGACATGTCAGTGGAATTTAGTGCCCAGTCTGCAGAATGAGTCTCTTCAGACTTCTCCCGCAGAGATTTTAATTTGAGAGACAGTTACTCTCTGATTCTCAGTAGCAGATTCAGAATCTCCCGCAGCTAAATTAATGGTAAGATAGGAATTAATTCAAGATCTCCCGCAGAGATCTCAAATTTCTAAAATTCAATCAAAACCCCCGCAGAGAGTCTTGGAAAAATGTTCCATATTCTGCAGACTGGGAATTTACCATGAAATACAGTCTGGAATTATCCGAGAGTGAGTGGAATGGAGTCTCAACTCTCGAAGTTCTGACTTCTGCCCAGTCTGTATTTCGAGGTAAATTCCACCAACATGTCGGTGGAATTTTTTCCCTTTGAATATAATATTCTGGCAAAGTCGGTGGATTTTTAGCTATTTATTCCTATGTTACCAATAATTTTCGGTAGAAAAATGGGTAAAATGTTGGTGGATCAGCCAAATTGCTGGAAATTTATGGTGGATTTTTTCAGCTTTTTCAAAAAGTCAGTGGAATTTTGTGCACCAAATACACCTAGTTCAAGAGTATGTACCAAGTCGCCGATTAATTGTAGACTTAAAATTTGTGAAAATATGTATCTTTCACATATATAGACGACTATTGAGCACTTAAATTAGATTTAAAATTGGTGACTCATAATCATAAACAGCGGAACCGCACTGTTTCTCTGTTGAAATGTAAACAAAGCCGCCATTTTGTTTTGATATTGCGCCCTCCACGATGTAGCTAGAATTCAAATTGTGTACCAGACTATCAGTTATCTGTTTTCGGTGTTCTTTTGTTATGAATGATGTGGTCACTACTAGTCATTTTAATTTGATGCTCTCTGACTAATTATCAGAAAATAAAAATGAATAACTATGAAAGAAACTTAAGAAAGTATGCCTCTCTCAGGCTCTCTGTGATTGGCTGGCATCAGTTGTATGCCTCTCTCTGATTGGCTGATACGCTCTCAATTAATTTAGGTAGTTATAATGATATAGGTATATTGACGACTGTCGACTTTCAAAATTGGAATTAAATTATGACGACTGGCGACTGCCCTAGTTCAAGAGTATGTACCAAGTCGCCAATTAATTGTCGACTTAAAATTTGTGAAAATAAGCATCTTTCACATATATAGACGACTAATGAGTACTTAAATTAGATTTAAAATTAAAATTGGTGACTCATAATCATAAACAGCGGAACCGCGCTGTTTCTCTGTTGAAATGTTCAAATGTAAACAAAGAAGCCATTTTGTGTTGATATTACGCGCTCCATGATTTAGCTATAATTCAAATTGTGTATCAGTTTTCTGTTTTCGCCAGACTGCAGGAACTGGTAAAGTGTTCTCCAAGAAATCCCCTATTTTGGCTCCTGATCTCAGTAAAATACATGTAAACATAGGAGGAAATTAAGGATTGTTCGCACAGAAAATGTTTAAAATGTCCCATGTTCTGCAGACTGGTGTTTTCGGTGTTCTTTTGTTATGAATGATGTGGTCACTCACTACTCGTCATTTCAATTTGATGCTCTCTGACTAATTATCGAAAAAAAAAATGAATAACTATGAAAGTAGGCCTCTCTCAGGGTCTCTGTGATTGGCTGGTATCAGTTGTATGCCTCTCTCTGATTGGCTGATACGCTCTCAATTAATTTAGGTAGTTATAATAATATGGGTATATTGACGACATTTTCAAAATTGGAATTAAATTATGACGACTGACGACTGCATTACTATTTTTAGTTCACCTGTTTTGAAAAAAAAGATATATTGGCAACTCAATGAACATTCTCTGAAACTAGGGCGACTGCATTACTAATTTTAGTTGACTTATCAGCTTTTTCAAAAAGTCAGTGAAATTTTGTGCACCAAATACAGACTGGCCTAAGCGGCTAAGCCCCAGTCTGCAAAGGCAGCAAAGCATGCACAATTAGTCTCCAGCCAGTCTGCAGAATGTGTCTCTTCTCCCGCAGAGATTTTAATTTGAGAGAGAGTTAGGTATTCACTTATTCTCTGACTCTCAGCAGCAGATTCAGAATCTCCCACAGCAAAATTAATGGTAACATAGGAATTAAATCAAAATCTCCCGCAGCTAAATTAATGGTAACATAGGAATTAATTCAAGATCTCCCGCAGAGATCTCCAATTTCTAAAATTCAATCAAAAACTCCCGCAGAGAGTCCCAAGTAAAATAGTATGTCTCATAAACTCACCATTTCTCTCTCCAGCTCTCTCCAAAATTCAACAATTTCTCTCCAAAATGATCAAATTATCATTAATTCTCTCCAAAATAACATTGTAGCATAGGAGAAAAATAGATAAAACTCGCCATTTGCAATTGAAGGGCTCAAAATAACTGTCACAAACTCGCCATTAAAATGGCGAGTTTGGACATGCTTCATTACTTGGAGGGAGTCTTTGAAAAATGTTCCATATTCTGTAGACTGGGTCTCCAGATATTTAATTTTTGAGGCAATTTGTCTAAGATTTTCAAATTCCTCTCCAAAATAACCAAAAATCTCAAAATTCTCTCCACTATTACATATAATGATATAAATAACCAGTCTGCAGAATATGGAACCTTTATGATTTTTCCAAGACTCTCTGCGGGAGTTTTAGATTGAATTTTTAGAAATTGGAGATCTCTGCGGGAGATCTTGAATTAATTCTTATGTTACCATTAATTTAGCTGCGGGAGATTTTAAATTATTCCTATGTTACCATTAATTTAGCTGCGGGAGATTCTGAATCTGCTACCGAGGGTCAGAGAGTAACTGTTTCCCAGTCTGCAGAATGTGTCTCTTCTCCCGCAGAGATTTTTAATTGAGAGACAGTTACTCTCTGACTCTCAGTAGCAGATTCAGAATCTCCCGCAGCTAAATTAATGGTAACATAGGAATTAATTCAAAATCTCCCGCATCTAAATTACCAGTCTGCAGAATGCGTCTCTTCTCCCGCAGAGATTTTAATTTGAGAGAGAGTTATTCTCTGACTCTCAGCAGCATATTCAGAATCTCCCGCAGCTAAATTAATGCCAAGTAAATTAGTATGTCTCCCAAGTAATAAAGCATGTCCAAACTCGCCATTTTAATGGCGAGTTTGAGACAGTTATTTTGAGCCTTTCATATGCAAATGGCGAGTTTTATCTATTTTTCTCCTATGCTACAATGTTATTTTGGAGAGAATTTATGAAAATTTGATCATTTTGGAGAGAATTTGTTGAATTTTGGAGAGAGCTGGAGAGACAAATGGCGAGTTTATGAGACATACTATTTTACTTGGTATGTCTCATAAACTCACCATTTGTCTCTCCAGCTCTCTCAAAAATTCAACAATTTCTCTCCAAAATGATCAAATTATCATTAATTCTCTCCAAAATAACATTGTAGCATAGGAGAAAAATAGATAAAACTCGCCATTTGCAATTGAAGGGCTCAAAATAACTGTCACAAACTCGCCATTAAAATGGCGAGTTTGGACATGCTTTATTACTTGGAATTAATGGTAACATAGGAATTAATTCAAAATCTCCCGCATCTAAATTACCAGTCTGCAGAATGCGTCTCTTCTCCCGCAGAGATTTTAATTTGAGAGAGAGTTATTCTCTGACTCTCAGCAGCATATTCAGAATCTCCTGCAGCTAAATTAATGGTAACATAGGAATTAATTCAAAATCTCCCGCAGCTTTAATGGTAACATAGGAATTAATTCAAGATCTCCCGCAGAGATCTCCAATTTCTAAAATTCAATCAAAAACTACCGCAGAGAGTCTTTGAAAAATGTTCCATATTCAGCAGACTGGCTAAATTAATGGTAACATAGGAATTAATTCAAGATCTCCCGCAGAGATCTCAAATTTCTAAAATTCAATCAAAAACTCCCGCAGAGAGTTTTGGGAAAATGTTCCATATTCTATTTCTGCAGACTGGACTGTTTCTAAAAATTGAAATCTCTGCGGGAGAAGAGACACGTTCTGCAGACTGGATAAACATAGGAATTAATTAGGAAATTGTCACCGGATAATTCAGGAGACCAATTTCAAGGCCTCAATAGTCGTCGGATAAACTTCACAACTTCATGCATCTTTTGCAGACTGGGCTAAGCCTAGCTGCCAAGTTAGAATTTATAAATTAATTAGAAACCTAACTAGGAAAATGATGGAAAAGAAATGTTTCCTAGGTATGCCTGAACACTACCCTTTTCATTCATAGTAGGTACTTGGTAAAAACCATTAAACAAATAAAGTTAGGCAAGTACCTAGGCACTGTAAAGCACAGCCACAACATTGGATACACGACTGTCAACAGTCTAAAGGGCCCCATACACGACACCGATTTCCAACTCCAACACCGATCTACAACTCCAACCGCGACCAGATTGGCCCGTGTATGGGCTCCACCAACCCCGATCCAATCACGATTTGCAGATCGTGGTTGGAGTTGGAGTTGATCAGAATTTTCTGATATTTTATGGGCGGAGCTTAAAGTCGGGATTGGGGTTTGAAGTAGTGTATGGGCAGAAACGACCAAATCTTTTCAGTTGTGCTTTTCAGTATCTTGTTTTACAATGATTGGTGTGACCAAGGACAAAAGTTCTAGGAAAGTGGGTTCATCCATTCTTAAATAATTTAAGTAATCCTTTGGTTCTGACCTCAGTTCTTCCAGCAAAACATTATACTTATAACTTATCCCTTTTTTGAAGCCACGACTTGCACCACTTAGATCGTTTTTTACGTTTTCTATCTGCCTCTAATAACAATGCAACATTCGCCAGGTCATCAGAGTCGAGGTTAGACATTGTTCACAGCACAGATAAGCGATTCAACTGATAAAGATTGGACAAATCGATTGGAACGTGTGTGGGCACACCGCCAACTCCAACCCCAACCACGATCTGGCTGTAGATCGGGGTTGGAGTTGGAAATTGGTGTCGTGTATGGGGCCCTTAATGTTTATTTACTTCTGAAATTTGAAAATCAATAACAGAAGGCATTTAAAATGACCGCTTCTATGCATTGCGTTCATAATCTTTTTATGGTGAATTTGCGGTCACAGCGCCAGTTAAGAGGTACTTGGGGGAAGTTTGGAGAATTAGACAGGGGATATCACAGTTTATAGAAGGGTAGTTAGTACAACGCTTTAATATAAATTTCGGAGCTTGGCCTTCGTGACGTCATTCAAGATGGCGGATGTTTCCACCAATCATGGAGTTCTGACAACTGAGCGCCAAATTCTGAAGCAAAAATGTAAACAAACAAAGATGTAAACATTGATAGATTGTCCGAAAAGCTAATCAACTTCCTAATTCTTGACCAACTTTTTATAATACTATACCATATGATATTATTATTCTATAATGGTGCCTAGAATATATATATATGCAGTTTTTAAACTGTAATCATGGTAATGGTCACATAACTAGCTAAGATACCTAGGTAGGTAATCATGGTAATGGACTCATAACTAGCTAATAAGATCTTTCCAATTTCATCAACATGACTTCAAATCCTAATATTGGATTAGGTAGCTACCGGCTGTATGTGTTGGAAATTGGAGAAAATTGAATGAAAAAAATAATTACCTACCCACTACATACCTATGTGTGAAAAGTGATTTCACTAGAATTTTGTCTCTACGACTCCACAGTCAAAAGGAAGAATTTGAATAAAGAAGCATTTCCAGCTGTTTGTGTTGGTGAGTTTCTATTATAGCCTTATAGACCAGTCTGTATTTCGTGCACAAAATTCCACTGACTTTTCCACCAACAAGTCGGTGGAATTTACCATGAAATACAGACTGGCAAAGTTTAACTAATACTTAGCACTGAGCCCACTCTGGAAAAAGTGGTCTTTTCTGATGGATTAATTACTCTGTTGGAGTTTAGCAAACCTTGAAATACTGTAATAAATTAATGGGAACTGTATAATCTGCAGCATTTAGCCTATGAAATTCATCTGTTAGCCTAAGGTATTTTCCAGAGTGGCACTGAGCCATGTTTCAAAGTGTGGCAGGAAAGTCACCAGTTTAGTGAGGAAATGGATCCAGGTCGCCACATTTAAGGTAACTACTCTTTAGCCTTGAATTTTTAATTTGAAGGCTATACTGTTTTGGTTAATATATTTGCCCCATATGATCATACAATTTCCAAAAACAGGTAATACAGTGTAATAGTAATCCATGTTTTAAAGTATAAGTATGGACAAAGTCGCCAGTATATTGATGACTTTTGAGTTTTGAGGGGTTAAAATTAAAATAAGTTTGAAAGCATATAAATAACAAGTAAATCTCTCCCAAAATAATCTCTATAGAGATACATATTCATCAGACATGAAGCATAAGGGTATATTTAACTTAAAGTGTATCATTTTCACTAAGAAGCCAGTCTGCGACTCTGCAAAAGATGCATGAAGTTGTGAAGTTCATCCGGCGACTGTTGAGGCCCTGAAATTAGTCACCTGAATTATCCGGCGACAATTTTCTAATAAATTCCTATGTGTACATGTGCTCATTCTGTTTCGTTCGCCACTACTAAGGAAATCCCTGTTGGTTTCTTTTCCTCCGCTTACTGATATGCTTAAGTTTAGCGGGTAATCCCTCCCGATTCGAGGTGGTGAGTTTTGTTGTGTGCAAGATGAAGACTGTAATTAGTGGAGAGAATTTTGAATTTTTTGGCCATTTTGGAGAGAAATTGGAAAATCTTCGGAGAGAAATTGCCACAAAATTTAATATCTCATATCTGGAGACTGATTGTGCATGCTTTGCAGACTGGCTAGGAAGTCAAATTTCTCTTTTAAACTCATAAATTTCATGACCTGGATCCATTTTCTCACCAAATTGATGACTTTCCTGCCACACTTGGAAACATGGAACAGTATGTCCTTACTTACTTGCCTGGTCTGGCGCTCACTAATATATTGGAGAGTTTGTGATTGTAAATTTCACATTTGAGCATTAAATCCTTTAACATCCAAGTTATTTCACACGGGGAAAAAGTGTTTCATCACTATTTATTTTGTTTTTAGAACCTCATTGGACAAGTGAGACAACCAAGTAAATTATTAATATTAGTACATAGTAGCTATGTCTCAATCTCATAAACTCTTCAGCTACCTTCAAAGAAGCTAAATTTTTCTCAAAAAATGAGCAAATTATCATAAATTCTTTTCTAAATAACATTGTAGGGTCAAGCAGGTAAATTGTGGCACATTAACTATGGCCTTTAACAACAAACATCATAGCTTCAAAACATTTATCAAAAATTTGAATTAATAAATTATAGCATGCATTGTGCTTCTTTTGATAGCTTATCATAGCTATGCAACATTTTAATGTAATTTCAGTTAAAATTGTTTTGGAGACTCTCTTGAGATTTGAGAGGGCTGCAATTAAAAATTAAGGGACCGCAATTTACCCGCGTGACCCTAGCATAGTCAGATTGTAGAATAATTGAAAAAAAAAACACTTTTCCAAGACTCTGCAACAAATCTGAGGCTATGAGCCCAATTTTATAAATTTTATGTCTCTGCGGGAGATCTTGCATTTTAATTCTTATGTAAGCACAGGAATTGTAACTTATGTAGTATGTTACTGGGAGATTTTGAATTGATTTCTATGTTATAATGTAACTATTAATTTATCTGTGGGAGATTCTGTATCCTCTACTGAGAGTCAGAAAGTAACTGTCTCAAATTAAAATCACTGCAGAAGAAGAGATACATTTTGCCGAGTGGTTTAAGATTAGGATAAATATAGAAAATTAGATATTTCTTGCCATTTGCTACTGGAAGGGCATCAAGTGCTCAACCTCAAACTAGTCTTCATAAATTCGCCAATAAAATGGCAATAAAAGACATGCTCTATTACTTGGTCAGACAATATATGGAAAACAAAGTGTTATTAACTTATTAGCTATTAATACCATTGCAATAATAATATTTTATCAATTATTCTATTCTAATTCCCCTAGTTGAAAAATGGGGACACATAATGTGTCTTATATATAAAATAAATTTTTTTTTCACAAGGGAAACTTATCTGATCTTTATAATTGATTGGGGGTGGAGGGAAATAGATAGTAGCTAGCTACTCTTATAATTTCCAAGAAATTGTAAAGATATATCGCACTTCAAAAAATGTCTCAGTCACGTCTCCAAAGATCTTTGGCAGCAAGGACGCAGGAGAAGATGCACTTTACAGACTTGCCGTATAATATAGGAATAAATAGCTAGCTAGAAAATCACAGACGTTGCTAGAATATTTAGAGTTTAACTATTTTGTATAATTAATCAAATTAATTTAATCATACTTCCAAACAGGAACTCCAACCAGTAGCTAATTCTAAATTCAGAAAAAAATTTGACTCTGACCAAATCTCATCTAAGAAGAGCTGGTTGCTACCCCCCTCACTGCAAATTTTGAAGCAGCACAAGAAGAAAATGTCCATATGATTGTTCTTCTGAACTACGTAAGTACATAACCATATAGCTAGCTTCATCTCATTATTGCTTTGATAGTTTGATTGCACTGACTCTTGGTAAACAATTTATGAATCCAGTTATTGCTTCTCATTAGTCATTTTTATAGACATTTTATATATTATTTTTATAAATATTTGAAGCTAACAATTTGTGAATGTTAAGCCCTAACTGTAATTAATATTTTATGAAAATTTTCATAGGAACCCTCGCCTGAATTAGAATCAGAGGAAGTGGTATTTCTAGAAAGTGAAGTTAAAGCTGCCTGCAGTGCCCTCGCCTGAACTGGAATCAGAGGAAATGGTATTTCTAGAAAGTGAAGTTAAAGCTGCCTGCAGTGCCCTATTCACGGTCACCAACAACACCAGTTGGAGGCTTCTTCCCTTCCATCGCCTCTTCTTCCCAATACAGAATAAATTGCCATGAATATGGAAAAATATCACAGCAAGAATCTCAAATCAAAATTGACTGATCATGAAATATGCTGCAGTATTTTAATCTTCCAGGATCTGAATCTAAATTGTATATATTCTTCCAAGAATACATACAAAATGTAGATTCATCCTAGGGATTAAAATATTGCTGCCTATCATTTATATCCTTTATCAATGAATTTCTTCTTTTTTTTTCTTAAATAAGAACTGCTATTATAGAGAATTTTGTATATTACTATCAGAATTGATGTACAAATATTGTATGCTCCCTAAGCTATGCTGTGATCAAATGAACAAATATTTAGTTAAGTTCAATGTCTTAGAACATGGAATCAGAAGCTTAGACATATAAATGAAAAGAATAAATTAATGAAAATAACTATTATTTAAATTTGTCCATTAGGTTTTCAATGACCATTTGAAAGTATATTCATATAAGCGAGATAGTTTAGATTTTTCATTTTGATTGAATATAGTTAACCATCAAAACTATTCTGCTTCAATGAATTTTTTATTATTATTAATTTTGCAGCTGAAACTTATGCTTAAATCTATAAAGTTTAAATTGTATCCATTACAATAGATGGATCTATTGTAATGGATACAATTAATTCATATAGCGAAATGTACTAGTTTAGTAGTTTCATTTTTTTTCATTCTCATAAGAATACTGTTCTTATTGAAGTTATTTATGTGTACGTCTGTCAATGATCAGTAAATGGTTCAGGCTTCATTTACTATCACCTCTTCATTTTCCTCTTCCATCCGTGAGTGCAGCGACCGGTGTTTGTGTCCCTTTGCGTTACATTCTTTGGTAAGTGACTGCATTCACGAAGTAGCTTTTCTACATCCATGAGCATTGTCGCTGAAAGTGTTAGGTGACTTTGTTCATTGAGCAACTTTCTTTTCTGACTGCTTCTTCTAGTCCCTTGTGTTTAATTCACTCATTTTCCTCTTAGATATTTGTTCTAGGAGGCCAAAGGAGAGACTTAAACCTGTTACTAAAATTCAAGTTTTTTGTGCTATTGTTTGTCATTGTTATTTTATAGTTTATTTTTTTCAAACCTTGAATGAACTATAATACTATTGTATAGTTATAATGTGTTTATGATACAGCTCTTTTATAAATGATTGTTCTTAATACTTTAAAGAAAGTAAAAATTTAGCATAAAATAGTAATGGACAAATATCAGATCATCTGTAAATGTCAGTTTTGTTGATTTTTCAATAGTCTGTGGTAACCTGTGATAAGTTATAAATATGGATTATATATCTATCATATATTTAAAGCTGAAAGTTAAACCATAATAATATCTGGGCTATAAATGCTCCATCCAATAAAATTTGTGAATATAATAATTATTATCCTTCTCAAATAAAACCTACCTAATTATATGTTTCTATATGAAGCTCAATATAGGCTATCCGTATGAATTTAAATAATATTATTTTTATCTTGCATCTATGATTAGAACATTTTACATGCATGGTAATCTATTATCAGGCTAAATAAGCTGAAATTGCTTCTCAGAAATTTGGTTACGAGTGCAGTGAGCTACTAACGAAAAATGCTTAAATAAAGAGTTTATTATATGATCAGAGTGTTCTAGACAACTGAATTTCAAGTGAATAATCTATAATGGTAATTAATATTCTCATTATAAAAAGAAAATAATCGAATTAACCAAATAATTAAATTTGTTCAAGTTTGCTATTTTGATTTTTTTTTAGCTATGGCATGCGCAACAAAAACAATACTTGGCAACTGCCTGCTACGTCACGGCCGCCAAGCTATTTTGACTCGAATTTGTACCCGTAGACTTGAACTAACTACCCTATTCTATAAACTGTGGGGGATATTGAGTGGTGTTAGTTAGGTTCTAGGGGGGCGCTAAAAAGCCAATGCCCGAACTCTGGCCCCCTGCTGATGCAGGTCTGGCCGTTAAAGTAAGTAAAGTAAGTAAGTAAGCCATCTGTCAATCGGGTGGCAAGGTTGAGAATGATAAAAAACAGAAAATTGAGAAAATATCATTTGTTAAAACATATTTGAGTCTATTAAATATCTATATAATAGAAATAAGTATATTTAAAAATTTACATACTGCCAGAAACAAAAAAAATTCACTTAGCATCAAATAAAGTAATAATGTCTAACGTCACACTGGCACTTGATACTTACTTTACTTACTTGATACTTGATGACACTAGAGAACATATATAGTATCCCAGAGCTATAGGGGGGATATTACGCGTGTCCCGGTAGGCTGTGACGTCACATCTCAACAATGGTGCGTACGTTTGTACGTACAGTACAAACACAAAATATGGCTGCAACACACCCAACTTTTGTTAAATAACGTTATCGGTGATATTTTTTTTAATTCTACATTACCGCATGCTATTATCCAATCTTTATAGTCATACGGACGAAAATTAAAAAATGACTGTTGATGAAATTGCTACTGGTCTTTTTACACCCAAGATAGTAACAAATTTTTAGTCTTGAAGAAGACGATTTATTCAAGATAATTAGATCATTAGTCAGATCGGTCGCGTTGGCCGCCATCTTAATTCTCTATTCCACGTGACCCACAGCAATTCTGTTTACTATGACGTGACCTCTTGTTTACAAACATGACGTCACAGCCTACCCAGAATAGATTTGAATAATACAAGTAACTGGGGTACTATACTATTCTGTTTACTATGACTCCACCTTCCAGAGACTGTCCTTCTGACAGAGTGTCTTTTCAGGATAATGGCATTCGCAACGCCTCCCTACGGATTAGCCTATCCTACGCTAATCCTATCAATCTCTTCCTCTCATCCCATGCATCTCTAATATATCCCTTAACAACCCCCACCTCTATCCCCCCGAACCCCAGAGCATCCCTCACACTTCCGACACCATAGCCCTCCCTCGCCCCCCTCAGCCTCTCACACCCGACCAGAAAGTGCTCCAAGTCTTCCTCCCCCAACCCACACAACAGACACTCCACTCTCCCACCGACAAACCTCTCCCTCCATCCCAGTCTCAACGTGTTACTCCTTGCCCTGAACAACAGCACCGAATCCCAACCATTATCATAGATATCAGCGCTCCCAATTCCATCCTTCCACCTATATTCTCTAATAGAACTCTTGCTCTCTATCTCCCTTCTCCATCTTGTCTCCTCCCATTGATTCACTCTTCTTGCTATTTCCATTCCATCAACCTCACCCAACCCCCCCCCCCCCCACCCCAATCCTATCTCCGCTAAATATCCCTCCACTCTCCTACTCCACTTCGTACCTCTCCTTCCTCCCCCTCCAAACTGTTCCACTATTCTTCTTGCTATCCTATTTTCTGATCTCATCAAGTAACTAGCAAACTTAACTTTCGTTTTCATATCTCTAGCTACTACTGAAGAGCATCCAACCTCTCCTTGTAGAGTCACCACCGGCGTATAATCCGGGGCTCTCAACACTCTCCTCCAAACTCCATTCTCTACCCTCTGAATGCTCTCCAAATCTCCCGCGTTCCAAACCACCGTTTCGCTTCCATGCAATACCCTCGGCAAAACTGCACCTTTCCAAAACGTCTTTCCCATCATCATCCTCTGGCATGCTCTCGCTACTACACTAAAAGTCACATTGACCATCTTCCTTGCGAGGTTTATTTTCTCCACTTTATGTGTCCTGAGGCAATCTCTGCTGTTGTTAATCTTCATTCCCAGATACTTAATTTCCATCACCAACCTCACATCCCCCAAATCTACCCCACTATCCCCTTCATCATTAAAAACCAAACAGTAACTCTTCTCTTTGTTAATACTCAGCCCATATCTCTCGCTTATCTCCTCCAACCTCCCAAGCATGCTCACCGCCTCCGCCCTGCTTCTTGCTAAAACTCCAAGTTTCCAACTCACATAACTAAGGCTCGGACATTGGAGCATTTATAAGTTAAATGCCACTAGCGCTCATAATGCTTCATTATGCTCCAAACGCTATAAACGCCCCAAAAAATCTCAAAAACGCTCCAAAATGCTCCATATGTACTCTGGTTGTCTTCTATTGCGCACCAAGATTGAGTCATGTCAAATAACTGTAACATTCTTACCGGGTGGACAACTGCACTTTTAAGTGTAGGTACTTAATGGTTCATAAAGCTTAAACGTGAATGATCGAACTAATTTCACATAGTTATCTGCAGTGATTGATGAGACTTCTTATTTAGGTAACCTTTTTAATTTATACATTTCTTTCTCCATCCTTCATATTACCAATAATTAGTTCGTATAAATATACTTAAACTAAAAATAGATTAAAATGCGAATTTGATATTGGTAGAGAGATAGCTTCAGTGAAATACCAGGGTATGTGTTTGTGTGCTATTGCCTAGGTACAGTCAAAGAAATAGTATCCGTAATCATTTTTTGATAGTTAACTAATTTCAAATGTTGAAGAGAAATCATATTACAGGTAAAGCTCATACAGCGGACGATCTTTTATCGGGCAAAATATATCCGTTCTATAATGGCCAAGTAGCTCCTACAATGACATCTTTAAATAATATGGTTTAACAAATATATTCTATGTCAACCATTAATCTAGTCATGCATTGATTTAATTCGATTATATTCACTTAATGAGTTAATGTATTGTTGTTCAGGTTTTTTTTTATAATTTTATTTTATTACCCTTTTCCTATACATTTTATTTGATTAGAAAAGTTCTATGAAATTTAAAAAGAGGTGTAACTATTCTAATATTAACCCTAGATTTTAATGTAATTCATATCTATTTAGCTGCTTATATCTTTGTTTTATTTTACATACCTTGTTTTTTCGTACATTTGTTTGTGTAAGTAAATACTGGGTTGAATGTTTTGCAAGGCGTAGCGAAGAAAACAGACTGAAATCTTTGCCGAATTGACTCCCTAAGATGTTTCCCGCTATGCTAGTGCCCCTGTTACTTCCAAAGAAGTAGAGATTATTCTTTTTATTGAAATATTTGATCTCAGATAGGCGATGAAGTGTCAAAAAAAATGTTAAGGAAGTAATGGTTTTATCTTGTTAATATCCCAAGAAACATATGAATGTCGATTCGATGCCGTTTGCTGTCGAATTCGTAGCGCTAACGGTGGGTATCGACTTAGCAACCATTTAGACTCATAGTAGATATCGGAATGTCTGTTTCTGAATGATATCTGAATTTACACTTCGAGTAGAAACATGAAAACCGATACATGGTTTTAACAGCATCATCTTGACTTCGGCATGTCTGTTTCCAAACGATATCTGAATTTATACTTTGACCAGAAGTGCGAAAACAGATACATAGTTTTTAAAAAATCGTTTCAAATTTTGAAATTCATTTTCTTATCTTCCTGTTATATAATAACTAGAGCTAGGACATTGGGGCACTTAAAAAAGAGCAGTAGTAGCGGTCAAAACGAGCACTTGTAGCGCTATAAATGTGCAGTAGGAGCGATAGAAAAGAGCATTTGGGGCACTCATCGGGGCATTTGGGGCACTTATCGGAGCATTTGAAGCACTTATCAGTGCATTTGGGAACAGTTATTGGTGCATTTGAGGCAGTTTTTTGAGTGTTTCATGCACCGAAAGAAAAAGCGTGTTACTTATCAAAGTAAGAATTTTAACAATGTTTTGTTTTTTGAAGAGTTTTTGGATGAAATATACACAAGAATTATCTTTAATTTTTATCGATAAATAATTCATTTTGAAAAATCATTATGTAAATATGTAAGGCTCAAAAGTATCAAGTAAAAAACATAAGAAAAAGAACAATAAATGTTGAAACCAAAACGAACGTATGCAGTACATATAATAATTGGAATCTATATCGAGTCTATAATGTTACAGAAAATTCTAGCATCACATGTTGTTGAAGTTTTGTAAGAATGTGAAAGTTAACCCATATTAACAAGATAAAACCATTACTTCTTTAACATTTATTTGACCCTTCATCGTCTATCTGAGACCACATATTTAAATAAAAAGAATAATCTCTACTTCTGTGGAAGTAACAGGGGCACTAGCATAGCGGGAAACATCTTAGGGAGTCAATTCGGGAAATATTTCAGTCTGGTTTCTTCACTACGCCTTGCAAAATATTCAACCCTGTATTTACTTACTCAAACAAATGTGCGAAAAAATAAGGTATGTAAAATAAAACAAAGATATTTGTAACTAAATAGATATGAATTACGTGTAAATCTAGGGTTACTATTAGAATAGTTACACCTTTTTTAATTTTTATAGAACTTTTCTAATCAAAGAAAATGTATAAGAGAAGGGTAACAAAATAAAATTATAAAAAAAACTGAACAACAATACATAAACTCATTAAGTGAATATAATCAAATTAAATCAATGCATGACTAGATTGATGGTAGTCATAGAATATATTTGTTAATCCATATAATTTAAAGATGTCATTG
Source organism: Caprella mutica (assembly GCA_947561585.1). Lineage (NCBI taxonomy): Eukaryota > Metazoa > Arthropoda > Malacostraca > Amphipoda > Caprellidae > Caprella > Caprella mutica. The sequence goes on along the minus strand of CANNZV010001322.1, from coordinate 23,817 downwards.
TAAGAGCTACATGGCCCTTATAGAACGGATATTTTTTGTCCGAGCTTTACCTGTAATATGATTTCTCTTCAACATTTGAAATTAGTTAACTATCAAAAAACAAATACGGATTCAATTTCTTTGACTGTACCTAGGCAATAGCACACAAACACATACCCTGGTATTTCACTGAAGCTATCTCTCTATCAATATCAAATTCGTATTTCAATCTATTTTTAGTTTAAGTATATTTATACGAACTAATTATTGGTAATATAAAAGATGGGGAAAGAAATGTATGAATTATTAATGTTACCTAAATAAACAGTCTCAGCAATCACTGGCAGATAGCTATGTGAAATTAGTTCGATCATTCACGTTTAAGCTCTATGAACCATTAAATACACTTAAAAGTGCAGTTGTCCACTCGGTAAGAATGATACAGTTATTTGACATTACTCAATCTTGGTGCGCAATAGAAGTCAACCAGAGTACATATGGAGCATTTTGGGGCGTTTTGAGCATTTTGGGGCGTTTATAGCGTTTGGAGCATTATGAGCGCTAGTGGCATTTAACTTATAAATGCCCCAATGTCCGAGCCTCAATAATAACTGTTGGAATTTTAGTTTAAATGTATTACACACTCTTATATATGTTTAATGTTAACTTCCTGTTAGATTAGCTGAGCTATATTAATTACCTATTGTTTAAGTAACAATGTATTACTTTTATGAGAAACGGATTTAAGGGTTAAAGTCCGATCACAGTTCCGGTGCGACTTAAGGGGCCTTTACACGGTAAGTGCTCAGTGCCACTTTGTGGTGACACTGCTCTATGCCACACCCACTGTGCTACTTGCCCCACCCTTCTTTGCAAAACTTGGTGGTGACCAAGCTATCGCTCTGGGAGCGAACGCTCACCACAAAGTGCCACTGTCTGTCAGTAGCACTTAATTTCATGGAGTGGACTAGACATTAAACAACCCATTTCATTGGCCTAGTTGAAGAGAACCCATGCCTATGGAAAATAAAATCAAAAGATTATGAAGATAAAACTCTAACAGCGTTTAATAGCATATTAGATGCTAACCACAATACTAAAGTGTCAGTGCCCACCAAAGCACATTCTGTTCGTGTAAAGGCGACGAGCTACTTGGTGGGCAGTGTGGTGAAAAAAGTGTGGTGAATAGTGGCACTGACCAGTGCTCGTGTAAAGGCCCCTTTAAATACCATCGTATGTCAATTCTTAAGTTAGTCTGTCTTTTACATTACTCAGTGAGAGATGTGCTTCACTCATCTCTCTAACCCAGCAAACATGAATGTATCTATTCGATGTCTAAACGACTCTGTATAACCTCTCTTCCGACATCGAATACCAGTAACAAATTAGACATGGTGACATCAAGTAGACATCAATCCGATATCCGTTTGCCCGCTAAACCGCATCATATTAAGTATATTTAGCATCGGAGCGATACCGTTATAACAGCGTTGAATAGAAAGATAAATTATGACATCCAACATACATAGGGATTCTCTATCGAACAGACGCCTAATTATATATCTAATATGCTTCGAAACGATATCCACTTGCATACAATAAATAAATAAAAATAGAAAATTCTTACTTCATTGATATAACGTAGGTACTGTACGTTTAGATGCATATCAATTTGATTAATGTTACATGGTGTTATATATAAATCAAATGGGAAGAAATGAAGTGACGTGTCCGGGAATCGTTCGTGGGTCTAACCGTCGCCGTGCCTGTAGCTCTGTCACTTTGTCACCGTGGATGCATTTGAATTAAAAAAAAATTTCATATTAAATGACCCTGAGATACTTAAAGAAATTTTAAAGTGAATAAAACAATACAGGCAAGCACCGCTTTTTTAACCAAAATCACAACTTATTGTTATTACAAATAGTAATGAGTTGGTCAAATTTTCATATAATTGTAACTCCTTAAAAATTTCGATCTCTATGAGTTCAAATTAAAGAAAATGTTTTGTAGCTACGACTTAGAATACAGATGAAAGCTCTGTGATGAAAGTTCAAAGTATAAGTAATGAATGCATTAATTAAAATTTGACAATAGATTAACTCTCACTCAGTAAATATAGGTCATAATAGTTGAGTAATTAGTCTGATATTTTGACTTATATAATTGTGTTTCATTGAACAATCATGAATTTTGTTCTCTGTAAAATATTTTTAGCAATAGGGTATAGCTATGTTCCAAGTTATTAATAGGGTCTATATTTTCGAACACGTGACAAAGGAAAATATAATAATCATTATTTAACTACTATTTAATTAGTAACATAATAGCTGAAGGTATGATACCAATTGAAATAAAAGTTAAATAATGATTATTATATAGATTTATTGAGTCCGATTACCACTTTAAGTTTATTATCTATAATGTGAATCACTGAATTTTAATCGTCTCATTTGCAGCTTTAGGCACTAGGTGGAAGCTCAAGTTATCGGATATGGGGTTAAGCATTTTACGTAGAAAAATTATTTATGTATTGGTTTTTATTTCTAAACTTGTATTTTACGTACTGGTATCATGGATACCAATTTAAGTAAGAGTTTAATAATGATAATTATTATTAGTTATTTCTTACATATTCGAAAATGTGGAACCGTCAGTTAACACAGAATTTACTCTAAAATGGAACATGTTAAATAGCCCATCATCTATAAATTATTTACGTTTAGTAGATGTTTAACGTTTGCTTCGGAACCAAAATCCATGTCGCTGAGGTCAAAAGGAAATGAAATACAAGGGACTGGAAGAAGCAGTCAGAAAGGAAAGTGGCTCCATGGATAAAGTTACGACGCTCATGGATGCTAAAAAGCTACTCCGTGAATGCTGTCACTTACCGAAGAATGTGACAAAAATGGTCACAAGCACCGGTGGCTGCACTCATGGATGGAAGAGGGAAATGAAGAGGTAATAGTAAATGAAGTCTACGAGCCTACCTAACAGAAAATCTAAGACTTCATACGTAATTGTAGAGCATAACCCTAGCGCTATCCTCTAAAACTGCATGAAGAGTTAAAAACATGATAAACATAAAATAGACTATACATAATCCAAATTACAACAGTTTGGGTCCAAGGGACGCCACCCCACTTCTCTTCTATTCACCAAAGACAGCTTCAGGAACCCCTTGGGGCTTATTTTCAATAAGCAGTTTAGAATAGATTCATAACAACAAATGCACTGGCCATCGAAAAATCACTTGATTGGTTATCCATTTCATTTTCACGATACTGGAGGAACACTGTTTAACAACCGATATTCCAATATCGCTTACTTTACGTTGATCCATTGTACAATCGCACTAGCGTGCTAATGCCTTATCGTACCTTTACAACTGCTGTAGTCCCTTATAAGTTATAAGTGTATTAATTTTAAAGGGAGCACTACGTTATAGAAAGGTACAATCCAATTGAATAGAAATAATTCCTACATTTCTTCACATATTATAAAACAGGAAGATGAGAAGAAAAAGAATTTCAAAATTTGAAACTATTTTTTTTAAAACTACGTATCTGTTTTCGCACTTCTGGTCGAAGTATAAATTCAGATATCGTTTGGAAACAGACATGCTGACGTCAAGATGCTGCTGTTAAAACCATGTATCGGTTTTCGTGTTTCTACTCGAAGTGTGAATTCAGATATCATTTAGAAACAGACATTCCGATATCTACTATGAGTCGAAATGGTTGCTAAGTCGATACCCACCGTTAGCGCTACGAATTCGACAGCAAACGGCATCGAATCGACATTCATATGTTTGTTGGGAATATACTTCTAACTGTAAAACATATTACTCTTTAAATAAACTCTATGTCTTAACGTTGTTAACCCACTATAATTTAACCTAATTCTAACAATAACTAATAAGTATATAAATGTAGAAATTATTTTTATTCAATTGGATTGTACCTTTCTATATAACGTCCCAGCAAACATGAATGCATCTATTCGATGTCTAAGCGACTCTGTATAACTTCTCTTCCGACATCGAATTCCAGTAACAAATTAGACATGGTGACATCAAGTAGACATCAATCCGATATCCGTTTGCACCGCTAAACCGCATCATATTAAGTATATTTGGCATCGAAGCGATATCGTTATAACAGCGTTGAATAGAAAGATAAATTACGACATACAACATACATAGGGATTCTCCATCGAACAGACGCCTAATTATATATCTAATATGCTTCGAAACGATATCCACTTGCATCCAATAAATAAATAAATTAAAATTGAAAACTCTTACTTTCATTGATATAACGTACTGTACGTTTAGATGCATGTCAATTTGATTAATGTTACATTATGTTATATATAAATGAAATGGGAAGAAATGAAGTGAAGTGTCCAGGTTTCGATCGTGGGTCCTTACGTCCTCGTGCCAGCAGCTCTGCCACTTTGCCACCGTATATGAATTTAACTAAAAAAAATTTTGGTTTTAAATGACCCGGAGATACTTAAAGATATTTTAAAGTGAATAGAACAAACAGGCAAGCACCGCTTGTATAACCTAAATGATTAAATCACAACTTATTCTTATTACAAATAGTAAATCAAATTTTTATATAATTGTAACTCCTTAAAAAAATTGTTCTCTATGAGTTCAAATTAAAGAAAATGTTTTGAGGCCACTACTTAGAATAAAAATGTAAGCTCTGTGATAAAAGTTCAAAGTAATGAATGCATTAATTAAAATTTGACCATAGATTTACTCTCACTCAGTAAATATAGGTCATAATAATTGAGTAATTAGTTTGATATTTGGAATTATATAATTGTGTTACATTGAACAAACAAGAATTTGTGCTCTGTGAAATATTTTTAGCAGTAGGTAGGGTTTATATTCCAAGTTATTATTAGGGTCTATATTTTCGAACACGTGATAAAGGAAAATATAAAAATTATTTAATCAGTAACATAATAGATGAAGGTATGATACCAATTGAAATAAAAGTTAAATAATTCGATTATTATATATAGATTTATTGAGTCCAATTACCACTTTAAGTTTAATTATCTATATTGTGAATCACTGAATTTCAATCGTCTCATTTGCAGCTTTTGTCACTAGGTGAAAGCTCAAGTTATCGGATATGGGGTTCCGCATTTTACGTAGATAAATTATTTATGTGATGATTTTTATTTCTAAACTCGTATTTTACGTAGTGGTATCATGGATACCAATTTAAGTAAGAATTAAATAATGATAATTATTATATTTATTTCTAATGTATCCGAAAATGTGGAACCGTCCGATAACACTGAATCTACTCTAAAATGGAACATGTTAAATAGCCCATCAACTTTTGATTATTTACGTTAAGTAAAGGTTTAACGTCTGTTTCGGAACCAGAGTCCATGTCGCTGACGTCAAAACGAAATGAAATACAAGGGACTGTAAAGCCCATATTACATTGTGGCGCTCAACATGGCGGTCGCCACAGTTTTGGTATTTTTCTCTCTAACTCCACCCCTTTTCTCTCTAATGGCAAACAACTCCATGGCGAGCGCCATGGAATTGTGATCGCTCACTGCGCGATAGAACGAACACCGCCACCGTTTTAGAGGTGATGAAATTGTTACTGAAACCTGCTAAAGAGATTTGAAGTAGTGGAAAAAGTATTTTGTTTCATTTTAAAAGTTATTTAAGACTTTGTACGGCTACTGCGCGATACAAAGAAAGAATGAACGCATCTGTGTAGTGTCCAGTGTTGCCAAACAATCAATGGAATTAAACTTTTTAATATATACGCATGGAATTGTTTCACACAACTATCAAAAAGATAATTAACTAAATATATATTCGTGATGACATCGAATTTTAATGCTACGATTCATTTCATATTCAATTTTTCAATTTTCCCTAAATTTCAATGCACGATCACTGCCATATTGACTCGTCTAGTGTAATAGCAATTTTGAGTATGGTGAGCACCATATCTGTAGAGAGAGACAACACCGCCATGGCGAGCGCCATAGTGTAATACTGGCTTAAGAAGCAGTCAGAAAGGAAAGTGGCTCCATGGACAAAGTTACGACGCTCATGGATGCTGAAAAGCTACTCCGTGAATGCTGTCACTTACCGAGGAATGTGACAAAAATGGTCACAAGCACCGGTGGCTGCACTCAAGGATGTAAGAGGGAAATGAAGAGGTGATAGTAAATGAAGCCTACGAGCCTACCTAACACAAAATCTAAGACCTCGTACGTAATTGTAGAACATAACCCTAGCGCTATCCTCTAAAACTGCATGGAGAGTTAAAAACATGATAAACTTAAAATAGACGACACGTAATCCAAATTACAACAGTTTGGGACCCAAGGCACGCCACCCCTTCTCTTCCATTCACCAAAGACAGCTTCAGGAACCCCTCGGTGCTTATTTACAATAAGCAGTTTAGAATAGATTCATGACAATAAATGCACTGATCATAGAAAAATCACTTGATTGGTTACCCATTTCATTTTCACGGTACTTGAGGAACACTGTTCAACAACCGATGTTCCAGTTTCGCTTACCTTACGTTGATCCAGTGTACAATCGCACTAGTGTGCCAATGTCCCATCGTACCTTTACAACTGTCGTTTAAAGGGAGCACTACGTATGTTATATGGAAAGGTACAATCCAATTGAGTAGAAATAATTCGTACATTTCTATACATATTATAAAAAGGGAGATACGAGAATGAATTTCCAAATTCGAAACAATTCTTTTAAAACTACGTATCTGTTTTCGTACTTCTGGTCTAAGTATAAATTCAGATATCGTTTGGAAACAGACATGCCGACGTTAGGATGATGCTGTTAAAACCATGTATCGGTTTTCGTGTTTCTATCCGAAGTGTAAATTAAGATATCATTTAGAAACAGACATTCCGATATCTACTATGAATCGAAATGGTTGCTAAGTCGATACCCACCGTTAGCGCTACGAATTCGACAGCAAACGGCATCGAATCGACATTCATATGTTTGTTGGGCGTACGTTGTGCTCCCTTTAAAGGTCCCCTCCAAGCAAATGTTTTTATTGCCCTATTCTACGAGGCTAATGATTCTTTATATGATACCAGTACGTAAAATACAAGTTTAGAAATAAAAATCATTACATAAATAATTTTTCCACATAAAATGCAGAACCCCACATCCGATAACTTAAGCTTTCACCATAGTACCAAAAGCTGCAAATGAGACGATTGAAATTCAGTGATTCACAATATAGCTATAGATAATTAAACTTAAAGTGGTTATCGGACTCAATAAATCTATATATAATAATCATTATTTAACTTTTATTTCATTTGGTTTCATACCTTCAGCTATTTTGCTTCTAATCAAATAGTAGTTAAATAATAATTATTTTATTTTCCTTTATCACGTGTTCGAAATTATAGACCCTATTAATAACTTGAAATATATACCCTACTGCAAAAAATATTTCACAGAGCACAAAATTCTTGTTTGTTCAATGAAACACAATAATTATAAGAATATAATTATCTATTAATTTTAATTAATGCATCACAGAGCTTTCATCTGTATTCTAAGTCGTGGCTTCAAAACATTTTCTATAATTTGAACTCATAGAGAACGAAATATTTAAGGAGTTACAATTATATAAAAATTTGACCAACTCATTACTATTTGTAATAAGAATAAGTTGTGATTTTGGTTATAAAAGCAGTGCTTGCCTGTATTGTTCTATTCACTTTAAAATATCTTTAAGTATCTCCGGGTCGTTTAATATTAAATTTTTTTTTTAGTCAAATGCATCCACGGTGGCAATGTGACAGAGGTACTGGCACGACGATGGATGGGCCCACGAACGATACCAGGACACATAATTTCATTTCTTCCCATTTAATTTACACATAACATTATGTAACATTAATTAAATTGATATGCATCTAAATGTACAGAACGTTATATCAATGAAGTAAGAGTTTTCAATTTTAATTTCTTTATTTTATGGATGCAAGTGGATATCGTTTCGAAGCATATTAGATATATAATTAGGCGTCTGTTCGATGCAGAATCCCTATGTATGTTAGATGTCGTAATTTATCTTTCTATTCAACGCTGTTATAACGATATCGCTTCGATGCCAAATATACTTGATATGATGCGGTTTAGCGGTGCAAACGGATATCGGATTGATGTCTACTTGATGTCACCATGTCTAATTTGTTACTGGTATTCGATGTCGGAAGAGAGGTTATACAGAGTCGTTTAGACATCGAATAGATACATTCATGTTTGCTGGGTCATTTTGCCGCAAACCGCATCGAATTGGGTAGCATATTTTAAATTTTATATGCTTTTAAAGATCTTTATAATCAAAACTCTACAAAACCTATTTTACTTCCGACTTACTAATTTAAGAAATTTTCAGCCTGAAGAAAAAGAATGTACACCATTTGTTTTGATTGTCAATTAGGTATTAGGTTTAATAAATCCATTTAATCTTCGTGTAAAGGTATAAAATTGGATAAACTTATTATAGAAACGTTTATATACTTTAGAAAATAATCAACATCTAAAATAAAGGCCGAAAATGCATGGTTTGTTTATAAAATTCAAATTTGTAATCAAAACAAAGAGTGTACAATCTTCTTCTTGAGCATCAGATTAGTGATTAGCTTACTTGTTGCTCACAGAGTATTAAAAACTTTAAAAACAAATTATAAAATATATACTGAACCGAATTGTATGCGGTTTGCAGAATAATGATCTTAGACCTTAGTTCTATAATATTATGTTATAAACTCACTTTTTTCCCGGAGCCTGGAGAGGACATATAAACTATACCCAATAATTAATACATTTATAGGGGACTACGACAGTTGTAAAGGTACGTTCGGGCATTGGCACGCTAGTGCGATTGTACAATGGATCAACGTAAAGTAAGTCATATTGTAACATCGGTTGTTGAACAGTGTTCCTCCAGTACCGTGAAAATGAAATGGATAACCAATCAAGTGATTTTTCGATGGCCAGTGCATTTGTTGATATGAATCTATTCTAAACTGCTTATTGTAAATAGGCCCCGAGGGGTTCCTGAAGCTGTCATTGGTGTATAGAAGAGAAGTGGGTTGGAGTCCCTTGGGACCCACACCGTTGTAATTTGGATTATGTATTGTCTATTTTATGTCTATCATGTTTTTAGTGTTTTTAACTCTTCATGCAGTTTTAGAGGATAGCGCTAGGGTTACGCTCCACAATTACGTACGAGGTCTTAGATTTTGTGTTAGGTAGGCTCGTAGACTTCATTTACTATTACCTTTTCATTTCCCTCTTCCATCTTGAGTGCAGACACCGGTGCTTGTGACCATTTTTGTCACATTCCTCGGTAATTGTGACAGCATTCACGGAGTAGCTTTTCAGCATTCATGAGCGTCGTGACTTCGTCCATGGAGCCACTTTCCATTCTCACTGCTTTTTCCAGTCCCTTGTATTTCATTTCCTTTTGACGTTAGCGACATGGCCTTTGGTTCCGAAGCAGACGTTAAACCTCTACTAAACGTAAATAATTAAAAGTTGATGGGCTAGTTAACATGTTTCATTTTAGAGTAAATTCTGTGTTATCAGACGGTTCCACATTTTTCGAATATGTAAGAAATAACTAATAATAATTATCATTATTCAATTCTTATTTAAATTGGCAAAATGCGGAACCCCACATCCGATAACTTGAGCTTTCACCATAATGCCAAAAGCTGCAAATGAGACGATTGAAATTCAGTGATTCACAATATAGATAATTAAACTTAAAGTGGTTATCGGACTCAATAAATCTATATATAATAATCATTATTTAACTTTTATTTCATTTGGTTTTATACCTTCAGCTATTTTGCTTCTAATTAAATAGTAGTTAAATAATAATTATTATATTTTCCTTTATCACGTGTTCGAAAATATAGACCCTATTAATAACTTGGAACATATACCCTACTGCTAAAAATATTTCACAGAGCACAAAATTCCTGTTTGTTCAATGAAACACAATAATTATAAAAATTTAATTATCTATTAATTTTAATTAATGCATCACAGAGCTTTCATCTTTATTCTAAGTCGTGGCCTCAAAACATTTTCTATAATTTGAACTCATAGAGAACGAAATATTTAAGGAGTTACAATTATATAAAAATTTGACCAACTCATTACTATTTGTAATAAGAATAAGTTGTGATTTTGGTTATAAAAGCAGTGCTTGCCTGTATTGTTCTTTTCACTTTAAAATATCTTTAAGTATCTCCGGGTCGTTTAATATCAAATTTTTTTTTAGTAAAATGCAACCACGGTGGCAAAGTGGCAGAGCTGCTGGCACGAGATCGGATAGACCCACGAACGATACCAGGACACATCACTTCATTTCTTCCCATTTAATTTACACATAACATTATGTAACATTAATCAAATTGATATGCATCTAAATGTACAGAACGTTATATCAATGAAGTAAGAGTTTTCAATTTTAATTTCTTTATCTTATGGATGCAAGTGGATATCGTTTCGAAGCATATTAGATATATAATTAGGCGTCTGTTCGATGCAGAATCCCTATGTATGTTGGATGTCGTAATTTATCTTTCTATTCAACGCTGTTAAAACGGTATCGCTTCGATGCCAAATATACTTGATATGATGCGGTTTAGCGGTGCAAACGGATATCGGATTGATGTCTACTTGATATCACCATGTCTAATTTGTTACTGGTATTCGATGTCGGAAGAGAGGTTACACAGAGTCGTTTAGACATCGAATAGATACATTCATGTTTGCTGGGATACTGAACCGAATTGTATGCAGTTTGCGGAATAATGATCGTGGACTTTAGTTCTATAATATTATGTAATAAACTCATTTTTTCTCCTGAGTCTGGAGCCTTTAACATTTTATTACATCATGAATCTCGATCTCTCTGTGGATTTAATCATTTACCTATAGGTTACGTCATTACTTTCACGGTCTAGGCTATTTCCTACCTATATAATGAAATAATTTTGTACTTCATCATAAACCACTACATAATTTGAAGCTCAGAGATCTAAAAAAGAATTTGGCATAAATTAATTAAAAATAGATTACATATTATGAAACCATGAAGATCCTGAAATGGGAAATAATATTTTTCTCCGGGTATCAGGATTTAATGTGCAAGAACGGTAGTGACAAATTGTGTAATCTGTGTACGCAACGTCATCAAAAAACACACTTCAACAGGTATCAAGGGACACACAAGCTTTAATAACTAACTATATATTTCACAATAATCATATACCACTAAAAACTTTCATTTATGTTAACTATAGTACTTTAATTACTATAAATTTACTTTTTGAATTGTTACTGTGATGACGTCACATGACTACAGTATCTCCATTGTCGTTACACAAACTGTATAGGAGTTAAATATGGTTGTCTGGATTTTAAGCTAATTTCTGTAAATACGATATTCATATTTTGATCATTATCTCGATACCAAATAAATAGCTTTGTTTACTTTTTCACAAACAATCGTAAACTATTCCATGGTAATTATCAGATACCCAGTTAGGTTGCTTTAACTTTACTGCATATAAGAACTGTGTACCTACGGTTACTTTACAAAGTCAAAATGTGAATAGTTCCTATCTTCAATTGCAGAGGTAAAATCTAATTTATTTAAATTGTAGACTAGAGCACCATGTCCAGTCCAGGATGTTGTCTGGACTCCTGCTGTGTCATTGCTTCCCTGAAATTTGGCTGCTTTTTCTTCGGATTTCTGACAATTGTGAGTACCTAAATAAGCAGCTTGACTTTTATTTTAATTTGTATTTAGTGTATAAATATAGTTTTAAACTTTTAGTAAATTAATTTTTAATGGCTCTTAAACTCTCCATTTTTCTCTCCAGGCTCCAGCTCTCTCCAAAATACCTAACCTAATTTCTCTTCAAAATGATCAAATTTTTAATTATCATTAGCTAATTGATTAAATTCTCATTTCTCTTCTAAATAACATCCAGTCCATTCTACAGAATATGGAACATTTTTCCAAGACTCTCCGCGGGAGTTTTTGATTGAATTTTTAGAAATTGGAGATCTCTGTGGGAGATCTTGAATTAATTCCTATGTTACCATTAATTTAGCCGTGGGAGATTTTGAATTAATTCCTATGTTACCATTAATTTAGCTGCGGGTCGCGGGAGATTCTGAATCTGCTACTAAGAGTCGGAGAGTAACTCTCTCTCAAATTGCAATCTCTGCGGGAGAAGAGACGCATTCTGCAGACTTGGACTGGCATCCAGTCTGTATTTCATGGTAAATTCCAAAGACATGTTGGTGAAATTTTTCCCCCTTCAAAAATTATATTCTGGCAAAGTCGGTGGATTTTTATCTATTTATTATTTATTACTATGTTACCATTAATTTTTGATGGATAAAATGGGAAAAAGTTGGGTTGATAATGAAAGCTTGATGGTTTAGGTTACTGTGTTTAGTGTTACACTGTTACATAACTTATTTTTACCGAAGAGAGAGGACTACAGTCTCGATTGATTTTTTAAAACTTCTTTATGCTGCAGTTATTGTTAATTCAGTCTGAAAGGTATAGCAGGATTTGTGGATTATTCCTGCACCCAAGTCCTATTTAATTCCTATGCTCCTATCATCCCATATTATCTGCTGTGCCCAAATCTTAATTTCTACAAAAAATCCTGGGCCTGTAGAGTAATTTTTTTCAGACTGGTAATGCTACTTTGATATGAGACTGATAAATGAAACTGGTAATATGTTCTCTAAGAATACCTCTACTTTGGCATAATTTTGCTTGTTTTCTTAGTATAATAAATATATAGAAATTAAGGATTGTTTTCCTTTTTTTCCATTTTCAATATGTAATATTGATATGATAATAACTAGATCTTGATGTTGATACCTATTATTATACATAATGAAGTTTTACAAATAGTTTTCCTTCTTATTCTTCTATAGTTACACTTACAATTTTACAAACTATAAAGATTACAACCTACTTAGATTAACATTTCTTCATAAATTGGTTACATAATACATGCTTGATTACCTAACATATATAACTATCCAATGCCAATGGTATTCCTGATAGAATTGATCCAATGATATTCTTGACATACCTGACTATTTTCTCACTATTTCAGGTTGAAGGAACCATTTGCTTGATGTTCATGTCCGTCATACTTTTCATCTCGGGATATTTTGTTGCCAAGCCCAAGTGCAGTGCAAGCTCCAAACATTGCTTGAAAGATGCCGCTACTTCAGTTGGTAAGAAATGAATTCATTTATTCTAAAGCATTTGTTTATATTGGTTTTGATCACAAATCATTTATATTTTGAATAATATACAATTTATCTTCATGTTTAGCTTGTATAGCTATTTTGTAATATTTATATCAATGCATTGAAACTGCATTCTGTAATATATTTTTCAGATTTTGAAACAGTGTTTGTATATCTGGTGTACTCTCTTTGCATCATGTGGATAATGTTCTGTATCCTCTTCATGATTGGCATAGAAAAAGTAAGTAAACACTAAACAGAATGAGCACATCATTCATTGTACTTCTCATATAAATATTACAGTAAATCTCTTGAGTTATCAAGTATTGGTTCTTTCATTACTTAAAGCCACTCCATATCTCGGGTGAAATGAGGGACAACTATGACTAAATTCTTGTCTTGTATCATTTTCTATAAATTATACATAGAAAATTACTTCCAAGTGCATTTCATAATTCAGGTCCTTCGTTACTTGAGTGCTTCATAACTCAGGAGTTTTAGTCTATGAATTTTACCCTCTAGGTAGATATTCAAAGAGTCATGAGATGCAATGCTATTTCTCTTTTCAGAAACAACTTCGGCTCATAAAACCATGGATCGTTTTCACATTTATTGAGATCTTCATGCTGCTATTTTTATCTCAAATTCAACCTCTATTCCTCTATTTAGTTATATTGAAAGTTTACAGCTGCTGGGTAGTTTTTTCATACATTAATAAGGTATGTGAATGACATTTATAACATTCTAGCTACAGTTTTTGGCTGTCATAAATCAGGTAGCTAGTTCTAACTTCTATTGCCTTTTCAATTCAGTTAAAAAGAGAAGAGAATGCCCCTGTCATTGAAGAAGGCAGGAATGGACAAATAGCGTCTCCAGTTACTAGACTGCACCGCAGACACAATACCATTGGACATGTGAGTGCACTAATTTGTTTTCCTCTACTTTAATTATTAGGGTAAGTTCAGAGTTGTCACACTGTTTTACATTTTCAGACACAAAAAAAGGGAAATTATGTTTTAACTTTTGTTTTTATTGGTATCCAAGATACCTGCAGGTATCATGAATACTAATCCAAAAGAGTTGAATAATAATCATTAATCATTTTATTATGTTTCCGTGAATATGGAACCGTCTGATATATGATAAGTTGCCCTAGTAGCTAGCTACCACTTATTTTTACATTTCTATATTGGATAGCTACTATTTATGCATGTCATTTCTAAATTATGTCGATGTTATAAACATGGCTCTATGAGAAGTCTTTTTCTACCGCAGTCGTCTAGCACCAGTCCAGACGTGCCACAACAAAGTGGCTCAGCTTACATGACTGTGCTGCTGCCACGTGAATCAACTCCTTCACCCATTGTAGACCGTAACAAACTGTTCATCACACCGCCACCTTCCTACAGTTGTGCAGTGCTGCACAGTGCCATTATAAGTGAGTGATAGCTAATATTTATATTATTAGTGCCATTATAAGTGAGTGATAGCTAATATTTATATTATTAGTGCCATTATAAGTGAGTGATAGCTAATATTTATATTATTAGTGCCATTATAAGTGAGTGATAGCTAATATTTATATTATTAGTGTCATTATAAGTGAGTGATAGCTAATATTTATATTATTAGTGCCATTATAAGTGAGTGATGGCTAATATTTATATTATTAGTGCCATTATAAGTGAGTGATAGCTAATATTTATATTATTAGTGCCATTATAAGTGAGTGATGGCTAATATTTATATTATTAGTGCCATTATAAGTGAGTGATAGCTAATATTTATATTATTAGTGTCATTATAAGTGAGTGATAGCTAATATTTATATTATTAGTGCCATTATAAGTGAGTGATGGCTAATATTTATATTATTAGTGCCATTATAAGTGAGTGATAGCTAATATTTATATTATTAGTGTCATTATAAGTGAGTGATAGCTAATATTTATATTATTAGTGCCATTATAAGTGAGTGATGGCTAATATTTATATTATTAGTGCCATTATAAGTGAGTGATAACTAATATTTATATTATTAGTGTCATTATAAGTGAGTGATAGCTAATATTTATATTATTAGTGCCATTATAAGTGAGTGATGGCTAATATTTATATTATTAGTGCCATTATAAGTGAGTGATAGCTAATATTTATACTATTAGTGCCATTATAAATGAGTGATAGCTAATATTTATACTATTAGTGCCATTATAAGTGAGTGATTACTAATATTTATACTATTAGTGCCATTATAAGTGAGTGATGGCTAATATTTATACTATTAGTGCCATTATAAGTGAGTGATAGCTAATATTTATATTATTAGTGCCATTATAAGTGAGTGATAGCTAATATTTATATTATTAGTGCCATTATAAGTGAGTGATAGCTAATATTTATATTATTAGTGCCATTATAAGTGAGTGATAGCTAATATTTATACTATTAGTGCCATTATAAGTGAGTGATAGCTAATATTTATATTATTAGTGCCATTATAAGTGAGTGATAGCTAATATTTATATTATTAGTGCCATTATAAGTGAGTGATAGCTAATATTTATATTATTAGTGCCATTATAAGTGAGTGATAGCTAATATTTATACTATTAGTGCCATTATAAGTGAGTGATAGCTAATATTTATATTATTAGTGCCATTATAAGTGAGTGATAGCTAATATTTATACTATTAGTGCCATTATAAGTGAGTGATTACTAATATTTATACTATTAGTGCCATTATAAGTGAGTGATGGCTAATATTTATACTATTAGTGCCATTATAAGTGAGTGATAGCTAATATTTATATTATTAGTGCCATTATAAGTGAGTGATAGCTAATATTTATATTATTAGTGCCATTATAAGTGAGTGATAGCTAATATTTATATTATTAGTGCCATTATAAGTGAGTGATAGCTAATATTTATATTATTAGTGCCATTATAAGTGAGTGATAGCTAATATTTATATTATTAGTGCCATTATAAGTGAGTGATAGCTAATATTTATACTATTAGTGCCATTATAAGTGAGTGATAGCTAATATTTATATTATTAGTGCCATTATAAGTGAGTGATAGCTAATATTTATACTATTAGTGCCATTATAAGTGAGTGATTACTAATATTTATACTATTAGTGCCATTATAAGTGAGTGATGGCTAATATTTATACTATTAGTGCCATTATAAGTGAGTGATAGCTAATATTTATATTATTAGTGCCATTATAAGTGAGTGATAGCTAATATTTATATTATTAGTGCCATTATAAGTGAGTGATAGCTAATATTTATATTATTAGTGCCATTATAAGTGAGTGATAGCTAATATTTATATTATTAGTGCCATTATAAGTGAGTGATAGCTAATATTTATACTATTAGTGCCATTATAAGTGAGTGATAGCTAATATTTATATTATTAGTGCCATTATAAGTGAGTGATGGCTAATATTTATATTATTAGTGCCATTATAAGTGAGTGATGGCTAATATTTATATTATTAGTGCCATTATAAGTGAGTGATGGCTAATATTTATATTATTAGTGCCATTATAAGTGAGTGATAGCTAATATTTATATTATTAGTGCCATTATAAGTGAGTGATAGCTAATATTTATATTATTAGTGCCATTATAAGTGAGTGATAGCTAATATTTTTATTACTAGCTACTGTAATTATAAGTAAGTGCTATTATTTAAATACTACCATTATCCACCATTTCAAATAGGTTTTAGCCATAACTATCTTTTTTATTCTTTCAAACAATTTTGACTCGCAACTTTTTTTTATTATTCTAACATTAAAACTGCTGTTCATTATTTGATTTTAGTTATTTTTTTCAGACATTTTTCCATAATAATTAAGAATGATTTATTTTATGAAGATTGAAGAATTTTGTTCTTTCTTTTGTTAGATTTGCCCTCCACTTCCTTGAGTGGTAGTTCGAGTATTCACGCCAGCAGTTCTTTGCTGCGGTCAATTGAAGCCCTACGCATTGACACACCGCCACCTTCCTACGAAGAGGCTCTGGCCTCAGCTTCCTTCTTAGCCACACGGTGCGAAGAAACAACAACCCCAAACCAGAAGCCCCCGCGTGCGGAAACATGTGGCACAGATGTCTGAGCTTTGGAATGCTTGTGGCAATTATTCGCTTAATCGATTCATTGCTTGCCAGAGTGTTAGGCCTGTACAGATGGGGCGTTTTCTAACGCGCTATTGAGTTACAAGAAGAACAACAGATGTCTAGACACTTAAACGCTTGTTTTGTCTCGAGCACCCAGCAAACGCGTGTTTTAGGATTTTTTGTTGAAATGAGGACTTGCCGTACTCTATCATACTTTATATATGAAAAATGAAATGCTCATTTTACAGACACTAACATATATGTACATCATATATTGTATATATAGCATATATATTATGTGGTATATCTAAAGCTCATTTGCCAGGCGTCCCATATATATTTTACCGGGTATATCTACCGCGTGTTAGAAAACGCTCCGTCTGTCCTAGACCCAAGACTCGTACTGTGAATGTATTAATTTTATTGTAATTATAAGGAGAATTGCATCTCAAACTGCCAAAGAATATACCTAACTTAAGATTCTCATTTCAATGTGTTACTCCCCGCTGACCAACAAAATCATCTTAGTTAGATCTCAGTCGGTTAGTTTGCTCTGTAGCTACTCTGTGTGTCATTCCTCTGTGGAAAGGAGGTGCTTTTAATGGACTAAGTTACGACTTAATGGACAGTTCCATATTTTCGGTCATAAAAAAAAACGCTTTTCAACTTGTTATTTGATTTGGTATGGACACCAATTAAAATAACGAGTTAAAATGTTGAATTCTATTTGTATCTTATATGGCCAAAAATGAGTTTTATAACTGTCCAATAATTCGTGACTTTCCCTATATATAGCTATATTTAAGTAGCTATCATACGACTTCCATAATGTGATAAGTATTAGTCATTTTTTTTATGCTATATTGTTTATATAACTATTTAATTATGCTATATTTCTTTCTTAACTATTTGTTATCGAATTATCTCTCTGAGTCTAGTCTTCATTTAGTAGACATTAGGTGGAATCTTGACTTCAAATAGTAAGAGTTTTTCCTGCTAGCTATTTTGCCCAGCTTGCTTTTGATGCTCTGGTCCACATTTAGTGCTACTTTGTATCTTTTTATAGGTAGGTTCTAGGTAGACTCGACCTGCATTTACTATCAAATCTTCATTTTCCTCTTTTTTCGTGACTGCAGTCATTGGTGCTTGTGTTCCTTTTTATCACATTCCTTGATGAGTGACTGCTTCACGGAGTAGCTTTTCTGCATCCATGATCATTGTCACTGAGGGTGGTGTGTGACTTTGTTCATGGTGCCACCTTTCTTTCTAACTGCTTCTTCCAGTCCCTTGTATTTAATTTTCTTTTGACGTAAGCGATATGGCCTTTGGTTCCGAAGCAGACGTTAAACTCCCTAGTAAAATTAAAATGATAGGTAGTAGGTATTAGCCATCTTCAAGTGGTAATGGATTTATAGTAAAATATGTAAAATGAATTGGAGTGTAGATAATAATTAATGGTGACTTGCATTTTTCAACAATTTATGAGGTTTTCAAATTCTTTACCTTACCCATTCTTATAACTATATTCCAGTATTTCATTTTCGCTTCAACTATTTGATAAATAATAATTTATTCAGAAATTACTCTGTTTTATTATATAGAAAGACTGTAATAGTTGTCTTGGACATGTCTACCTAAATCATTTTTTTTATTTCTTCAAAAGGTCATTCATTTACAGAAATTATCTTAACTCAGATAATTTTAATAATACCAAATTTTGAAATTAACTTGCCATGAAATTTATTCCTCAATGTGCTTTTAAAATAATTGATCTTAAGAATATCACAGACGAAATGAAATGGTATCGAATATTATATACCGCTAGTGAAGAACCATTCAATATTCTTCATTTCTCTCCGCCTATAATATTTTTAGGATTTATGATTTTAAAAGCATATTGTCACAACCGTAATAATGACCAATCTTTTTTTCTGATATAGGGGAAAGATAATCAAAGAGCATCTTTCAATAACGTTGTGAATTAAGAGTGACTGCAATTACAGTCATATTTAAAAAAAGGTCCCTATGTTGCAAATGAAGAGGTAAGTCACAGATATTTTCAATTTGCCCAAATTATTTGAATTAGTTTGTAAACTGTACCAGTACCTACCATCCAACCAGAAGCGAGCTTCATCTGACATAAGTTCTTCCATCAAATTAGGGTTTATTTCAATTAATGACGAAGCAAAGTTATTTTCTTTTATGGAGATGAACAATTACCACATAACTATTTTTGAACAATTTCGACCTTGTTGGGTTTCAACAATAAGAGTACGTACACACTACAAGCGGATCGCTATTGATATTGTTTGTTTGGAGCGCCGCTCCTCTCGTAGTGTAAACCAGGAACAGCCAAGCGTCTCTGCATACGAATACCAAACAACATTAATGCTCGGCTTGTAGTGTGTGAGCCCATAGTCTTTCACAAGATTTTTCGAACAGAATAATTGCTCCCCCCCCTCCCTTGTGCAATTCTTCTAACTATTCTAGAGAGGTATTTCAACAATGGCTCTGATAGCTTCAACGTGTTTCTCTCTGTCCGCATGGATCTTAGTCTTCCGGTTGGCTATCGAGGTGAAAGGTTGTCAGTTTTTTGAAAGTTTTTGACCTTTGAAGATCTCCTCCAAGCAAATTTTTTTATTGCTTTATTCAACGAGGCTAATGTTCCTCATCATTTTGCTGCAAACCGCATCGAATTTGATAGCATATTTTTAATTTTATATGCTTTTAAAGATTTTTAAAATCAAAACTCTACAAAACCTATTTTACTTCCGACTTACTAATTTAAGAAATTTTCAGCCTGAAGAAAAAGAATGTACACCACTTGTTTTGATTTAATAAATCAGGTTTGATTAATAGGTTTAATAAATCCATTTAATATTCGTGTAAAGGTATAACATTGAATGACCTTATAATAGAAACGTTTATATACTTTAGAAAACAATTAATATCTAAAATAATTTAAATAAAGGCCGAAAACGCATGGTTTGTTTATAAAATTCAAATTTGTAATCAAAACAAAGGGTGTACAATCTTCTTCTTGAGCATCAGATTACTGATTCGCTCAATTGTTGCTCACAGAGTATTAAAAAACTTTAAAAACAAATTATAAAATAAATATTGAACCGAATTGTATGCGGTTTGCAGAATAATGATCGTAGACCTTAGTTCTATAATATTATGTAATAAACTCATTTTTTTCTCGGAGCCTGGAGAGGACCTTTAAAGGTCCTCTCCAGGCTCCTGGAAAAAAATGAGTTTATAACATAATATTATAGAACTAAGGTCTACGATCATTATTCTGCAAACCGCATGCAATTTGGTTCAGTATACATTTTAGAATTTGTTTTTAAACTATTTATTACTCTGTTAGCAACAATTGAGCGAATCAGTAATCTGATGCTCAAGAAGAAGATTGTACACTCTTTGTTTTGATTACAAATTTGAATTTTATAAACAAACCATGCATTTTCAGCCTTTATTTTAGATATTAATTGTCTCCTAAAGTATATAAACGTTTCTATTAATAGTTCATTCAATTTTATACCTTTACACGAATATTAAATGGATTTATTAAACCTAATACCTAGTTGACAATCAAAACAAATGGTGAACATTCTTTTTCTTCAGACTGAAAATTTCTTAAATTAGTAAGTCGGAAGTAAAATAGGTTTTGTAGAGTTTTGATTATAAAAATCTTTAAAAGCATATAAAATTAAAAATATGCTACCGAATTCGATGCAGTTTGCAGCAAAATGATAAGAAACATTAGCCTCGTTGAATAAAACAATAAAAATATTTTCTTGGAGGGGACCTTTAACTAAATATATATTCATGATGACATCGAATTTTAATGCTACGATTCATTTCATAGTAAATTTTTCAATTTTCCCTAAGTTTCAATGCACGATCTCTGCCATATCGACTCGTCTAGTGTAATAGCAATTTTGAGAATGGTGAGTGCTATATCTGTAGAGAGAGACAACACCGCCATGGCGAGCGCCACAGTGTGATATGGGCTTTAGCCTAGAGAGGACCTCTAAATTGAATATAATTTAATGATATATGCAGGTGTACATGAATATAAAATTTTGTTCTCATTGGTTCAAAATATAGCCTCCACTTAATTCTTAGACGATAGGCCTAGATATAAATAATAAATACGAATTGAATACGAAAAGTTGACTTGGATCATATAGAAATTTTGTCATGACGTCATATGATAAGTTCTGATTTATCGTGCATTTCCCCATTTTTCATCATAGAAGAAAAAACATATAATATAAGTTAAACAATTATCATTATATGTTTTATTCTTATATGGTCAAAAATGTGAAACAATCCGATAGCTCAAAACTTACTTTATTGTCGAAAATAGTAGAGTGAATTCTTTGTTTGAATATTTATAAATTTTCCGCTTTTCAGAGTAGTTAGTTGTGTATCAAGCGTTTGTGTAAATAGTAAAGAAGCGTTTTTTCCTAGATTATTTCATCTATATTACTAGTTTTTAGGTGCCTTATACTATTTGTTTGTCATTTACTGTTGAATTGGCTAAATTTTTTATAATTTAGGTAGTTAAGTGTTAGTTATACCTACCTTTTAATCCGTAAAACATTAGATAAGCATTATATTTATATCATTGTAATTTTATAAGTGTGAAACAAAACAAACAATTACTAAGATTCTATATAAGTATTTGGTGATACAGGCAATTGTTGATTTTTTTTAACCTATGTCGAAATTAAGTTGATTAACAATTACGTCAACATCTAAGTGGTTCCTTAAAAAGTTAGGTCTTAGGAGCTGTCAAATTCACAAATTGTCCATTTTTTATTTTTTATGAATGCAATCATGAGTGTCGCATCAAGATTCTGGACTCTAGTGATCAGTGATGAATGATGAACTTGCCAGTCTAAAAAGAAGCGTTTTTGTGACCCCAGTCTGCAGAATGTGTCTCTTCTCCCACAAAGACTTTAATTTGAGAGAGAGCTACAGTCAGCTACTCTCTGACTCTCAGCAGCAGATTCAGAATCTCCCGCAGCTAAATTAATGGTAACATAGGAATTAATTCAAAATCTCCCGCAGCTAAATTAATGGTAACATAGGAATTAATTCAAGATCTCCCGCAGAGATCTCCAATTTCTAAAATACAATCAAAAACTCCCGCAGAGAGTCTTGGAAAAATGTTCCATATTCTGCAGACTGGCTGTGACCCAGAATTTTTATCCTCTATTTTGACTTCTGTTCTCCAGATTATAGTATTACAAGTGAAATAGTTTGAGTCTTAAATTCTCAATTTGTCTCTCCAGCTCTCTCAAAATACCAGTCTGCAGAATATGGAACATTTTTCCAAGACTCTCTGCGGGAGTTTTTGATTGAATTTTAGAAATTGGAGATCTCTGCGGGAGATCTTGAATTAATTCCTATGTTACTATTAATTTAGCTGCGGGAGATTTTGAATTAATTCCTATGTTACCATTAATTTAGCTGCGGGAGATTCTGAATCTGCTGCTGAGAGTCAGAGAGTAACTGTCTCTCAAATTAAAATCTCTGCGGGAGAAGAGACACATTCTGCAGACTGGTCAAAATCCAGTCTGCAGAAACTGGTAAAGTGTTCGTAGAGATCTCTTATTCTGTTCGTAGCAAAATTAATGTAAATATAGGGATTAATTCAGAAGTGTTCGTAGCAAAATTAATGTAAATATAGGAATTAATTCAAGATTGTTCGGAGAGAATATCCCAAATATCTCACATATTCTGCAGACTGGGTCAAAATAGAACAAAATTTCTTGCCAAAATGAACAAATTATCATTTATTCCCATT
The DNA here is from genome assembly GCA_947561585.1 of Caprella mutica. Lineage (NCBI taxonomy): Eukaryota > Metazoa > Arthropoda > Malacostraca > Amphipoda > Caprellidae > Caprella > Caprella mutica. The sequence goes on along the minus strand of CANNZV010001322.1, from coordinate 514 downwards.
CTTCAGAATATGGAACATTTTTCCAAGACTCTCTGCAGGAGTTTTTGATCAAATTTTAGAAATTTGAGATATCTGCGTCTCTGCGGGAGATCTTGAATTAATTCCTATGTTACCATTAATTTTGCTGTGGGAGATTTTCAATTAATTCCTATGTTACCATTAATTTAGCTGCTAGAGATTTTGAATCAGCTACTGAGAGTCAGAGAGTTACTGTCTCTCAAATTAAAATCTCTGCGGGAGACGGGGAGAAGAGACGCATTCTGCAGACTGGGAAAATACATTAGGCTGTGCCAGGCGGCTAAACCATGTTTCAGAGGCTGGAAAATTGTAAGCCTATTTTTGAGCCAAAATTTCACAAAAATTCTAAGCAGAGCCAATTTGGCACAATTTTTGAAGATTTCAAGCCAATATTAACATTGGAACATAGGAATTAATTAAAAATTTAAAGCCAATTAGTCATATCTGAGTTTTGACCTTTTCAAAACTAAGCCAATTAATTGGCTTCAACTGACAT
>CANNZV010001321.1:0-164684 GCA_947561585.1 Caprella mutica | reverse complement strand
ACTTATTAAATTATTATTGTGTTACTTATTAAATTATTTATTATGTTACTTATTAAATTGTTTATTATGTTACTTAATATATTATTTATTGTGTTACTTATTATATTATTTATTATGTTACTTATTATATTATTTATTATGTTACTTATTAAATTGTTTATTATGTTACTTATTATATTATTTATTGTGTTACTTATTAAATTGTTTATTATATTACTTATTATATTATTTATTATGTTACTTATTAAATTGTTTATTATGTGGCTTCAGGCAAATAGATTATCTCTTAATGTGGATAAAAGTTTCTTCATGTTATTCAGCCATGCACGCACTGGAACTGACAACATTTCCATATCTATTGGTAACAAGACTGTTTCAGACAGTCTCTGGAGACTGTTTCGGACAGTCTTTGGAAACTGTTTCGGACAGTCTTTGGAAACTGTTTCGAACAGTCTTCAGAAACTGTTTCGAACAGTCTTCAGAGACTGTTTCAGACAGTCTCTGGAGACTGTTTCGGACAGTCTTTGGAGACTGTTTCGGACAGTCTATGGAGACTGTTTCAGACAGTCTATGGAGACTGTTTCAGACAGTCTCTGGAGACTGTTTCAGACAGTCTCTGGAGACTGTTTCAGAAAGTCTCTGGAGACTGTTTCAGAAAGTCTTTGGAGACTGTTTCGGACAGTCTTTGGAGACTGTTTCGGACAGTCTTTGGAGACTGTTTCGGACAGTCTATGGAGACTGTTTCAGACAGTCTATGGAGACTGTTTCAGACAGTCTCTGGAGACTGTTTCAGACAGTCTCTGGAGACTGTTTCAGAAAGTCTCTGGAGACTGTTTCAGAAAGTCTTTGGAGACTGTTTCGGACAGTCTTTGGAGCCTGTTTCAGACAGTCTTTGGATACTGTTTCAGACAGTCTCTGGAGACTGTTTCAGACAGTCTTTGGAGACTGTTTCGGATAGTCTATGGAGACTGTTTCAGACAGTCTCTTGAGACAGTTTCTGGTGAATATTTCTGATATTTTTATTATGTCATACTCGCCGTGTATCAATCAGTCTGGCAATGTTCCAACTAAGTTATTTCCCATTGATAGAGTCATTACAGTCCTGTAGAATACAAGAATTTTCTTTAACTCTCTGCGTAAGAACCCAAGACAAATAAAGTGATTACAACGTTAAATTCTAGGGTCCTTTTCCAACCCCCGTTAAGGAGGATATTTAAAATAGGTTAACAGTACTCTTGAATAATAACAATAACACTCTCATAAAAAGAGAATGCAGACTATTTATATATGAATAGTGCCTATAGTCTGATTTCAATTTTATTTAATAGACAATGAATCATAACACAAGTTGATAGCGTAGTTGCATTTTGTTAAACTAGTTTGGTTATTGAAATCATGAAAATTTTCATGACATCGTCAAAATTCAATTTAATAGAAAATTGAGAATTGAGAAATAAAAAAATGTACTGGTTACTATTTAAAAAGTATGAAAGTCGATAGTTATGTTGCGTAAATAAGATATTTATTGATTGTGGTAGTGTAAAACTTGTTTCTTCAGTCGATCGGAAATATCGCAATATTTTATCATCCGATTTTGTTCGTAGCTACTGTCACAGTCACACAGGTTTTTCTTGCTAGGACCTCCTCTCTTTTCAAATGATCTAAGAAATCCTAAATGTTTGGATACAACTAGTTATGGATCTTTGCAAAGCGTGATGATAACCTTCAATGATGTTATCGAAAGTTAAAAAAAATTCTTTCGAATTTTCTTGCGGCAAAAATTTCCTACGGTGAATTTTCAAAAGTTCCGGACACGGTAGAATACATTCTCCCTCTCTTTCTGAAAATGATATGTGTAAATTTTGTCTCAGGAGTAAATTTGGGGTTCAGATTCTACTCAAGTGATCCAAAAACTCTTTTTCTATAGTGGATGTAGTCAAATTTAAGCAGGAAACAAAAAGTTTTCTTTTGTCCTGTTCTACATATACAGGGTGATCAGACCAGGTGTAGACAAATATTTATTGAAATATCTCCTTATAAATAACAGAAAAAAGAAAACTAACTTAACAGAAAAAACAAAAAACATCTGAGAAATAAATTCCATAGTTAGTTTTCAATATATCCTCCCTTAGCCTTCACCAAACGCCTCAACCTGTCAGGAACTTGACTACACGCGGCACGGATGGCTTCTTCAGGAATTTCGTCCCAACAAGTCGTCAATTTTTGATTCAGAGCGTTCACATTTGAGTGATTAGAAGAGCAGGCTTTACTCTCCAAATTACTCCAGATGGAAAAGTCCATAGGGTTCAGATCAGGAGAGGAAGGAGGCCATAACTCCTTCGACCAGAACTCAGCCATATTCTTCTTGAACCATTCTTGAACGCGATTAGCCGTGTGGGACGTGGCTCCGTCTTGCTGGAGGGTAACACCTGTTTTACCGAACGTTGTGTTCACCCAAGGCACCAACTGATCCTCCAAAAACTTCAAATAAACGTGCTGGTTCACCTTTACACCCTCTTTAATGAAGAAAAAAGGACTCTTCTTTCCAGATGAAGTTACCCCGGCCCAGACCATGACAGAAGCTGGTTTTTGTCTCCTAAACATCAGCCTGTCGTTCAGAGGAATATCGCGCTTATTCACTGTATAAATCCGGTCGTTCTGATGGTTGTGGACGGCTTGGACCGTGAATAAATTGACCGGAGGCTGCGGGCCGTCTCTCAGCTTTTCCAGAAGAAGCTTTGCTCTTTGCAGCCGTTTGGTTTTTGTGGCCTCTGACAGTAGCTGACCTTTTGTCTTTTTGAATGGGGAAAGGTTCAGATCACTTGTGAGTACTTTCTGCATCGTTCCATAGCTCACACCAGACCCTGATGACAATTTCCTGACGCTTCTTTCAGTGATCCTCCTGATTTTCTCCCGGGAGTTTTTGATGAGCTTAGAGGTCCTAATCTTGCGATCTGGAGTGCTCCTAACCTTTGGGAGGGTCGAACCTGTCTCTCTGAAACGCTTCAGAGCCTTGTAAACACCAGATCTACTCGCACGACCCTTTAAAAGCTTGCATATTTCACCCGGGGACTGTCCTGATTCAAACAGTTCCTGAATGGTCGACGCTACAGAGCTCATAACTAAATTAATATTTAGAAATACCTCTGAAAGTAAAATATAACAGTTAGGGCATATAATGAGCTATCCAATAGTGTAAATAGATGGATAATTTTCACGTTTTAAAGGTTTTAATATTAAACATTAAAATTTGTCTATACCTGGTCTGATCACCCTGTATACCAAATTTCAAAACCCTCAGATTATCAACAAAGAAAAATTCTGAAAGGTTCTATCCTCTTAATTACATTATAATAAAAATATAAAACCAAATTGTAAAGGGTTTATAATTTTATAACCAGTAATCTTAGTTCTAATGAATAGACTCTATACTGAGTCTAGAGCGATAGAAAATAGAGTGGAGGGAACTTTTAAAAATTGAAATTTATAAATAATAAGTCTTCTATTTCTGATGATGTTGATGTCGACATCATTCAGTAGTGTTTGACATCTGTGAGCGAGAGGAATTCATAGGTAAGAATTGTTAAATATCAGTTATTCCATATTAATCATATTACACTCAATTTGTTATGTTATAGTCTGAAGTCAACAGGGGGTGGACCACTAACGGTTTAGTGCTCCGCCCACTGTTGGCTCCTCCTCTTTGCCGACCAATCAGAGAAGAGTTATCGTTAAAAACTTCATCCGTAAAACATTATGCTTGTTATTAAAGTTTCTTTTATTAGGTTTGTCTAGTACGACTCATACGAGGTTGCATGGTCTACTGCGAGGATTTGTTATATAGAATGAACCAAATTCACAAAGAAGAACATTGATTATTTATACTACATTATAGCTTCTTTAAAAAAGATAATGAAAGCATTATCAACTAATTAGTGTCAATTTATCTTATCTTGGAAGGAAGTCTTGTTGGTTATATTAGTTCTATCTGCAACACTTTAACCACAAATAGACAGACTGTGACAGCGCTAGCACATATTAAAGGTACTTCTTAGAGTCATTGGTAGGGAATTGAAAAACCGTATTAAATTTATTCATACTAACTTTTCACTAACCTCCTAATACGTGGAGAATGCGTACTACTAATTAGGAATATTTTTCAGTACAATATAACTCCTTAATAGTGAATTTATTATGATATGTTTATAACTGAGAATTCTTCGTATCTGGTTTGCTACACCTTGTATAAACTATAGTAACTCGTTATAAGGTATAAATCAACTCTCTGAAGGGGTCAAGAGAATTTTTTCAATGTGTATTTATTTGCAATTTAACGACTGAAGAGTTTTAGGATATGAATGGATTTCCACTTTGTAATTTATTTTACTTAGTAGGGGAGGACCGGGAGAATTTGAGAAAAAATAGTATTTTGCATTTAATCATGAAACAACAAATTAAATTTACTCTTTAGTTTAACAATTTCACCTAGGCTAAGTTCAACGATCCGACAGCTCCGCATCTTCGATCATACACTGTGTTCCACCAGAAGCGTCATTTTTAAATTGCTGGTAGAACTTAATTAAAAATGATTCAAGTCGTATTATGTAATATGTATACTCCATTTTGTTCATAAAGACTGGATTTTTATCACCCTATTCTATAAAAATTCGCACTGATCCTTAACTTAACTGTTTTCTGAACATGGGAATAAATGGATCGTCCTGCAGTTTGCCAAAATACCTTCTTCTTCAACAGTACACCAAGAATTTTTACTTCACTTGAACTTCAGTGGAAGGGCATCTAACTCTTACCACCTGAAAAAGTTCACGAGTTCTTGATCTTTTCCATCCACAAGAATAGTAAATCGAAAAAAAAAATCGAAATAGTGAATCAGGAAATGAAGAGTTTCTTTAAACCAACTACCAGTTGCTCTCTGAAAAGTTTCTTAGCAAATTTCACCCATCAAAACCACGTTGTGGAGGATCGTTAAACATGCGAAACGAATTATAGGTATGATGTGAAGGTCACATCATTGGTTTGGTGCTGGTACAGTCTGTTGATTGGTTTGGAGCTGATTCAATCTTTGTTACCATTATTAATTGAATGATTCCAATCGTTCATGCATTCCTTGACGATGGTGGCAACCTGTTATCGATGAATTTTTATACCTCAGATTGGTAAAGGACATTATTCTTACCAGGCTGTTCCATTCTGTAACTCGTTCTTCCCTTTAGTGGATGCAGGATGGCGCTCCACCACATAGCACAAATGCAGCTCTAGAATTTCTCATTGAACAGTTTTGCGGTCGAGTTATTAACAGAATAAGAACTGATAATACCTCGCCAGCACACAGTTCAGATTTCAACCCTTTGGACTTTCACTTCTGGATTGATACACAAACTCGAGTTTATTGGGAAATACGAGATTGAGAAATACGAAAGTTATGACTGCCTCATTGTACCTAGGCTACCTCTAGATAGGCATTCTTTTTGTTATATTGTAGGTTTTAGGTTTTGTTTAGTTGGCGCCCTTTTTTTTCATCTTTCCTTTGTATCTTTCCTCAATTTCTTCCTCTTCTTTCTGCCTTGTTATATTCATGGGTAAGCAGATTGCCCGTGTAAGTTTCTTATCCATGGGAGTCGATTCTTTCCATCCATGTACTGGGTCGCACGGTTACATGTGGTAGCCGAGGAGCGGACTTAGTGCATGGAGCGTACTTTTGCTAAACCCTCTTCTACTAGGTCTTCTTCTCTTCATGTCTCTTCATGTTTCTCTCTTTCGTTAATATTAACTTGCTAAAAACCTGCTATGTTTCAGTACTTCGTATTCATCAAAAATGGCAAACAAGATCGTATTTCTTCTGCTAATGACCGTGGCTGCGGGTTACTCTGACCATTTTTCGGGTTACAGTCAACCAGTTTATGACCGCTTTGATGGTTCTCAGCAGCAGATGGACCAAATTATTAGGAATTCAGCGAGTTGCAGTGCTAAAATGGACGAGATAAACAATGTCATCCAAGATATGATGGTCAGCTTGAGTGAAGGAGAAGCCATGATTGTAGAGACTATTGCAAAAATAGATCACATCATCTCACCTAAAACAACTAAAGCCCCCATAACAACAACTGAAGCCCCGCCGGCAACAACAACAACTGAAGCCCCGACAACAACAACTAAAGCCCCGACAACAACAACAACTAAAGCCCCGACAACCACAACTAAAGCCCCGACAACCACAACTAAAGCCTCCATAGCAACAACTAAAGCCCCCATATCAACAACAAAAGCCCCCATAGCAACAACTGAAGGCCCGACAACAACTGAAGGCCCGACAACAACAGAAGGCCCGACAACAACTAAAGCCTCGACAACAACCACAACAACAAAAGCCCCCAGAACAACAACAACAACTACTGAAAAAGCAACCGTAGTTGAAATTGATGATGGTGAAAATGTAGATCAGGAAACTGGCTATGATTACAGTGGTGATGACAGTGATTATTACAGTGATTATTACAGTGGTGATGACAGTGATTACTACGATGATTATTTCAACTATGCTTCTCCTTCAATTAAAGATTATTCTAACGATTTTGATGATGCTAGACTTCACTACAACTATCCTTATTCTGGTGATGATTCAATCTAATGATTGGTTTGGTGCTGGTTCAATCTAATGATTGGTTTGGTGCTGGTTCAATCTAATGATTGGTTTGGTGCTGGTTCAATCTAATGATTGGTTTGGTGCTGGTTCAATCTAATGATTGGTTTGGTGCTGGTTCAATCTAATGATTGGTTTGGTGCTGGTTCAATCTAATGATTGGTTTGGTGCTGGTTCAATCTAATGATTGGTTTGGTGCTGGTACAGTTTGTTGATTGGTTTGGTGCTGGTTCAATCTAATGATTGGTTTGGTGCTGGTTCAGACTAATGATTGGTTTGGGGCTGGTTCAGACTAATGATTGGTTTGGGGCTGGTTCAGACTAATGATTGGTTTGGGGCTGGTTCAGACTAATGATTGGTTTGGGGCTGGTTCAGACTAATGATTGGTTTGGGGCTGGTTCAGACTAATGTTTATTATACATTTTTAACCTATTTGAATAATTTTTAAAATAAATGAATTAACTTCTAAAGAGAAAATTTCAAATTGAATTTAGAATTTAGTTTATATTTTCCTTTACCTAATTAAATAATATATTAAAAAAATGGTACGTTTTCTTATTCCTAATCAATTATTTTATTTATTGGAAATTATGAAAATGCTTTCAATAATTTTTAATATAACAGTACAATTATTTTAATTCTAAATACAAATACGTTTGAATCTATTTATATTTAAATCAAACCAACTTACTGACGTAATCAGTTTAAAAATATTTGGTACAACAGCTTTAAAATAAGAGATGTTTTAATATTACTTCAAAACTGATTTCGATTTTATTCCAAATGGACTTCCTTGTCAATAAATCCGCCAAAGTTGACTGCCATGAAATGAAACATGGCAATGAGAATAAATATACTGTCTGAAGACTGTCTTTGGAGACTGTTTCGAACAGTCTTTGGAGACTGTTTCGGACAGTCTATGAAGACTGTTTCAGACAGTCTTTGGAGACTGTTTCAAACAGTCTTTAGAGACTGTTTCAGACTGTCTATGGAGACTGTTTCGGACAATCATTGAAGACTGTCAATAAAAATGGGACCTACCTGCATATCGTTTTCTATAATTTAAATCTACAAAAATATTTCATAACTCAGGTGCTCTTCATAACTCAGGAGTTCTACTGTATAGTTCGTTGTGGTGTAAAAATCACCACAATGTTATTTTATCTGAAAAAATATTTCCACTAATCTAACTACAAAACATAGTCTGTCTGTCTGTTCGTCACAGTAACCAATAATACGCTTGGCAAGCACCTGGTAGCAGAAATTATTCTGACATCAATTCAATAATAAATGGTTTCAATAACTAAATATTATTTTATTCAGTTGAAAATATTGGAGTAAATGCGTAGCCAGGGATAATAATTATTAAAGAAATTGATTCATTCATGAAATTGATAGATTAAAAATATAGGGTAAGTTCCGAATTATCGGTCAGTTCCACATCTTCGGTCATATAAGAAATAACGATATAAAAATAGTGATTATTATATCGTTATTTCTTATATGACCGAAAATGTGGAACTGACCGATAATTTGGAACTTACCGTAGTCCTTTTTGACAGCACGCGTACACTAGTTTCCAGCAAGAAAAAGCACAGCAAACACACCTATCAGAACAACTAGCCACCGAACTCTTTAGTTTCAGTTGCCTGCTGCAATTGCAGAAGTTGTTAACAAATTACCTGTTTGAACAAAGTTGTTAGAGAACTTCTTCTAACCTCCAAACAATTAGTTCCGGTATTTACACCCAGACTGAAGTTTTGGAGGTATTTTTCGAAACAAGATTTCATGGCTTATTTTTCTTCAACTGAATTATTGCGCGCCAGAAAAGTACTTGAGTGAATTTTGCAACTTGGAGAAATTAAGTAAACTTATGGGGAAGAAGATATTTTTTATAGTATTTATAAACTTGTTGGCAAAGGATGTACTTAGTATCAGTAAACTTGTTGGAATATATATACTTAGTATCTGTAAACTTGTCGCAATACACTTAAATCTAAAGTCATAGTTAGTGAATATTTTCTTACAGGATACTTACCAAAAATATTTTTCCTTAAATTTAATATTTGACACAATTTAAAAATCACAATATTTCAAAATATTGTTCATTCTTTTCAAAAAATCACTATTTCTAATTAATACTCCCTATGTAACATGGAGACTACCCCTTGAAACAATAACGCTTCAAAATATTCCATGGTAAAATAGCAGGCAGTTGATATTGCTAACCAATATCTGGAACATATTGGAACCGGATACAATTCCATTCTCATTATTCCAGTCTGTGCTAATTTAAAAAGCCAAAGCGAAGGGAACCAATTTGGTGATGCTTGCTATGGATTATTTCTGACGATGTAGCGTATTGGTTTAGTTATGATGTAGAGTTTAGTTCAAACTATATGGAATACAATTTTATGGAATACCTATTATATAAAGGACGAAAATTATGGAATGGTTAATTTATGTACTAGCTATTGTAGAATGTATATCTTTGAATGATATATAGTTGTGTATATTAATTGTTTGCATTAATAAGGGAGTATAGTAGGACTTCTGAATTATTGAATAAAAAACTTACGGACTATCCTAAATTATGGAGATTTTTTTTAAGGACTATAACATTTATGGACTTTTGATTCTATTTAGAAATGTTGTGCTTTTTTGGTAAGAAAATATTTTTTCTATCCTTTATTGTATAGATTGGTATCATATTTAACAATAAAATTAACTCCAAAATATTGGCCTCTGATAGAAAAAAAGTTGATTGAAAAGAAAAACAAGTTCCTTAAAATTACGTCAAAAATTAGAGACTATAGAAAAATGGGAAAAATTTAATTATTTCATAGGAAAAAGGTATTCTTTTACCTTATATTCAATAAAATATGTGATTTTGTATGCAAATAAATATTTTACTTCACCGTTTCTTTTTCCTTCTTTATTTCACTTAGTACATTATTTATGGAATATAAAATTTACTGACTGTTCAGTTGTCCAAAATTGAGGAACTCTACTGTAATGTAGTGTAAGTTCCGAATTACATTACAGTTCCATATTTTCTCTCTTAAAGGGCCGTACACACGTAGGGTTTTTTAAGTTTTTCCACCAGACTTTTTGCTAAGCTCCTCCTACTTTTCCCATGTGAATATAAGAAAAAACGATATAATTATTATTTATTTTAGTTTTTTCTTATATTCTCGTGGAAAAAGTAGGAGAAGCTTAGCAAAAAGTCTGGTGGAAAGCCTTAAAACCCTACGTGTGTACGGCCCTTTAGAGATGTATAATTGAACAATAAACCACCAAAGTAAAGAGAGCGCCGTTCCAACTCAGCTTATTTGTTGAATATTCCTATGTTATTCGTACGGGGATAAAAATGAGGTTCATTAACATCTGTATAGCTGACGATTTACTTAATCTTTGAGAATTTTTATTCGATAATTGAATACCTAATATCTAACCGCATACATTGCTGTAGAGTTTATGGAAATTAATTTTGAAATTTAAAAGTTATGAATTAATAAAGGCATTTTCAGTGTGGTTTTTATGAGAGTGTTTAGAACTTTGGTCTAAGAGACGAGCAACGACATCACACAACCTATCAGGCACTTAGCCAATACAGGGTGGCGCAAAAAAAGGAAACTCATTTTCAAACTAGTTTATTTAACAAACTATTAAAGCTAGAAATTTTCTAAAAACACAATTTTATTCTTTTACTTTTTCTGCATCTATTTTGAAAATCTGTCAAAGTCAAAGACAAAAATTAAACTCCTGCAGCAAATTGAAAAAAGGTAATCAAAAATGGCTTGCGCGTGGACGAAATATACGGAAAAAACCAATCATACGGAAAAAATCACAATAGGTATAATTCATTTCATATGGATGAAAAAACATTAAATTATATTATTATTCTGTAACAAATATAAGACAATTGAATTTTTCAAGATGGTTTCTGCAAAGAAATGCTCGTTTTGGATACGACATCGTGATTGGTGATGAAGAAGCATTTCCATGAAAGAAAGAGTCGATAAACAAACCGTTAATTGAATGAAAAACAGCATTTTCTAAATTTTACTACAAGTACCATATGGAAATAAATTATACCTATTCTAAAGTCTTTTTGTGATTTTTCGTCCTCGCGCAAGCCCTTTTTATTAATATTTTTTTTCAATTCACTGCTGGATTTTCAATTTTAGTCGTAAGATTGACAGATGTTCATGAAAGATGCAGACAAATTATACGAATAAAATTATGTTGTTAGAAAAATTATCACTTTAATAGCTTGTACAATAAACTAATTTGAAAATGGGTTTCCTTTTTTTTCGCCACCCTGTGTAGAGAAATAATATTAGCCTCTGACCGTGACTGACGTGAAAACAGCCACATAAAACGGCTTAAATAACTTTTCTGTCATTTTTATTTCAGAATTTTTTTCATTAAACATCACAGAAATGAATGCAGTTAGATATTAAGTGTACATATAAATTAAAATTCTCCAAGATTAAGTAAATCGTCAGCTATACAGATGCTAATACGTTCACTACAATTGCTCAGAACGCAGTCTAGTCTAACTGACTTTTCCAAAATATCAAGTTTTTGTTATTGCTTCTGTATGACATGTCCCTTGATAGCGAGAGGAGTTGAGTGTCTCTGTGTGTACCTATTGATATTATATGATAAAAACAGTGGTATTACTGTAGTTCACATCGTCACCATTTAATTTGTGATTAAAATATTGACCATGTACCACTAAGTCTATCAGTGATATACATAGTGGTACAAATGTGTACCACTATGTAGTCAACATGTAATAAACCTCCCTTTAATCCCCGTACGAATAGCATATGTTGAAACGGTCTCACTTTACTTTGGGGCTTTATTTAATTTCAATTTGTTTCCATGAAATGTGGAACTGTCCGATAACTAAATCTTAAAAACAATAATTGAATTTAGATGAAAAATTCGTTCGCTTACAAAAACTCCAATACTCCTTTCTTTACTCAGGTATGACTATCCGGTAGCCGGTGTGGCATCCCAGGGAGCCACCCCCACCAGCGGGGGGATGAGTAATGCCCCCCCAAGACGCCCCCCACCCCTCTCCCCGGGGGCAGTGAGGCCTGCACAACATCAGGTCAGTGCATAGGTTAAATAATTAGTTAGTAATTTATTGGATGAGATTAGAGAGAAAAAATTAATTAAAAAACTATGAATGGACGACAGGGAAGGGAAAGGGACTGAATGTACTTGAAATTACTTTCTTTTTCTCTGATAGTACATCATCACAGTGACTCTTTTCTCTGATAGTACATCATCACAGTGACTCTTTTCTCTGATAGTACATCATCACAGTGACTCTTTTCTCTGATAGTACATCATCACAGTGACTTTTCTCTGATAGTACTTCATCACAGTGACTCTTTTCTCTGATAGTACATCATCACAGTGACTCTTTTCTCTGATAGTACATCATCACAGTGACTCTTTTCTCTGATAGTACATCATCACAGTGACTCTTTTCTCTGATAGTACATCATCACAGTGACTCTTTTCTCTGATAGTACATCATCACAGTGACTCTTTTCTCTGATAGTACACCATCACAGTGACTCTTTTCTCTGATAGTACATCATCACAGTGACTCTTTTCTCTGATAGTACATCATCACAGTGACTCTTTTCTCTGATAGTACATCATCACAGTGACTCTTTTCTCTGATAGTACATCATCACAGTGACTCTTTTCTCTGATAGTACATCATCACAGTGACTCTTTTCTCTGATAGTACATCATCACAGTGACTCTTTTCTCTGATAGTACATCATCACAGTGACTCTTTTCTCTGATATTACATCATCACAGTGACTCTTTTCTCTGATAGTACATCATCACAGTGACTCTTTTCTCTGATAGTACATCATCACAGTGACTCTTTTCTCTGATAGTACATCATCACAGTGACTCTTTTCTCTGATAGTACATCATCACAGTGACTCTTTTCTCTGATAGTACATCATCACAGTGACTCTTTTCTCTGATAGTACATCATCACAGTGACTCTTTTCTCTGATAGTACATCACCACAGTGACTCTCTTCTCTGACAGTACATCATCACAGTGACTCTTTTCTCTGATAGTACATCATCACAGTGACTCTTTTCTCTGATAGTACATCATCACAGTGACTCTTTTCTCTGTTAGTACATCATCACAGTGACTCTTTTCTCTGATAGTACATCATCACAGTGACTCTTTTCTCTGATAGAACATCACCAAAGTGACTCTTTTCTCTGATAGTACATCATCACAGTGACTCTTTTCTCTGATAGTACATCATCACAGTGACTCTTTTCTCTGATAGTACATCATCACAGTGACTCTTTTCTCTGATAGTACATCATCACAGTGACTCTTTTCTCTGATAGTACTGCATAACTCTATATGAGAAGTATTACCAATATATTGCATGTATCTTCAAAATTGCCGTTGGTGATACATCATGCGTTATGTGACATAAATTATACATGGGCAAGAAGTGTGAGAGTAATAAGTTTATTGGCAATAAACAAAGACAAACAAATTAAAAGAAACAATATTCCAATAAGCACCAGCACGGCAGTACGAAATACTGACTGTCTGATATACTGACTGTCTGATATACTGACTGTCTGATATACTGACTGTCTGATATACTGACTGTCTGTTATACTGACTGTCTGATATACTGACTGTCTGATATACTGACTGTCTGTTATACTGACTGTCTGATATACTGACTGTCTGTTATACTGACTGTCTGATATAGTGACTGTCTGATATACTGACTGTCTGATATACTGACTGTCTGTTATACTGACTGTCTGATATACTGACTGTCTGATATACTGACTGTCTGTTATACTGACTGTCTGTTATACTGACTGTCTGTTATACTGACTGTCTGATATACTGACTGTCTGATATACTGACTGTCTGATATACTGACTGTCTGTTATACTGACTGTCTGTTATAGTGACTGTCTGTTATACTGACTGTCTGATATACTGACTGTCTGATATAGTGACTGTCTGATATACTGACTGTCTGATATACTGACTCTCTGTTATACTAACTGTCTGATATAGTGACTGTCTGATATACTGACTGTCTGTTATACTGATTGTCTGATATACTGACTGTCTGATATACTGACTGTTTGATATAGTGACAGTTCAAAACAGTCTTCAACATCATTCTTCTTTTCCAATTTAACATTTTTAGTTTTTTCCACAGGATGGGTGTGAGGACGCAGTAGCACAGTGGTCACGCAACCCGTTACTGTGTTGGTTGTGTGACACAGTGTACGAAGACCCCAGACTGTTAAGTTGCTACCACGCCTTCTGCGGCAGATGCATTGGACCTCGTATACTAGAGGGAAGGATATTCTGCCCTCTCTGCTGGTAAGTGTAGTTATCACCTCTTATTTAGGCTATAGGGGAGTGGGTAGTAGGCATTTTCGCCGTAAGAAAAGTCGAACGAAATTTTCACATTATGATTTTATTCTAAATTACTTAGAAAATTAAGTGATCACAACAATAATACTTTAAGGTCCTTTTGCTGATAAAACTTGGGAGTATATTTTGTCGCTACTGAACCCAATTGGGAAGGCCTCCCCCATGCAGCCTAACCTAACCTTTTACATTACAGTGGTTACATTTGGATTGGAACTATTGCGGTGATCATTTATTTTGTCTGGGGTTTCTTAAGCTGAGAGTTAAAAAATTCTTGCGGCTAAAATTCCGTTCGGAAAATTTTCTCACGGTGAAATTCCCGGACACGAGTATAGTAAATAGACTAACTGTGACGGCAAAATTTTCGGACACGATCGAGTATTGAGAATGAATTTAGTATTAAAATGTTGATTTAGATACAGTTTAATGAATTTGATTAACTATAGTTATTGTGTAGTAATTTTCATTGGTATCCATGATACCTACTGGTATCATCGAATTAAATTTGTTCTTATGACTGAAAACGTGGACCCGTCCGATAAACAACCCTAACCTTGTTGCATATTGGTCACTATAGTGATGTCTAACTATATCGCTACACTGAACACTGTTTTTCCAGCAAAGTCACCCTGACGAAAGATGGTCAGTTACCCCCCAGGGACAACCTAATGGTCTTCCTGGTCGAGTCCTCGTGTGAAGAGAGACCAATCTGTGCTAACTGTGACAACAGGAGTCTGGCAGTGTTCTTCTGCAACACTTGTGGTGAGCGTCTAATTGACATAGAAATAATTAGACTGTTGGTGAATAGGTAGTTGTATACTTGCAGTTTTAAAATCTTCAGACCGGATTGCTATTTGAAGTTAATCATTTTGTGACTTGGAAACAAACCATTGTAATATGAGGTTAATTATTAATGATGTTCTTTCTAAGACAGATGTTTTCTGTGGTTTACTTTATCCTTCCCTCCTCTCTTAGGTCAGGCACTATGTGGACTGTGTAGGGAGGAGACCCACAGGGCCCGTATGTTCTCTACTCATGACATAATTCACATGAGTAAAAGAGGCAGGGAGGTGAATAAGAAGGTGAGTCAGGCAAATGCCGAGGAGGTAGAATACACCCATCTATGGCATTGACCTATTAAATATCATCAACTTGGAGGTAGTGAAAATTTTGTTCATCCACAGTGTGCACTACATGGAGAACCATACATCATGTTCTCAGCCACCAAACACGCGATGCTGTGCATCAACTGCTTCAGGGAGTCCTCCGTTGATGCCAGACTTCACTGCACGGATCTGGAAACTGCCTACAATGTTGGCTGCAAGAAGCTGGAAAGAGGAGTCATGGTTCGAGCTCTTACTTCGACTAATTTAACGCTTTCTTTAGTTTCTGTTTAATTCTATAGCTTTGATGTTGTTAATATGACTCAATAGTGTGATTTGAAGAATTATCTCAAAGATAAAAGAAGCATGAAACTGTTTTTTTAATCTTTTTGTGATAAATTTATTTCTATTTTAGAGTGAAAATTTACTTCTTCGGTGTTATTGTAAATAATTTAATTTCCTTTTCTAACCATTCGACTAACATACTAACGCTCTGCAGATTAACCCTATTCCCGGCGAAACTCTAATTGACATCGACACTGCCTATTCGCAGGCCAGGCAGAAACTTGATAGAGCCGCCATGGTGAGGGAGATGTGAAATTAATAGTGGTCTATGTGTGGTGAGGGACAATTGAAATTAATAGTGGTCTATGTGTGGTAAGGGAGATGTGAGATTAATAGTGGTTTATGTGTGGTGAGGATATGTCAAATTAATAGTGGTCTATGTACACGCGGACTTATTGTGGAAAAACCTTTAGCCTGTGAAGTAGATGTGTTGTTAGGTTGTGTTAATCAAAAATGGTAAATGTATGGATTATATATAGAGATTTTTCATATGATTTCCTTTTATTTTTTTTGGTTTATCATTTACCCTTTTGAAAAAAGGGTAAATGATAATAACCATCTGAAATTGGTCTACAAAACATGTGTAAATTAAGTGTACTTTTTCAAAACTAGAATCTCGAATGAGTTTCAATTATCTGATAAATTTCATTGTAATTCATTCAAAGATAAAGTCAAAGGAATTTGAATTATCACTTTCAGAGTATCAGAGAGCTCCAGAATTCTGTGCGTGACGGAGTGATTCTTTTCAACGCACTCCTGGAAGAACTCAGAAAGAACATGGACACGGAGAAGAACAACATCAACAACCTTGCGGAAACGATACAGGAGAATGTCAGGAGGATGCAGGAAGGACTTCTAAGGGAGGTGGATACGTGAGTAAAAATATATCAATTTTCGACGATGAAATTTTCAATAAATGTAAACTCAAAGTCAAGATAATTATTTCAACTCATGGATTTACTGCAACCTATATATTTTTTTGTTAATGCTTTCCATTAGTTTTAAATTGTAGAAGCGTTTATCAAGTAGAACGTTTGTGAACTAATTTGAAAAATATGGTGGCCGGAAATTTCGGTATCAGAATTATAAATGACCTCTCAACATAAATGATCGTTATGTAGTTTTCTGTATCCTCTAGTTTGTTGTACTGCACTCCTCATGATTGTTTAAAAACCTGGCAGGGGGTTCTAGGGGCGGCACGCTCCCCGATTTATACCTGAGACCGAATATTCCGAGACCAAAATTTCCAAGAACCAAAAAATAGGTATGGTTCATACTTTATATCAACTATAAGTCAAGTCTAATTTCTTCCTCTTCATTCTCCCAGACAATACGACTCGAAGGACAAGCAATTCCGATCCCAGCTCTCATCCCTTGGGTCCCTCCTACCCATCATACAAGTACACCTCCTCATGTGCACCACCTTCTCATCCTCAGCTTCTAAGTTTGAATTCTTGGACCTGGTGTTTCAACTCATGGAGAGATTGGCCGCCATAGCCCACCTCTCTCACCCTCTAAGGCAAGTAATGCTGCACAAGCATTTACTCTACCTTAGAGTACTGATTTTAGAATTTAGAAACTAATTTTTGCTGATGTCTCTTATTCCACCCGAATTTTTTTTTCGCAATGTGGTATATTTTCACTAGGTCACGCAAAAAGGTTTTAGAAACTAATTATTTGTTTTATAGGTTATTTCTAAAAGCTGTTGGAAAACATTCATGGTTTCAGAATTTCATTCTATTGTTCTTTTCTGCAGACCAGGCCAGAGTAGTCAAATCAGAAGTAACTACAGGAGTGAGTTCTACAGGGGCCTTGAGCCGCTTCTATCCGTCACCAACAAATCACGAGGTGACAGTACATTGCCATCTGGTGAGCATGTATGAAATTTATTTAGCAAAATAATGATTGATATCATTATTAAAGATAAAGGACTTAGTATATCACCTTTTTTTCTAATAACTTTTTTCCAATTTTTATTGTGAGCATGGACAGACAGCCTTGTTATTTTTTTCTATTACTACATCCAGATTTTAAAATAGCTCATCAATTTCTCACTTCCCTTGATTTTTATAGAACATGTACTTTAATTAAATTATTTAAATGTACCTAGAAAAGATCAATAGCTAATAGATATGACCTTACCATAGGTTCATCAGGGTGCAGTGACAAGCCGCAATCGTCTGAAGGTGGTCTGTCCCGACCTCCCTCTTCAGCCTCCGTGGTGGGTCCTCAAGGAGTTTTTGGATTAGCAGGAAGTTCCCGTCGATCCCTCTCAGCAGCTAAACTTAAAATCTTTGAGAGTGGAGGACCATTTGCAGACCACTGCAAGGTGCATGAGACTCGGTTCAGGGTATGTCCGTCAGGGTTGCATCTCAAGGATGAATTTAAATCAGTAATAGATAATGAAAGTTATATTATTCTTATTTATAAGACTGAAAATGGACTGGAGTTAGCACAAAAAAAAATAATGGCCAACCCTCACAAAAAATTGATCCTTTTTGCATTGTCATATCATTGCCAGCTCTTACTATCATATATATGCCAGTTTTCACTATTATATATATTGAGAGTGTTTCCTACAATACCATTTACAATGTTCCCAAGATAACATTTACAATGTTCCCAAATAACATTTACGATGTTCACTATCGTAATATTTCCAGCGGTACCTTTAATCCCATTTATAGTTTTTTTCAACATCATTGCCAATGTTCGCTATCGAGTCTCTCCTCACAGCAGGACTTATCTGGCAAGTTTTCCCGCCTAAAAGAGGAGGCTCAGGAGCTACATCGTGACGTCACCCTAAGGAGGTGCATGACACGCCGGGGCAGAGTGGAGGAAATTGTGCGTGAGTGTGCCTCCCTGGAAGATGAGGTATGGACTATTGCAATAGATAAATACTTAGACTTTCACTGAAATATATTATTAAATGGGGAAGGTATTTTCGTGGCTCACTATCTGGATTATATAAAAAGAATATATATTTATTAAATGTGACATTTAGTGTTTTCATGCTTACTGGTTATACGAAGTTTTGGTGAAGGAGAGTAAGCTACGTTAATTCTCCCTTGGAATACTCTTTATAATCTTATATATCCTTTGCTGACATAGTTTTTATCATCTATTGTACATTGTTTTACTTTTATGTTTATAGGTGCGTTGTTACGGCGACGAGATAGAAGAGCTGCGGGCAGTTTTCGACTCTGCGTGGGATGAACAGATACAGAGGGTTTATTCGGAACAAGAGGTCTTCCAGAGTCAAGTGTGTATCTAGTATTAAAGTTCAGTTAACTGTAAGCAGTTTCCATAATTTTATTCTTACTATGATTTCGTTGATCTTAAATGCTGGTACTATCATGCCTATCATTTAGCTCCTATGAATTACTTTATTATTCAGAAAGGATATAATGTTTGAACTTAATTTTCTTGCAGGTTAACGACATAGCCAGTTTGAGAGACGAAAATAAACGTCTAATGATCATAGCTCAGCAGCTAGAACCGTATATACGCTCAATTACTGCGCTCATGGAAAGGATATCACCTAAACTACAGGTTAGTGGTGGCACTGACGCCCAAACTGTAAGTTACTAGAAATGTAGATTAGAGTTGCCCAAATTGTAGTTTAGTGATACTCAAACTTATCCTATGTAGGTTACATTCGAAGAAAGCGGAAACAAATCTATAATAGTTAGGTGACAGATTGTTTTATAATTCTCGTAGTCCACGACAGGAAAGATAAGTATTACCACTTTTAAACTTCCCGTTTAAGGTACCAGCAACTCAGATGCTGACATCATCACAAATCTGCATGATGGACAACACTGAACCTAACAACGTGGTGATGCAACAGATTCTGGACCAAATAACTTCATGCAGTAAACAGGAAGGCAACAGGTTCGATATTTTAAATTACAGCTTTGAAAATTATGTAGTTAGGCATTTTGATCACTGTACAAAATACAATAAATGTCATTGACTAGCAGAACATCTATTTCTTCACATTTTTGTTTGTGAAAAGTATTTTCGAAAATTATGATAACATAATTTCTTTATTTGAAACGATATATATTCTGATTAGCTACCTAGGTACAGTGTAGTGTGTTCAGTTAGAAATTGAATTGATATCATTGAATTGAACATCCTTAGATCCGAAGGTCGAGGTGTTGGAGATGGTTCCAGTCGAGGTGGAGTGATGCTTAGTGATGATGGGGCTATCATTCCCACTCCCCCACAACCCCCTGCCTCTTCCCCCGGACTGCTTCCCGATGGTATTCCCAAACCTCCTGACCCTCCTCACATGAGACGTAGCATGGATGCGCAGAATGAGGACCAACACGGTGAGGATCATTGAAGAGTCTTAAACACATTCCGAAATCAAATATCAGATACTATTTACAGTTTATTCTGATGGATGTGATAGATTAGGTACTTGAATAAACTCCAATTATCTAGTCAAGAAAAGGTCAATTAAATTAAAGACACTAAAAAAGGGTAGCAGAGTAAAATGTTTAAATGGTAAGATATATTGACTATATTTCTTAAACATTTTTCACCTTATATGTAAAGTATAGCTAAGTTCAGTTAGTATATCAATTAGAATGCATTACCTACTGCATATTTCATAATGCCTAATTTACTACTCTTTTTTCGAATTTTCAAGTGAATATTCATATGATTTCATTCCATAGGAGACGGTAAAGGATACGTCTTTGTTAAGGCAATTCCTGCCAAGCGGTGAGACACTCTTTTAACTGCCAACGTGTTTCGAAAACTAACAACTTATTCATTTCGAAAACTAACAACTTATTCATTTCGAAAACTAACAACTTATTCATTTCGAAAACTAACAACTTATTCATTTCGAAAACTAACAACTTATTCATTTCGAAAACTAACAACTTATTCATTTCGAAAACTAACAACTTATTCATTTCGAAAACTAACAACTTATTCATTTCGAAAACTAACAACTTATTCATTTCGAAAACTAGCATTTTATTCATTTGGAAAACTATCAACTTATTCATTTAAAAAACTAACAAGTTAACAGCCAACGCATTTCGAATACTAACAACAATGGCTCTGTAATAAAAAATCGATGGTAAACTAATTTCGTAGAAGTTAGATATTCGATTCGAATTAAAAATAAATCATGTCTACAAATTCGAATCACAGTTCTCGAGTTCAATTCGTATGACATAATAAAGAAATCATTTAAACGCGTGTTAACCATTTCTTTTGTATGATTGTTTTCATTAACTAATAATTGTGATAATAAATTAGGAATTCTAGGAATTCAATTTTTCATTCAATGTAGTAACAAATTGTAGGTATTATCTTCAAAAATACTTCAACCTAATTTCTTCTTAAATTAGCTACTAGTTAGCTACACTATTTACAGGTAAACTCCTCTATAGTGAATGAGTTAGAATGTGAACAACTTACCTCTAGTCTCCCTTAAAATTGCTCTCAGTTGTCTAAAACTGAAAACAAATCATTGCAGACTAAAGAAAATTGGTTCCTTAAGTCTTTCACTCCCGATGGATGGTATTCCACCCATAACTTTTTTTTCTAAAAATCAATATATCTTCAAATTCATATGAAAATACTAAAGACTGTTTATATATTGAAGAATTAGAGTTATTAGAAATTATAAACTTCTTCTTTTAAATAAAAGCAGTTTTTAGTATAATCATATGAATTAGAAGATATATTGATTTTTAGAGAGAAAAAAATATGGGTGGGATACCATCATCGGGAGTGAAAGACTTAATGGCCTCACACTCGTAGGGTTTTTTAAGTCTTTCTATGATACCTGCAGGTATCATGGATACCAACTGATTTAAATAATAATTATATAGTTTTTTCTTATAATCTCGTGAAAAAAGTAGGAGGAGCTTAGCAAAAAGTCTGGTGGAAAGACGTAAAAAACCCTGCGTGTGTACGACCCTTAACTCATTCACTATGGAGGAGTTGTCCTGTATTTTGGAATGAAATACAATTATCCGTAAACTAATATTAATGGCAGCAGTGAGCAGTCGCTGATGGGTGCACGCAGTGGGCGGTTCCCGGATGGGTGCACGCTGTGAGCGGTTCCCGGATGGGTGCACGCTGTGAGCGGTTCCCGGATGGGTGCACAGCACACTGCGAGTTTCCCCCACACGGGTGCATGCTCTACAACTCCTCCTCCATTGACAGGGTTATGTTTCAGGCTACTCTCCAGGGCAGGTCTGCGGTCGGTCCGAAATAGCAGCTCTGGGGGGCCACCATCTCCCCCACCACATACTCCCACCGGGTCCTCCTGATCATCAGTATGTCAATCAGCTCCACCCTGGAACAGGTAAAGCGATGGTGTATGACAGTAGTGCTTGAAACCCGTAACTATTTGCGTCATTTTCATTGAATATGGTTAATGCATCAGTCTATGCATTTTATTTTTATTAAAATCTAAGGTTAATTATGATTTTCGATAAGTAGTTTAGAGTGGTATATATTTAAATTTAATCATGTCCCTGTATTATTCTAAATATTTCTTCATGGCAGAGCTGATGATCTTCCGGAAAAGACAACATTCTGAGGGCGAGTCAGTAGTGTACCGAGAGCTACCGTGGGTCGGACAAGGTAGAAGAGGGTCAGAAGGATCGGAAGTGGAGAAACAACGATCAGGTGGGACGAATGAAAATAGTCAGCCCTCTAGCAGACCTTCGTCAAAAGAACGGCAGAGAAAAGCGCGAGGAGGCGTCACACTAGGCCAAAGAGAACGTGCAGAGAGGTTACTGGAACAGGCCGTGGCTTCGTTCGACGCCTCTGCTATTCCAGAGCGTCCAAAATCAGCTTGCGAGAACACTATCCTCTATCAACACATTTATGGTTTTGGATCTGATGCGATGCGCCACAAAGAAGGAAGAAAAAGCGACGAGGGTATTGAAAAATCCAAATCACGATCAAGAGAGAGTTCTGGATCTCGACCTCGTTCAGCTGAGCGTGAACAGAACGGACCAGGAGCGATTGTCCTGAAAGCCCTCAAGAGTCAGACTTTGGTGGGTAAGCCTCCTAAGCGTAGTGGTGAGATATCCAAAATTCATGCTTTAGTTCACGCTGATGGATTTGGACGACGCCAAGATAATGTATACGCTGTTGCAACTGTACCTAGACGCCCACAGGGAAAGAAGGAGAACATTTACGAGAATGTTGTGACCATGGGCGACACTGTGATCAACCGAGGCTATGCTACTATATCTGGCAGACCATTCTTTAGAAAACAAAGCTCCTTGGATACCTTACCTTCCGGAGGCTCTAAAGTTTACCGGGGAGGATCGATGGGCCGTGGTGCAACAACTGCTTGTGCTCCTGAGCGGAGGGAGTCTGGAATTCGAAAGGCTGACAGTTTCGAAGGTCATGAGGAGGCTGTTCGGACACTGGTGGCTCAAGTACAGAAGAACCGAATTCTTCGGCGTAAGGAAGTCAAGTGAAAATCTAGGGGAAATATTTTGATACTAGAGTTTTTGTTTTATATGAATCAAATACTGTGCCACATATTGTGTGTGTTCATATTTTGTCGATGTAGCTAGTTTCTTCATATTTATGAGAGTTGCAAATAATTACATTGTATAAATTCATCATTTAGTTCTACTTCACCAGTTCATAACTTCAAAACTAGTCAAGAGATGCCAAATAAAGTAGATGTTACTGTTGCTTTGTAAAGTATTCCTTCTAATTCCTAAATTCTTCTAGTATGTAGTTATGTTTTTGTTACATTTTTTTTACCGAGTAGATATTTTGTTATTTTGTAGATATTACCATGGATGGTTGTGTGTTAACTAATAGCTAGTGAGGTTTTATTTAAGTAGTTATAAGGTTTTGTAATGTCTTCGGAACTTACTGAATAGAGTTATTATAAAGAGAGAGGATAATCAAAGTATATAGAGTTAAACTATTTAAATACCTAACGGCAATTTTTGATACCAATGGAATGATGAAGACTGGAAGCTCAAACTCTATAGCGAATCTACACAGGGAGAGTTAGTGTGTAGAGTAAATCATAGACTACCTACTTATTAATCAGTGTGAAATTATCTAAAAAATATATAAGAAAATTCATAGACCAGAATTAAGGCCCGTACACCACCAGACTTTTTCCTAAGCTCCTCCTACTTTTTCCACAAGACTTTTGAATTATTTGAGAAAGATATGATATAGCTATTATTTATTTTAGTTGTTATCTATTTCACCTGCAGGTATCATGGATACCAACTAAAATAAATAACAATTATATCGTTTTTTCTTATATTCTCGTAGGAAAAGTAGGAGGAGCTTAGCAAAAAGTCTGGTGGAAAGACTTCAAAAAAACCTAAGTGTGTACGGCCCTTTAGACTCACTCTTGTTCTACTGTAGCTATCATATGTTCAACTTTCAATCCGTGCATTTTCTTTGATTATTAAATTTGTAATTTAACTATGAAATTTAACTCTCAAAAATAAAATTCAAAGTGAAATACCTAGTTATTTTCTATAAAATCTTCTTAATTTATAGGCACTAGTGAAATGATTGATTGGTATTTGGGCAGATGTATACCAGGTATACCTATCATTTTTTGTCTTCAACACTGGTGCAATTTTGTAGCTACTAAATTCTTCTTGCAAAGTCCAAAATGTTTGGTTATGTCGGTTCGTACTTCGTAGGCTTCATTAACTATCACCTCTTCATTTCCCTCTTCTAAAACCGTGAGTACAGCCACCGGTGCTTGTGTCCCTTTTCGTCACAATCCTTGGAAGAGACTACATTCGCAGAGTAGATTTTCTGCATCCATGAGCTTGTGACTTTGTTCGTGGAGCCACTTTCCTATCTTATTTTTCTTTAGACATTGACGACTTGATATTAGGTTTTGACACAGACTTTGTCCCTCTACTAAATTGATGATAGAAATTATCTATTATCTAGTTATTGAATTTGACAATTATTATTCCTAGTGATATGAAATGCGTTAAAGGTGGTTTGAGAGATAGTAAAATATATAACATTGTTCGTATGTAAGTTGGTTTGTTATAAACTTATACTTCTTTATTATTATCATCATCTTTAGGCCTAATCACATTTTGAATGCTAGAAGAAAATGGATTCTTAATAAATCTTTATCTTTCATTTTAATAACAGTTTTGAGGAATTACATAATTATCTATTTCATTGTGTTAAACTCACTTTAAAAATGTTGGAAAAATAGAATTTACTGAAAAGTTCAAGACTTTAAATCATTAGTGATATAAATTAAAAATTACAAATAGAGTTTCAAGATGAAAGAAATTCACGTGGATGCAACATAAAAATTGTAATTATTATTTGTATATATTCCATTTTAACAACGATTGTAAAATGTTAGGCATTTTTGCAGCTAGTCAAACCGCTATGAGTTGAGTGAGATTATTAATGTGAATGCTATTTTAGAGGTATTTATAGTTTCAGGTTTCCCTTTGACGAAATCTACTTAGTGTTTACAAAAGCGTATAATAATATTCAGCGTACGCCTACTCAGCATTTTAACTTAAGGGCCGTACACACGTAGGGTTTTTTAAGTCTTTCCACCAGACTTTTTGCTAAGCTCCTCCTACTTTTTCAACGAGAATATAAGAAAAAACTAAAATATATAATAATTATATCATTTTCCTTATATTCTCTTGGAAAAAGTTTGAGGAGCTTAGCAAGAAATCTGGTAGAAAGACTTCAAAAAACCTACGTGTGTACGGCCCTTTAGGTTCTATAACGACAAATTGAAGAGCTTTTTCAATTACCACAAATCTATGGGATTTTTTTCTGGCATAATAAGTCTCTGGTTGACTTTTGTTTGAATAGGAAACTATGAACAATAACTATTTTTATAAGATTGAATGCATTGTTACCATGTATAACCTATGCATGTCCCATAGCTTAACCCTACTAAAGGTAATGAAAACTTAGAGTGTTGGTTGCACTATAAATCTGTGGGAGAAATCCACAGCGACCTCAAGCACGTGACGTCGCAATATTGTATAGTTAAATTATTTGTAAGTATTGCAGTATTACACTTGAAATCGTTATCCTTTCGCAGTATTTAATTATTGAGAAACGAATTTATTTCGATCTTGTTGATTTAACTATATTTGTAGGTAGATATTCGTACAAGATGGTTGATGGCATTTTGATATTGTATGAGTTGGTTGTGAACTGGTTAATAACTTTCGGATCTCAGTTTGGTTGTTCTGAACCGTATACTGATTTTGAAAATATTTTAGATTCTGCTCATTTCAATTTGCTGATTAACTTTATTGCTCTTTTATGGGGTAAATACTTAGTTGCCGTACGTTAATTAATACCACTGTTTATACTATTCAATTAACATTTTAAAATTGATTTGCTTACGAAAAATATAAAATGTCGGCAAATAAGTATGTACCGTATATGATTTATACTGTAGTAGGTAAGTTATGAATCATCGGTCGGTTTCACATCTTCGGTCATATAAGAAAAAAGTAAATAATAATTAAAATTAAATAATTATTATCCTATAGTTTTTCTTATATGACCGAAGATGTGAAACCGACCGATAAATGGTAACTATAATAGATTTTTAAAATTTATTGCATTAGCTACTGTCACTTTGATTGTTGTTATTCTGAGTTTATTTTGAAGTCAAGCTTAGAAAGAGAATAAATGGTGACTCCTTCTAATAGATCAATAAAATGCTCAGTATTGCCAGGCCTTTTCACTGTCCTAATTCATCAGCTGAGGACAAGTTGCGAGTTATCGGACTCTTCTACATTTCCGAACATACAAGAATAACTTATAAATAACTTATAAACTTATAATAAAAAGAAATAGTTGAATAATTATTATTTCCAATAACTTAACACAAGTCTAATAAATGAACTAATATTAAATTGAATATACATTTTTTCTGTCAAATCCGGATACAGAGGGAAGATTCGGACACCGTCCGCCCCAACCTCAACAGAAGTGTCCGATTCATCCCAAATGACACTTCAAATTGAACACATCACCATTTTTTTATTTCACTCCTATTATTTTTTTAACACATCAAACATAACATAAAATATTGATATAATTCATACCTTTGAGATTGAGAATCAGTTTCGTATTCATATAGTGCACACACGATCAAATTGAATCACGAAAAATTACATCAATTATGAAGAAAACAGTAAATTATTCCTCGGGGGCGAAATACTACATCTCCGCACTGGATCTTTCAAATAGCTGACGGTTAACACGTCGTACACATTCAGTTGCAATATACAGTAGTATTTATTGTGAAACTAATGCAACATGTTTTGTTGTTTAATTAAGAACATGTTTAAACGAGTTGTCCGAACTATCCCTATGTCCGAATGCTCCCGGTTCTCCCCTGTACATATACCGGAAAAAGAGGTCGCTATACGGGCTGAGAATTTACTCTTCAAGGTATTTAAACGTTGCAAATTTTCTTTAGCAGCATTCCAAAGAAAAGCTAATGAGGGTAAGGCCCCTTTCACACTTGCATTTCTCAACGCCGCGTTAGAAATACTGCTCATTGCAAAAAGTTTAGCTGCAATTCATTTTAACTTAGCCCTTCTCACTTGCGTTAGAAAAATGCTGCAATTTTTCTAACGCAGCGTTGAGATAGGCAAGTGTGGATTAATCTCTCGGATTAATCTATCATATTATAATTCTGCTTGTTCCTTCCTTAGTGAGTACGTCCGTTACGCTTTCAGTAATTAGATACTAGCAAGACCCGTGGAAATTCCACGGGATGAGAATCAACAATAATGTTACTGTTTTGAAGTAACAGGAGTAACTGTAACTGTTTAGGAGTAACAATTATGTTACTCCAATTTAGACAGAAAACATATGAAACGCAGTAAATGTATTTAGTAACATGCTTCTGAAAATAATATCCTTTGTATTTAATTATCTTGGTCACATCACGTACTTCTATTTACAACAGCTTTATGGGGTGCTATTGATCTAATGTATGTTTAACCCGTTTTGTGACGGAGAGGTCTGACTGATACGGCTTATTTTATTATAGTATATAGATTATCCCTTATAAATAATTTATTGGAGACATTAATTTGGATTACACCAACTTTATGAGGTACTATTGATAGAGTGTCTGTTTAACGTATTTTGTGACAGACCGACTGACGGACATTATCAGTTTATCACTATACAACACTTTTTCTAAATCAAGTTGGATTTTAGCTCCATAGTTCCTCCCTCCACACCCCTTGACTTCCCTACCTTCACTTCCTTCACATACCTTCCACCCACCTTACTTCCTCCACCTACATCTACCCCACCGTCACTTCCTCCGCCTACATTTCACCCACATACTTTTTCTCCACCTATATTTCCCCCACCTTCACTTCCTACACCTACATTTCCCCATCTTCACTTCCTCCAAGTACATTTTCACCACTTACACTTCCACCACCTATATTTCCTTCAGTTACACTTCCACCATCAACATTTCCACCTTCTACTCTTCACCATATACATTTTCACTTCCCCCATTTACGCTTTCCCCACCTACACCTCTCCCACCTTCACATTCCCCACCTATACTACTTCCATCTTTACTTCCCCCATATTCATTTCCCCAAAATTACTATCCCCCACATTCTCTTCCCCCACCTTCCCTTCCCCCACATCCACTTCCCCCCATTTCATTTCTCCCACTTTCAATTGCCTCACCTTTTACTAAATATAATCAAATTGAAGCACACAATATAAATAAGAGGTTCAAAATATAAAAGACATCGATACGATGTTTAGTTTGTGGTATCATGCATACAAAATTTGCTTATATCTAATTTCTGAAAGCGTAACGGACGTACTCACTAAGGAAGGAACAAGCAGAATTATTTTTATACTACAATTGTAGGTTAAAATAATAATATACTTCACATCAAATTAATTCCAAGAAATGTTAGGTTTACAAGTGCATTACAATTTACCCAAAATAAAATTATAATATATTGCATGGCAGTTGTACGCATGGCAGTTATCCGCATGGCAGTTTGTCTTATGGCAGTTGTCCACTATGGCAGTTGCCGCATGGCAGTTATCCTAGAGCCGGGCAAGGCTCTAAGACAACTGCCATGCAATACATTATAATTTTATTTTGGGTGAATTGTAATGCAATTGTAAACCTAACAGCGGGCAACTTGAGACTCACTTCAACATTCACCTTGGCCATTCTTTTCGACGCTCTGAGTGACACTTACTCAGCCCATTGATGCGAATCTGAGTAACTTATTCTACTGTATAATTTATTTCATACATATTCCACTCTATTGATGAATTTATACCTATTCCAACTAATAATGTATTTATACCTATTCCAACTAATATTGTATTTATACCTACTCCACTCTATTGATATATTTATACCTATTTCACTATATTAATGTATTTATTCCACTCTATTAATGCATTTATTCCTATTCCACTCTTAACAGTGTATTTACACTTATTCCACTCTATTTATTAATGTATTTCATACCTGTTTCACTCCATTAATCTACTTCACACTTATTCTTTATCAACTGAGCCATGCGCTTTTTAAATGTGAACAGTCAAGACTCCTTTTGAGCGTGCACTTGCCCGTTGCCCGTGAATGTGAGTTTCCAATGTGAGTATCAATGTAAATGGGGCTTAAATTAGTTGCTAAGTCATGAGAATGGCGCACAAAAGACGCTCAGTCACGAAAGAGACCGAAAAATAGAGCAAACGCGTCCGACTAAGATTAGCATAGGTCACAGTCAAAAACTGAGCAAAGAAAAAACTTAGCGTGTATATTCACCTTTAAGGATAAAAACTCTCGTGGTCAAAAACCCTCCGTTTGAAAAAATGCATTAATCCTCCCCCCCCCCCTAATCTTAAAACCCTGTGCAATAATCTGCCCCTTTCCATCAAAAACCTCCTGATCAGGAAAATAAACCTTGTAAAATACCCCGCGGTGCAAAATAAATTCATTCAGTCAAAAACCGTGTTTAACCACTTTAACTCGAATTTAAACTACAAAATTCAAAATAAAGTATAAATAACTAAAGGTACTATATGACATCATCTTGCAGTTAACATTGCTGTTGTGTTAGCGATTGTGAAGATAATCACCTGGTGATTGAAAATCTAAATATCTCGACTAAAAAGAGCGTTCAGAACACTTTTCTTTCTGCTGTTCTATAACATGTGAAGTAAAAAATAAACAGCTTGTGATTACCGATTGGCCAACAGAAATGTTTATTTTGCTACAATGAAAATGCAAGTTACCTAGTATTACATTAAATATTAATAAATACTTACCAAAGCTAACCCGTAAAGTGGGGTTGAACTTACCTGTGTGGAATATACCTAGTGGGTAATATACCGGTCACCACTATAATGCAACTACCTAAGTTAATTTTATATGTGTGTAATGTAAAAAGTCTGAAAAAACTAAATGTTGATAATTTTCAAAATACCGGCTCTTACCCTAAAAAATTCTATGTTTTGCAAATTTCTTGTTTACATCAATTCGCAACTTTTCCGCACTAATGCGATTTGAAACAAAAGAGACTAAAGTCGCTCTACTTCACTGAACAACTGCTTTTTTGAACTGATTCGACTACTTTCGTAGGATCTACAAATTCGGGTTTTAGTAATATTTACCTTCTATCTTTCAACATATGTAATATTTTGAATATAATTAATTCTTAAGACACCTTTTGTTCTACAAAATATTAGCGAGAACAAAAAATTCATTTGAAAGTTACCTACTAAGAAAATAAGAGATACACAGACCGAAGGATTTTGATTTCAAAGGACACCACTAACATGAAATAAGAGTTTAATAATCAATTGAAGGTAATTCAGTACATACAAACACAAAACCATCATGATTCCTTACAAAAGTGAAACCATCAATCGAATTATTATAACAATAATAATCCTCTAATAGAAAATTGATTTCCTCAAAATATTCTTCTACTACTCTAAATGTAGTAACTGTAGTACACATTTCGATTCTAACTTTTTGGAGTTGTTTACAAAAAATGAGTATATTTTTCATAAAAGAAACAGATTCCTGTAACGAGTGAAAATCAAAAATAATTTTCAGGTATTCCAAATTAGTACAAGTATTTACAAATAGTGATAGATTTCGGGAAAGAATAGATGCAAAAATGCGCAAAATAGTAAGTTTTTTTGTAAGAAACGCTGCTGCAAATTCATTTAGACTGACAGGTGACACAGTTGGTGAAATATTGTACAGGTTGAAATTTTCGACTGACACTTTAGGAAGTTCTTTTCCAATATATTCTTGTGAAAACTCAAACTGGCCGAATTCAATTTTAGCCAACTTGGTACATGATGAAAGAGCTTCAAAAACTTTCATATCTATACAGTCACCCCAAAATTGCATATTTTCCAATGTATTACATGAAGCTTTTATCACTTTGTCTAATGAAGGAAGTTTACGTTTTAGCAGAATATTTCTCAAAGGAACTGGACAGATGGCTAGCATATCTTCTATTTTGGACAAGTGATTCGGGTTAAACAAATTCTTGTAATTAAAATACATGAAACCTGTTTTCGACACCCCGAGTTGAAGTTTTCCCTCAAAGAAAATATCGATATCAATAGTACGAATTCTCTTGCATTGTTTGAAAATCATAGTAAGTGGTTCTACGACTTTCAAACCAGATGGACAATACAAGGTTTTCAATGTAACTGGTGAATTCGGTGTATATTCAATACTTAGAACTTCTAAACGAGGTGATTTCTCTATTTCCTTCGTCAGTTGGTTTCTTTTGTGGTGTGAACCCATTCTGTGATTTCGTTCTACTTCTTCGTCCTACGAAAAAAAAAAAATAAGCTGCATGTTAGAAATAGATAATGTTATTGGCTGAAGAGAAATCAGTTCAAAGTAACTATGCATGTTAGTTACAGATTTACACAAGCTTGAGAATGCGCTGCCATTTTTAATCCCCCATAACCCTAAATACCAAGCGTGCGTTAATAACTTCATATCATTTCATTTATTATAGAATAAAATACTAATATATACGTAATGGAGGCCTGCCACCCCCGAACATCCCTACCAGGTCATCAAAAAATCACGAAGTGTTCAGTACAACCAACTAGCGGATAATATATACTACACAACGGCCATTAATGTTGACAGTTTCAAAATTACCTTCAATTATACATAAATATACGAAGATTATTTTGAAAGACTCAAAAAAGATGACAATTGAAATAAATGTCGA
Source organism: Caprella mutica (assembly GCA_947561585.1). Taxonomy (NCBI): domain Eukaryota; kingdom Metazoa; phylum Arthropoda; class Malacostraca; order Amphipoda; family Caprellidae; genus Caprella; species Caprella mutica. Next base: position 132,813 of record CANNZV010001321.1, on the reverse strand, counting down.
CTACTTTGAAACTCTCAACATTTAAATGGGTATTATGTAGTTTGGTGTAAATGCTACTTTGTTGTACTGCACACTTCATGATTGTGCAATGGCCTGGCAGGAGTTCGGTTCGGGGCCGGCCCACACTCCGTTTCACATATATTAGTATTTGGTCCATAAGAAATAAAATGAAGGGGTTAAAGTACACTCAGAATTAAGGGATTTTAAACGCGCAACGCATTCTCGAGATTGTGCAAATCGGCTAATGAGGCGGAACAAATTTATCAAGAGAAATTATTGATTGAAGTTAAATTCAATAAGTAAATAATTATTTATTAGTAGTACAGTATCCGTTGTTCATTCAATTAATATATTTGTGGTTAGTTTTATAATTAAGTACACAGTATCAATACATATTCTTACACGATTTAACAAAACTATATTTTTCGCTCAACGTCATAGCTATAATATTTTAAATTATTAAATTAATGTGACTCGTATAATTGATGGGTCTAGGCTAATTTTCCGAAAACGAATTGGCCTAAAACAAATTTGCCAAAAACTAATTCGCCTAAACAGATTCTCCGAATACGTTTTTGCCGAATCCCAAATTGGCCAAAAACGGATTTACCAAAGGACAAATTTTCCGAAAGACGAATTTGTCGCAAATCAAATTTAATGCACTTATAAAGAATATGGGACTTTGTAGTCCTTCAAAAACCCCTTTACCGTTTTATCTAACCCTGAAAATAGTAAAATTTTAGAACATTTTTTCGACCAAAATCATCCATTTCCAGGAAAAGATTTCAAAGTTTTGACTACCTGCAATACTTTCGATTTGAGGACATTGGAATTAATTTTTATTTATGACCAGAAGCCCCAACTCAATTCACAAGGGGCTTCTACGGAATTATTTATTTTAAAATGATTCATTTTTGTGGTCACCCATGGATAAGAGACCTACACAGTCAGTCTGCTTACCCATGGATAAGAGACCTACACAGTCAGTCTGCTTACCCATGGATAAGAGACCTACACAGTCAGTCTGCTCAACCATGGATAAGAGACCTACACAGTCAGTCTACTTACCCATGGATAAGAGACCTACACAGTCAGTCTGCTTACCCATGGATAAGAGACCTACACAGTCAGTCTGCTTACCCATGGATAAGAGACCTACACAGTCAGTCTGCTTACCCATGGATAAGAGACCTACACAGTCAGTCTTTTTACCCATGGATAAGAGACCTACACAGTCAGTCTGCTTACCCATGAATGAGAGACCTACACAGTCAGTCTCCTAACCCATGGATAAGAGACCTACACAGTCAGTCTGCTAACCCATGGATAAGAGACCTACACAGTCAGTCTGCTTACCCATGGATAAGAGACTTACACAGTCAGTCTGCTTACCCATGGATACGAGACCTACACAGTCAGTCTGCTTATCCATGGATAAGAGACCTACACAGTCAGTCTGCTCACCCATGGATAAGAGACCTACACAGTCAGTCTGCTTACCCATGGATAAGAGACCTACACAGTCAGTCTGCTTACCCATGGATAAGAGACCTACACAGTCAGTCTGCTTACCCATGGATAAGAGACCTACACAGTCAGTCTGCTTACCCATGGATAAGAGACCTACACAGTCAGTCTGCTTACCCATGGATAAGAGACCTACACAGTCAGTCTGCTTACCCATGGATAAGAGACCTACACAGTCAGTCTGCTCACCCATGGATAAGAGACCTACACAGTCAGTCTGCTTACCCATGGATAAGAGACTTACACAGTCAGTCTGCTTACCCATGGATAAGAGACTTACACAGTCAGTCTGCTTACCCATGGATAAGAGACCTACACAGTCAGTCTGCTTACCCATGGATAAGAGACCTACACAGTCAGTCTGCTTACCCATGGATAAGAGACCTACCCAGTCAGTCTGCTTACCCATGGATAAGAGACCTACCCAGTCAGTCTGCTTACCCATGGATGAGAGACCTACACAGTCAGTCAGTCTGCTTACCCATGGATAAGAGACCTACACAGTCAGTCTGCTTACCCATGGATAATAGACCTACCCAGTCAGTCTGCTTACCCATGGATAAGAGACCTACCCAGTCAGTCTGCTTACCCATGGATGAGAGACCTACACAGTCAGTCAGTCTGCTTACCCATGGATAAGAGACCTACACAGTCAGTCTGCTTACCCATGGATGAGAGACCTACACAGTCAGTCTGCTTACCCATGGATAAGAGACCTACACAGTCAGTCTGCTTACCCATGGATAAGAGACCTACACAGTCAGTCTGCTTACCCATGGATAAGAGACCTACACAGTCAGTCTGCTCACCCATGGATAAGAGACCTACCCAGTCAGTCTGCTTACCCATGGATGAGAGACCTACACAGTCAGTCTGCTCACCCATGGATAAGAGACCTACACAGTCAGTCTGCTTACCCATGGATAAGAGACCTACACAGTCAGTCTGCTCACCCATGGATAGGCAGACTAGTTATCCAGTCAGTTAGTTACCTGAATGACTACTTACAGTTAGTTTCAGTCGCTTTCTCCAACCGATGACTTTGGTCAAACTGTTGAATCGAGAGGAAACTTTGGATAGTGTGTCTCTGTCGGATAAACCCTCAAAGTGGCCGAAAACTTCCAAAATCATTTCGTTCGGTAGGCAATCCATTAGTTTATTCTGAAAGAGAAGAATAAATTACTATGTGTCTTTTTGAGAAAGAGTTCATTCATTTAAATTCCATTATTTCACTACTTATGCATGTTGATCAATTTTTTCACTATTTCTCCCATAAACATTCAAGTCCTCTAAAAAGATGTCATGTGTCTATACACTATCACTATACTATAGTTTAGATATCAATAGAATCACCACAGAAAACATTCATTTGACTTTCCTTAATAATTTCTAAAGTTGAACCCTTTAATGACATGCGTGATTATATGATCACGCAAAATTATTCATATTAAAAAACTCTGCCATTTTTAATTGAACAAAATTTCTGTACCAAACTGGACATGTTAATTATAACCTCAACTATATGTATATGCAATCATTCAGTAAATTTTCTTCAAGTTATAAGATTTGGCAGCATTAATTTGATGACCTAAAATTTTTGGCATCCTTGCAAAACTTTTTCGGTATGAAGGTAAGACCATTTAAACAGGTAGTTATAAATTCATCGACCTGAAATTTACGTGGATTATTCAATACGAATAAAAGAACGTAGGAAATGAAGGATTAGCCTTAAGAATTACAAATATTTATAGAATTGAAATTTGCGTGACCATATGAATCACAACCGGTTATTCATCAACTAAGCTGTGAATGAACATACGAACTATTTTCTTATGCTTTTGACCTCTTAAACATAACTCACAAGTGGTTTCATCAAAATTCGGACCTAAGGTTTTATCTCGACTTTAAAGGGTTAAATCATTCCTTATTATGTATTTAGTTCAATTAGTAAGTTGTAACACATTGATTTGATAAATAAGCACGTTAAATAAAAATCCACGAAGTAACGGAGTTTGAATCTCTAGCACAATTTTAGTACGCGTTGATGAAAAATTAGTATTCTCATATTCAGGTACTACATACTACATTACAGTCAGGTACATACTACTGTATAATTATTTACTTACAAAAATAAATAGGATATATTACTCTAAAAGATTAACCTACAACAATGCACGATATCAAAGCTAGGAACAATATGGGATGGTATAAGCTGAAACAGAATCACACCGTCAGAGTGAACACCATGCTGAACTACCTGAATAAGAAACTACTACACTCTCCATATCTCTATATAAACTCTCCATATCCCTATATATACTCTCCATATCTCTATATATACTCTCCATATCTCTATATATACTCTCCATATCTCTATATATACTCTCCATATCTCTATAAATACTCTCCATATCTCTATATATACTCTCCATATCTCTATATATACTCTCCATATCTCTATATATACTCTCCATATCTCTATATAAACTCTCCAATCTGATGTCTCACTACTCTCCACTTTTATGATTTGTTTAATCTTTTCATTACCGACTTATAAAATATATTATCAATAATTCAACTTCCCGACTGGAAAGTTGATCAATCAATATATGTTTCTTATATTTTAACATATCGACAATATTTTTGTTATCCAAAGATTCGGAATTATATCTACGCACACAAATTATATATTATTTTTATTGCAACATTAACTATCACATTTAATTTCAATCTATGATAAATATAGCTTGTGAATTAAATCAAATAGATTAATTTGAATTGATTATTATTCTAGACATAAAAATATATACTCTAGTCTTAATGAATAAATAGTACAAAATCCTTTCCCAACTGCACTATGTACACTAAATAATTATCACAATTTCCATTAAAGTTTCCAAATCAAGTCTTAGTGTGAACTTACCTCCCTTGGTTCAGCCATCTTTATTCGTTTGTCAGCAACACGGAATATCAGCTAGAAAGAAAGTACCTTAAACACACCAGTTCGCTCGAAGGAAGAAGCTCCAACACTGAGACAAGTCGCTAGCATCAGACTCGAGAGACAAAGAGGTTAGCTAGGCAGGTAGTTCAGCATGGTGTTCATTCTGACGGTGTGTTTCTGTTTCAGCTTATACCGCATCGTCGTTTTTTCTGTTTGGATGTTGTGAAGAGTGCAATGTTGTAAGTTAAAATTTCGGAGAAATATTTTCTATTTATTGCATTGTGAAATAATTAAAACATGAGCATAATTTTGTTTTCATCAACGAGTTCTAAAATTGTGCTAAAAAGATTACCAAAACCATTACTTTAATAACTTTTCATGTGTATATTTATCAACCAATGCATTTAAATTTACTAACTAATTCAACTAATTACATTGTTAGATACAATTAGTTCAGTCTAAAGTCTAAACATTTACTAGAAGTGTTCTGATATCTCACCACCAGGTGGCGTTATAACTCCACTCGGAGTGTCTTGAAAGTATTGGGTTTCAGACAACTACTTTAGGCATATGGAGTGCATCAACAATTGGGCAAAAGTCAAGTGAGCCCAGATAAAATTTGTGGCAGCAGACACGGTGTGCAGACATTTCGTCGACAGGACTTTTCGTCGACAAGACGTTTCGTCGACAAATGTTCATAAAGTTGATAATAACACACTTTAATGTTACAAAACAAGTACTTTAACAGAATAATGTATCAAACGATCAAATTACAAAATAGAATAATGGTAAGGACAGTAAACCAAAACTATTTAATAATAACAAATTATTTTGAAGCAATTTAATATTTTTGGGTCGAGCTACATTTGTGATTATAAAAAAAATTAAAACAATTTCCTCTCAATAATTTACGTTTCATTTATACTATAATGAGAACCGCATCTGTCCGTGTGTCATGACACTGCCACAAATGATTTGTTTCTACTTTTAATATGTATTTCCTAATAAAAGTGTGACACACGAACAGACGTGGCTCTCATTATAGTATAAATGAAACGTAAATTATTGAGAGGAAATTGTTTCCCTTCTCCTGATGATGAATAGAAATCTTTCTATTCGAAAGCTTGATATCTGAAAAAACCTTCACCGCAGAGTTTAAATAACCTCTAATATTATGAATAATTTTGCGTGATCATATAATCACGCATGTCATTAAAGGGTTCAACTTTAGAAATTATTAAGGAAAGTCAAATGAATGTTTTCTGTGGTGATTCTATTGATATCTAAACTATAGTATAGTGATAGGGTATAGACACATGACATCTTTTTAGAGGACTTGAATGTTTATGGGAGAAATAGTGAAAAAATTGATCAACATGCATAAGTAGTGAAATAATGGAATTTAAATGAATGAACTCTTTCTCAAAAAGACACATAGTAATTTATTCTTCTCTTTCAGAATAAACTAATGGATTGCCTACCGAACGAAATGATTTTGGAAGTTTTCGGCCACTTTGAGGGTTTATCCGACAGAGACACACTATCCAAAGTTTCCTCTCGATTCAACAGTTTGACCAAAGTCATCGGTTGGAGAAAGCGACTGAAACTAACTGTAAGTAGTCATTCAGGTAACTAACTGACTGGATAACTAGTCTGCCTATCCATGGGTGAGCAGACTGACTGTGTAGGTCTCTTATCCATGGGTAAGCAGACTGACTGTGTAGGTCTCTTATCCATGGGTGAGCAGACTGACTGTGTAGGTCTCTCATCCATGGGTAAGCAGACTGACTGGGTAGGTCTCTTATCCATGGGTGAGCAGACTGACTGTGTAGGTCTCTTATCCATGGGTAAGCAGACTGACTGTGTAGGTCTCTTATCCATGGGTAAGCAGACTGACTGTGTAGGTCTCTTATCCATGGGTGAGCAGACTGACTGTGTAGGTCTCTCATCCATGGGTAAGCAGACTGACTTGGTAGGTCTCTCATCCATGGGTAAGCAGACTGACTGTGTAGGTCTCTCATCCATGGGTGAGCAGACTGACTGTGTAGGTCTCTTATCCATGGGTAAGCAGACTGACTGACTGTGTAGGTCTCTTATCCATGGGTAAGCAGACTGATTGTGTAGGTCTCTCATCCATGGGTGAGCAGACTGACTGTGTAGGTCTCTTATCCATGGGTTAGCAGACTGACTGTGTAGGTCTCTCATCCATGGGTAAGCAGACTGACTGTATAGATCTCTCATCCATGGGTAAGCAGACTGACTGTGTAGGTCTCTTATCCATGGGTAAGCAGACTGACTGTGTAGGTCTCTCATCCATGGGTAAGCAGACTGACTTGGTAGGTCTCTCATCCATGGGTAAGCAGACTGACTGTGTAGGTCTCTCATCCATGGGTAAGCAGACTGACTGTGTAGGTCTCTCATTCATGGGTAAGCAGACTGACTGTGTAGGTCTCTTATCCATGGGTGAACAGACTGACTGTGTATGTCTCTCATCCATGGGTAAGCAGACTGACTTGGTAGGTCTCTCATCCATGGGTAAGCAGACTGACTGTGTAGGTCTCTCATCCATGGGTAAGCAGACTGACTGTGTAGGTCTCTCATCCATGGGTAAGCAGACTGACTGTGTAGGTCTCTTATCCATGGGTGAGCAGACTGACTGTGTAGGTCTCTTATCCATGGGTGAGCAGACTGACTGTGTAGGTCTCTTATCCATGGGTAAGCAGACTGACTGTGTAGGTCTCTTATCCATGGGTGAGCAGACTGACTGTGTAGGTCTCTTATCCATGGGTAAGCAGACTGACTGTGTAGGTCTCTTATCCATGGGTGAGCAGACTGACTGTGTAGGTCTCTTATCCATGGGTAAGCAGACTGACTGTGTAGGTCTCTTATCCATGGGTAAGCAGACTGACTGTGTAGGTCTCTTATCCATGGGTAAGCAGACTGACTGTGTAGGTCTCTCATCCATGGGTAAGCAGACTGACTTGGTAGGTCTCTCATCCATGGGTAAGCAGACTGACTGTGTAGGTCTCTCATCCATGGGTAAGCAGACTGACTGTGTAGGTCTCTCATCCATGGGTGAACAGACTGACTGTGTAGGTCTCTCATCCATGGGTAAGCAGACTGACTGTGTAGGTCTCTCATCCATGGGTAAGCAGACTGACTTGGTAGGTCTCTCATCCATGGGTAAGCAGACTGACTGTGTAGGTCTCTTATCCATGGGTAAGCAGACTGACTGTGTAGGTCTCTTATCCATGGGTAAGCAGACTGACTGTGTAGGTCTCTTATCCATGGGTGAGCAGACTGACTGTGTAGGTCTCTTATCCATGGGTAAGCAGACTGACTGTGTAGGTCTCTTATCCATGGGTAAGCAGACTGACTGTGTAGGTCTCTCATCCATGGGTAAGCAGACTGACTTGGTAGGTCTCTCATCCATGGGTAAGCAGACTGACTGTGTAGGTCTCTCATCCATGGGTAAGCAGACTGACTGTGTAGGTCTCTCATCCATGGGTGAACAGACTGACTGTGTAGGTCTCTCATCCATGGGTAAGCAGACTGACTGTGTAGGTCTCTCATCCATGGGTAAGCAGACTGACTTGGTAGGTCTCTCATCCATGGGTAAGCAGACTGACTGTGTAGGTCTCTCATCCATGGGTAAGCAGACTGACTGTGTAGGTCTCTTATCCATGGGTAAGCAGACTGACTGTGTAGGTCTCTTATCCATGGGTGAGCAGACTGACTGTGTAGGTCTCTTATCCATGGGTAAGCAGACTGACTGTGTAGGTCTCTTATCCATGGGTGAGCAGACTGACTGTGTAGGTCTCTTATCCATGGGTAAGCAGACTGACTGTGTAGGTCTCTTATCCATGGGTAAGCAGACTGACTGTGTAGGTCTCTTATCCATGAGTAAGCAGACTGACTGTGTAGGTCTCTTATCCATGGGTGACCACAAAAATGAATCATTTTAAAATAAACAATTCCGTAGAAGCCCCTTGTGAATTGAGTTGGGGCTTCTGGTCATAAATAAAAATTGATTCCAATGTCCTCAAATCGAAAGTATTGCAGGTAGTCAAAACTTTGAAATCTTTTTCTGGAAATGGATGATTTTAGTCGAAAAAATGTTCTAAAATTTTACTATTTTCAGGGTTAGATAAAACGGTAAAGGGGATTTTGAAGGACTGCAAAGTCCCATAATCTTTATAAGTGCATTAAATTTGATTTTCGACAAATTCGTCTTTCGGAAAATTTGTCCTTTGGTAAATCCGTTTTCGGCCAATTTGGGATTCGGCAAAAACGTATTCGGAGAATCTGTTTAGGCGAATTAGTTTTTGGCAAATTTGTTTTAGGCCAATTCGTTTTCGGAAAATTAGCCTAGACCCATCAATTATACGAGTCACATTAATTTAATAATTTAAAATATCATAGCTATGACTTTGAGCGAAAAATATAGTTTTGTTAAATCGTGTAAGAATATGTATTGATACTGAGTACTTAATTATAAAACTAACCACAAATATATTAATTGAATGAACAACGGGTACTGTACTAATAATAAATAATTATTTACTTATTGAATTTAACTTCAATCAATAATTTCTCTTGATAAATTTGTTCCGCCTCATTAGCCGATTTGCACAATCTCGAGAATGCGTTGCGCGTTTAAAATCCCCTAATTCTGAGTGTACGTTAACCCCTTCATTTTATTTCTTATGGACCAAATACTAATATATGTGAAACGGAGTGTGGGCCGGCCCCGAACCGAACTCCTGCCAGGCCATTGCACAATCATAAAGTGTGCAGTACTACAAAGTAGCATTTACACCAAACTACATAATACCCATTTAAATGTTGAGAGTTTCAAAGTAGTCGACATTTATTTCAATTGTCATCTTTTTTGAGTCTTTCAAAATAATCTTCGCATATTTATGTATAATTGAAGGTAATTTTGAAACTGTCAACATTAATGGCCGTTGTGTAGTATATATTATCCGCTAGTTGGTTGTACTGAACACTTCGTGATTTTTTGATGACCTGGTAGGGATGTTCGGGGGTGGCAGGCCTCCATTACGTATATATTAGTATTTTATTCTATAATAAATGAAATGATATGAAGTTAGTAACGCACGCTTGGTATTTAGGGTTATGGGGGATTAAAAATGGCAGCGCATTCTCAAGTTTGTGTAAATCTGTAACTAACATGCATAGTTACTTTGAACTGATTTCTCTTCAGCCAATAACATTATCTATTTCTAACATGCAGCTTCTTTTTTTTTCGTAGGACGAAGAAGTAGAACGAAATCACAGAATGGGTTCACACCACAAAAGAAACCAACTGACGAAGGAAATAGAGAAATCACCTCGTTTAGAAGTTCTAAGTATTGAATATGCACCGGATTCACCAGTTACATTGAAAACCTTGTATTGTCCATCTGGTTTGAAAGTAGTAGAACCACTTACTATGATTTTCAAACAATGCAAGAGAATTCGTACTATTGATATCAATATTTTCTTTGAGGGAAAACTTCAACTCGGGGTGTCGGAAACAGGTTTCATGTATTTTAATTACAAGAATTTGTTTAACCCGAATCACTTGTCCAAAATAGAAGATATGCTAGCCATCTGTCCAGTTCCTTTGAGAAATATTCTGCTAAAACGTAAACTTCCTTCATTAGACAAAGTGATAAAAGCTTCATGCAATTCATTGGAAAATATGCAATTTTGGGGTGACTGTATAGATATGAAAGTTTTTGAAGCTCTTTCATCATGTACCAAGTTGGCTAAAATTGAATTCGGCCAGTTTGAGTTTTCACAAGAATATATTGGAAAAGAACTTCCTAAAGTGTCAGTCGAAAATTTCAACCTGTACAATATTTCACCAACTATGTCACCTGTCAGTCTAAATGAATTTGCAGCAGCGTTTCTTACAAAAAAACTTACTATTTTGCGCATTTTTGCATCTATTCTTTCCCGAAATCTATCACTATTTGTAAATACTTGTACTAATTTGGAATACCTGAAAATTATTTTTGATTTTCACTCGTTACAGGAATCTGTTTCTTTTATGAAAAATATACTCATTTTTTGTAAACAACTCCAAAAAGTTAGAATCGAAATGTGTACTACAGTTACTACATTTAGAGTAGTAGAAGAATATTTTGAGGAAATCAATTTTCTATTAGAGGATTATTATTGTTATAATAATTCGATTGATGGTTTCACTTTTGTAAGGAATCATGATGGTTTTGTGTTTGTATGTACTGAATTACCTGCAATTGAATATTAAACTCTTATTTCATGTTAGTGGTGTCCTTTGAAATCAAAATCCTTGAAACGTAAAATAATTAAATGAACAGGTCAGTTTTCCCCGGGTACGGAGGTTCGGACTTGCGAAAAAGACGTTCCGAACACTGAAGTCCGAACCGTTTTTGAAGAGGTTCCGAATCCGAACGTCCGAACCCATTTTCCAGTCCGAACCGGTTCGCGAATAAAGGTTCGCGAATATTCTTGCGGAACGCCCAGCTCTGAGTATATCCCCTCCTTTACTGTGTCATTGACCCCTATGTTGGGTACAGTTACTAATCATATATATAAACTTAAGTGGTCACACGCAGAGGGCATACTTTCGCCGCCAATTCGCTCCCAAATTCGAATTAAATGGTTCATGGATAATGATCAATCGTCACACCAGATTTCAGACAATTGGGTGGAATAATTTTTGAGTTATGGGAATAAAAAAAAATTGTGTATACAAATAAATAAATATTGCCGATCATAATTATGTTCAGCCACAATTGTTGTTATTAGTATGTTCTGATTTCAATATTTGAAATTGACTTACTTTCGTTTTTAGGTTTTAATTTTGATAATAAATATGAATTTTTCATATAAGAAATGTGAAGGAGTTAACCCAGGTTTTCTCACAACTTGTAGGGAACTTACGTTTGTAAATATATGCACTATTGACTTGATAAATGATCAAAATTCCTTTTAAATCCACTCGGAATTCAATTAATATAATGAATGGGTTTACGATTCTATTCAAATGCGAGTAAATAAAATGTGGAACACTGACCCTGTATGAACTTGTTTTGAAACAATTTAAATGCAACCCATTATCAAGTTATGACGAGTGTTACGGCTGCATACATATGCAATTATAAATACTCGTACTTAGATGTTTCAATATACTTATATTATTAATCTATGCTGAACGTTATGGATGGTGAATTGAGGAATCGATTATATGCACTATCTTTAATCAGACTTAAAATGTAGTTCATGACAATCTGAACAGTGTTCTGCATAGCTCTGAAAAATATGCTCGTTTGAATAGTTAATTTCAAATAATATAAAAATTGGTTGAATAAAGGGTTAATATTCATATTAATAAAATTCAACTTTGACTTTTCACGGATAATTTTCAGTCCACCATTTTTTTGTGAGAGTTTAGTTTCAGTGTGTAATTCGTTAGAAGGGGTTATTAGTTGTAATTGCTTGATAAGACAATTTTTTAAAGTTATTCTTTCAGTTTATAGAAATAGGCATGCAGTGACACGGTAGATGGTCATATATTGTTTGTTTACATTCTCACTATTCTTTTTTTCCAGTATGTTTCTCCTTTTCATTCTCGTCTGGTCACCATCGGTTTTGGGGACATTCAAAAGACGTCTTGGAAAGACGTTATCGTCTCGACTTTGATGGTGAATTTCCTCCCGTATAAGTACTCTTCGGCTGTTCAAGCGGCTATATCATACAGCAAAACTGATAACTGTGTTCTGATTTGTGAATTGGAAAACGCTTTTAGATTGTTTGAAGACAAATTAGAAGCGGACTATTTCGAGAAGGCTAGTGGACCTAAATTACAATGCTGGACTAAGATGCCTAGTGAGAAGTTCACTCAAATGAGAAACTATTAAAATAGGATACAGTTGTTTAGTATAATCTAATATTTTTTCAGTGAACTACACTCCAGTGAAGTTGGATCAGGATGGTCTCTATTATCACGCAGATTTTAATTGTAAAAAAAGGTTGAATGGAGAAGAATGTAAGTACGCATGTAGACGAATTCCAGGCTACCGATCCACCATAATCAGAACTGAAAGTCAGCACGAAGCCATCAGTGTCATATAGGAAATCCCATACAAAAATCTTAGTAAGACGAATATATTTTTTAAATAATAACAAATTTAGTTACATTTATTCATATAAATGATTTTGTTGTCATATTTTTTTTTCATTAATGATCAGGTTTTAAGATTCTAGAATTTTGTGAACTAAGATTAAATTGATATATATGCTGAATGCTCTTAGAGCTCTGGTAAATAAGAATAAAAAGAATTTATCTTGACTAATTATGATTCAAAAACACAATGTCGAGATCCTTCTGCGAAAAATCTCAAATGAGATATTTTTTATTTTCAAAGTGCATGAAATGAAAGTGTGCAATTTTTCTTCTTTGATGGCCAGATCCGAAATACCGTTTCTTCATTGGTTTATTTAACTGCAAAGGGGCGTGTCCTACACACAAGTGGATTGATGTAACCCCTTACCAACTGAGCATCACTGCGAGTACAGACGATAACGCTATAAGCAAGCTATTTCATCCTTCGGAACGGAATCTTTGTAGACCGTTATTTTGATTGCTATTGCCTCTGCCAGGGAAACCCAAATAATGAGAATTGGTAACGTTCTAATAATAAACTAATATGTTTAATAGTTAATTGATATTTTGATTTTCAGTTCACAAAATTACAATTTTAAGGCCACCACATTAAAGGGGCAGTTCAGTCAATTTCATAATATTAATGTTGAACGATCACTTAGTAAGAGTAAATTATTCTTGTAGAATTAAACGGTTGAAAAAAATATAATAAGCGATATATGTCATATTTTATAATTTCGATTCAGTTCATGCGTCCTCCTACAGATGACGTCACCACTCTGTACTATTTGTTTACATTTTACAGCTGATAACATGTGAACAATTTTTCTATCAACAGTATTAACAGGTATGAAGAGATGGTTTTCTTTTCAAAACTAAATCTCGAAGGACAGTTTTCAATTTCACAAATTCTTTAAACATATAATAACAGATTCAAGATTCAAGTCTGGGACTGGTTGTAGCCCCATATTGTATAACAACAATCCATCGTTGTAAATAAAGATTCTAGGTAAATTGCTCGAAAACAATTGTTTGAAAAACAATTACTCGAATGATCCATTGCTCGAATAATCAAATTGCTCACTGTGTTCCATGAAGTTGGATCACTTCAATTAGCTGCACCTAACCGTCCTGGTTTCTAATTAATAATAACTGCATTTCAATGTTTTTATCTCTATTCACTATGAATCATTGTGATACTGTTTTTAAGTTGTACTCTTCCTATTTTATAGAACAGGAATTACTGCAGCAAATTTGGGTACTAAAATTTTCATGTTTTCATCAGTCAATCAATTCAGTGGTCTCCAACTAGCTGTTCTTATTACTAGGTTAGGGTTGTTAGGTATCAGCAGCTCGGGCTATGGGAACTCCGATCACGGAACATATAACATGAGCTCTGGTACTCGTGCAACTAGATTTCTAAAATTAACCTTTTTCGGTAGTCCTTATCTTGTTCACTTTTCCTCTTCTTTTACATTAAGCAATTGGTTATTCGAAAATTGATCATTTTGGCAATTATTATTTCGATAAATTGTCGAGAGTCAGTTAATCATGAAGTGGAATCTCTTCGATTAGCTGCACTTAACCGTCCTTATTTCTAATTAGTAATTCATATTATCTGATCAATTGATCATTCGAGCAATTGTTCATCCTGTTATGAGCTATAATTCAAATATGTATATAACTACGTTTTTATTTCTATACAAAGCTCTAAAATAACAAGTCTTCTAAGGGTTTTGAATTTCTATAATTGCTTACTTCCCGTCGGTAACCAACCCTCTTAGAAAACCGTTTATACCATCTAACCAAATTGTATTTTTCTATATCCCTATGTATTTTTATCTAAAGTAGGCCTATTTGTTTCATTTGCTGATTGTACCCTCATAGGCCTCCAGGGCTTTGTGATGGCCACTTTAAAGTGTAGCTTTTTCTTTCTCTATAAACAATTCTGTACCAATTTAGAATTAAGTTTAAGTCTTCCTTGCCAAAACACTTGTTCTATAGGCAGAATTGGCGCGACACTGTTTGGGGTAGGACAATCATATACTGTTCTACCCTCTATTCCGATCATTCTCATAACCATATTTGCCAAACAGTTTACTTTTTATATATGTGCCTATAATAAAATTGAACCGGTCATTACCCGCTTTTATTTCCTGTGTGATTGATAAACATTAATTAGATCAGTTACTGAATTATAGAAATAAAGTATAAACAAGTAGTTATATTCTTTCAACATATATTCCCATTAAAATTTGAAGGTCTAGTGTCAATTCTCAAATCCAAGAAGTGATCATAACAATTCGAGCAATTGTTCATTCGATTAATTGTTCTTTTGAGCAACTTTGTTTCGAGCAATTTACCGGCTACCGTAAATAAAGGGTTATTCTTGAGTTGAATAAGCGCTTTTGTCGTTCCTTAAATAACCGTTGCGTTTTTTGTCAATTTATTGATAGATTCTTTTTTATTACCTTTTACGCATTAATTTAATTCAATGAAAGAGTTAGTGTTGATAAATAACGTATTGTAATTTAGTCGAGAAACAATAAGTAATGGCGAACAAAGTTTATAGTAATAAAATAAATTCAGTTATCTAAATTTCCAACTTAAATTCATTAAAGTAAATTGTTTGTTAACTGCAAGTACTTTGATACTCCAATAGAATCTAATTATAAATTAAAAGTCAATTTTATTAATTTATAAAATGTTTATTGAAGTAAATAATTCAAAAGTCAATATATAAAGTTTTAATTTGTGACTATTACTGAAATTGCCTGATAATACTAAAATTTCCTGATAATTCCGAAATTTACTGATAATACTGAAATTTCCGAATATTTCTATAAAGTTTAGACTTTAGAGTGTAAGGAAGATTCTGGATATTAATGAAATTCTAGGTATTATTCTTTCACAAAGGTTACATGGTAATTATAATCATTTCCGCGAAGAACACCAGTGATAGCCTAATAATTGTAACTGATACACATATATCATTTTTTCTTATGCTTGATTAATGGTGTGATATTTACATAATTTCTTAGTAACGTATTTAGTATTTACCCAAACAGATACCCAGTAAGTTAATTGAGTTACTTATGTGTGTTGACAGTTCTTAAATAATTTCTAAATATAAATGGTTTGAAGCGTTTTTTTATACGCATCTGGATCTGTTATACATCAATTGGAATGAGAATAAAAAGAATACGAGAATACAGAATATATATCTTTATTAGGAGATAAATAAATAAATAAATAATGATGAATAATAAACAGATTTGAATGAAATAATAAATACTAGAAGTAATAAATACTAGCAGTAATAAATACTAGCAGTAATAAATACTAGAAGTAATAAATACTAGTAGTAATAAATACTAGCAGTAATAAATACTAGAAGTAATAAATACTAGCAGTAATAAATACTAGAAGTAATAAATACTAGAAGTAATAAATACTAGAAGTAATAAATACTAGAAGTAATAAATACTAGCAGTAATAAATACTAGATGTAATAAATACTAGATGTAAATTATGTAACAGGTCAAAATTTCAATAGTTTTTACTAAAAAAAGTCATACGAGAATTATAAAATATATTCATTTTGGATAGTACATCTAAACTCATTTTAATTAGTATCCATGACAATAACCTATTAAAATTTTCAACCGATATTTAGTTCCCTGAACTGAGAACGAAAGGAATATAAATGAAGCAAAAATATCTTAATTGTATAACTAGTAAACAGACCTACAGTATATGAAAATGTAAAATAATAAAATTTATAATTTAGATATTATGGAATCCTTTTATGCCCATTATAATGTACTATTTTAAAATACATTAAATTGCGCTTTCAGAGAAATTCAAGAATATTCAGAATTCTTCAGGCTATAACGTCTATAAATGTCCTCCAGTTTTTCAAATAAAAGATCGAAATTCTCGTCCAAATAATGCTCGGAACTTGTTAAACCAACATCAACAGAGGAAATTGAACGTTTCTTCCTCCCAACAAGGAATGGTCCAATGGGCGATAGTAATCCTAGTGCTGTGATTCCCAATAAACCAGTCAGGAAAGAACCACCTATTGACAAAATGTACTGACCCTGAATGAATGGGTTATCTGATATGTATTGTATGCTATTATCCCCTGGTTCTCCAGGAAGGCCCTTTACTCCTTTTAATCCATTAGGTCCTGGTGTTCCAGCATCTCCCGGTATAATATCACCTGCCAATCCAGTATCAGCAGCATCTCCAGCATCGCCTGGATCGCCTGCTACTCCCTTAAGTCCTTTCATACCCTTATCTCCCTGAAAACCATCCTGGCCCTTCTCTCCCTTCTCTCCAGCTTCACCTTTTTCACCTTTCGGTGCGGGAGTACCAGCAAGTCCTACTGGTCCCATAGTTCCTTTTTCTCCTTTATCACCTTTATCTCCTTTCTCCGCCATTTTCTACCTGCAATAATGTAGAAAATTATTACTAGATTCATCAAGAGCTGCCTTAAACAAATGAGGATTTTGTAACTATAGGTAATTTGGTAGGTAAAATGATTTTACCTCAAGTTTCTGACTCTTTTCTATTTAGCTGTAAACTTCATAGGAACGAATATGCGTTAAAGTGATTCAATTTTTCACTCAAATCTCTGAGAAACAAATGAACGACGGTAAAATTTAAAAAATAAAATATATTATACAAATAATCATGAAATATGGTGTTTGAATAAACGTTAAATGTTTAAAACATAAATAGCAAATTATATGTAAACTCTATATTGTGTTAAATATTACAAAAATGTGTTGATAGAGACAATATCTTTAGAAATTAGAATATTATTCTATTCACTAAAATAGTAATGAAAGATACAATACCTTTAGAATAATATAATAATTATTATTAATAATAGTGTTTTTCCCCATGGATATTTCCAAATAAAAGTTATTCCAACGATACTATCTAATGAAGAATAAGAAAATTAACTATACAATTTTGAATACATTGCGTAAAACTGAAAATCTTACAACTATAAGTGGTCTTATTTATAATTTTCAATTCGCTGATAAACCTCCTCTAACGCTTGTCCAATACGTTCTAACTCCTGATCGTCGCCTTGAATCTCGGTTGCTGCATCTTGAATTCGGTCGGAACGTTTCATTCTCCTGGATTGAGATCGACCTTGTAGAATCGGAATGAAAAACAAGGATAACACACCGATAGCGATTGACAAAGGGGCAGCAATGGAGTCATCAATCGGAGAATCCACACTAGGCAATATTTGGGGTACTGTGTATATAACTCGAGTGACTCCTGGTACTCCTGGTAGTCCCACATCGCCATCCAAACCGTTAACTCCATCTGTTCCAGCAGTACCTTTCGGTCCCTTAGCAGCGGGCGTTCCAGCGGCACCTTTTGCTGCTTTAACACCAGCAGGTCCTGTGTCTCCCATATCACCTGTGTCTCCAATATCCCCCGGTTGTCCTTTAACAGTACTATCTTCACCCAAGTCTGCGCTGGCGAATCCCATGTCACCCTTTTCAGTCTGAGCTCCTTTAGCTCCCTTTGTGCCTTTATCTCCGATGTCACCCGTGTCCCCAGAATCTCCTGGTGCTCCTGACATTTTTCACCTGCAATAATTTTCAAAGTTATAACACTTAATGATAAGGATATTTATTGAAAGGAAAAATATTACATAAAAAACGAATGGAAATGTATTAAATTCTCATTTTCAAGCACTTTTATAAAGTCCTATCAGATGATAAGACTTTATCAAGATCATCTTAGCCAGCAATAACTATGTAAAACAGACATTACGTAGCTACATAGAATTTTAACTTTGTGATACGATTGGAAACATACATATTTATCGAACGAATGATTAACCATCGATGTAAACATTACTAAATGACATAGAATAGCAGAAAACGTTTCATTGAAGCTACAGGTCAGTCTTTACTGAAATACTGTTATCTCTCAATAATTATCTCAACAGCTACTATGCCACATTAACGATGCTTTGTGCGCGCAACTCTAAAGAGCCGTTCACACGTAGGGTTTTTTAAGTCTTTCCGCCAGACTTTTTGGCATAATCCCTGAAGGTATCATGGATACCAACTACAATAAATAACAATCATATCTCAATGAAATTGTTCTTTTGGGTATTGAGATACAAATTCAATTACTTCGCGCAGTATATTTTAAATAATTGTATAACATTTCTGTATAACATAAATAATGTATAACATTTCTTCCAATGTTAAATAACTTCACATAAGTAATACTATCCATTCTCCATGAATATGGTTACAGAACAAGAAAGTTTAGACTATTTTAAAATGTAAAAACATATAGTTACATATCACAAGAAAAATAAGTTAACAGTGATTAAATTAGAATTGATATACTTGATTCAATGCTGAAACCCTTAAGGGCCGTACACACGTAGGGTTTTTTAAGTCTTTCCACCAGACTTCTTGCTAAGTTCATCCTTTTTTTCAACGAGAATATAAGAAAAAACGATAGTTGGTATCTGTATCATGGATACCAACTATTCTCGTGGAAAAAGTAGGAGGAGCTTAGCAAAAAGTCTGGTGGAAAGACTTAAAAAAAAACCTACGTGTGCACGGTCTTTAAAATTAGATTTAAGTAGCGTGTGCATATGGGAGTGAAAGAGGTATTATTATGGGAGTGGTAAGTAAAATTATGGAGTGGTAAAAATACTAAAAAAATTGACATTATTCATATAAAATATTATAAAGATACTATACAAATTTTGAAATTTATGGAATCGATTTCATTTCTGACTGCTTCTTGAGTCTCTTGTATTTGTTTCCGTGTGTTCCGTAGCAGACATTATTCAACAACAATGCAAAATTAATTAAAGTGTTGTGGACAATTTTCTGTTCAGGAAAAAAATATATCGGACCCTCTTCAGCATGGAAAAATACGTGAAGATATAATCTAATTGATAATGCTAACTAAACACAAATTGAATTTCTAAAAAAAACAAGGTAGAAGAATAAAAAAATAAGATACTCAATACAGAACTAAACGTGTACATAATATACTTATTAATAGAGGTTATTTAAACTCTGCGTTGAAGGTTTTTTTCCCCTTTAAAGGAAAAAAAAATTAAAAATTAAATAAAACCTTCAACGCAGAGTTTAAATAACCTCTTATAATATGCATTTCCCGTTGAGGTTGAATCTTTTCAAATAAAATACTTAACCTAAGTCTAAATAATAAATATTGTATTACTCCATTCATTAGATCTAAGGTTGCCGGTTCCTTATATTTATTAAATATATATATATTAATAATAATCATAATGTGTGTTCCATATATGTTTTGTAATATGTGATTTAAGTTGTTATGGTGGCTTTTGCACTAGGGTAAGTTACGAATTATCGGTTAGTACTACATCTTCGGTCATATAAGAAAAAACAATATAAAGATTATTATTATTACACAGTGCTATCTAATAATAATTTTTTTTCTCATATGACCGAAGATGTAGTACGACCGATAATTCGTAACTTACCCTACCCTCCAACTTTCTTAGTTATACAAATAGAAAAATACTAATATGAAACAATAACAAAGCTGATAGATATATATCATGTTTATATCTTTCCTTCAAAATAACACAAGGTATCTATAAGTACCTCGAGTCATAATTACCATAACAATACGAGCGATAGTTAATTACCCTTTCTTGTTCTTCTGGATAATCTATTTGAAAGTCGGACAGCGTGGATGTGAATACTTTTATATAATTAATTATGAAGAGAATACTCTCTCAATTTCGTTTCTCTTAACTGTGATATACTATCAAACCTTAGTTCTGCAAAATTGAAACGTTTCTAGAGAAATTTCAATTGAGTGTGGAGGGGGCTTCTAAGTATTCCTCCTAGCTTGTTGGTTAGAGATTTGATCATATATATCCTCAAGGGTGCTGCCAATTTTCGCAATCCTGTCTTTGAAGAAGCTTTCCTCATTTGATGGATCGTCATAGTCTGCACGTTCAACAGTCAGAGATCTGCCAACTATTAACCCCAGTCCGCCAAAGATAGAAAGCGGTGAGAGCAAAATCATCCCCGCTAAAATACCTACGAGGCCGGAAACTCCCATTGCAGAAACATTGTCCTCCGTGAATGAAAATAGATTATTATCAGGATAAACTAGTTCAGTAGCTCCTTTGGGGCCTCGTAGTCCTGTTGGACCCGGTATCCCAATAACTCCATCCATTCCGGCATCACCCTTATCCCCAGCAGCGCCTTTGTCACCGATGTCTCCTTTTTCTCCTTTAGCGCCTTTATCTCCTGGGGCACCTTGAGGAGCAGTGTCAGTATTAGGTTCTCCTTTTGGACCTCTCATACCAGGGGGTCCGTCTAATCCTTTTTCTCCAGGGTTTAAAATACTTTCACCTCCATCCCCCGAATCTCCAATCAGTCCTGTCGGGCCCATAGCACCTTTCGCTCCTTTAACTCCTTTGCTCATTTCTTTAGGATTCTGAAAGGTAATTTAACATAGTTGATGAGCTTTAAACTTCGCAGTCAGAAGGAAATCAATTAAAATAACTTAATATTTTTAAAATCACAATTGATATTTTGTCTAAAGAAATCTATAGCAAAGTGAGTTTTCTTGAAACGAAAAAATCAGTTAAGGATTAAATTGTCTATCATAAGTATCAAATGAAAATAGTATATATGAGCTCCTCTTATATAAGGAATTCAAATTTTTCCATAAAATATAATCATCTAAAATATTTTCCATTATTTAGATTTTTATAAAATATTCCTATGATTTTCCAATTTCCAATTTAAGCTAAGTATCGAAGGAATATTTCCAAGAACTTCAAGTTACCAAAATGTATACACTACGTGCCACACTTTTGTGCAGATCACACATTTTGCTGTAAAATGAGTATAACTCATCCAAATCCATTGAAATTTTCAGTAGACACTTGTCCAATACAGATGTAACATGCCAAGAAATTTCAAATGCCTGTGATACTTATTGGTGAATTGACAAGGATTTTTCCTAAAAAGGTATAATTTCAGAGTACCACGCTCTTGTGCAGGAGGATAAAAGTGCTTATATAACGTTCAAAAACAATTTTATTTAACTCAAAAAGTGTTATTTATATGCAGGAGCTACAAGAGTGCAAATTTAATTACTTCGAAAATACAAAATTAATGAAATTATAACAAAAACTGCATTTTAATTATTAATACCCAGTAAAACCTCCCCTCTTGTCAACGACCCTCAAAAGACGTCTATCCATGGAGCTAGTCAACTTATTTATAGTATCTGGTGTTATCTTCTCACAGATTTTCTCAATTTCCCTCCAGAGGTCCTCCTTGTTTGTGAATTGACGTCCTCCCGCATACAACTTTTGTTTTAATATGGACCAGAGGTTTTCAATTGGATTTAAATCCGGTGAGAGGCTGGGCCAGACCATCAATTTATCATCCGAGAACTTAAGAGTTTCCAGGTAACTGCGGGTGGCTGTAGCTGCATGGGACGGGGCGTTATCATGCATGAAAATGATCTTTTTCTTGAGTGCAGCTGGTTGCCTCTTCAGCCACGGAACAAAATTGTTCTTCAAAAAGCTAATATAATTAGCTGACGTGATTTTAACGCCCTCTGGTACACGGAAGGGTCCCACCAATCTGTCTCCAAGTATTCCAGCCCACATCATAACACCTCCTCCTCCTCCTTGTTGACGACGAATCCTCTGAGGACGAGAAGAGCCATGGGCAGTCCATGACTTTGCCCAACCGTCAGGGCCGTCAAGAGTCGCTCGCATCTCATCAGTGAAGAGCACAGTCTGGAAGTCTGTCTTGAGATACTTCTCAGCCCAAGAAACTCTTGCTTTCTTGTGTGACTCCTTCAAAGGAGGCCTGATAACGGGTGAAACATGAGAAGCCATACTTCTCAAGATCCTGCAACGAGTGGTTTTGGGGACTTCCTCCATACCTGCACTCTTGAAAATTTCCCCACTTGTGGCATTGGAGTTCCTCTTGAGTTCCCTCTTGATCCTGGACAAGTTCCGCCTGGTTGCTACTTTCCATTTACCCTTATCCTTACGAGTGACCTTCCTCATGGGATCATCAATAAATTTCTTCACTGTACGTGGGTCACGACCGATTTCAGTGGAAATAGACTTTGCATCATGTCCCTCAGCCAGCATGGATACTATCTTACTCTTTTCAGAGTCAGAAAGACACGGGCGGCGACTCATTTTCGATATTTAAAAATGTGAGGACAACAAACACAAGAGCGTAGCACGGTTAAATAATGTAAAAATTGATCATACTCGGTTAATAAACAACGGATTACCTTCAAATTTTATACATAACCTCCTAGTGAGGGTTTCCATATTAACTGCAAATTTCATTTTATTTCATTGATTTTTACTCATTTTATCCCAAAATTTGTGATCTGCACAAAAGTGTGGCACGTAGTGTAGTAATAGAGGAAAATTTTCCTTCTGGAGAATGTTGAAATGCGACTATATGTTGCCCAAACTGTCATGAATTGCAATGTTTTAAAAGTTAAAGACTGTTTCGAATTTTGTGTTCATTGAAGTGAATAAATTGTATGTAGAGCAGCCATCCAGTTCAGAAGCTCCAAAGATTTCTCTCATGTTGGAGAAAGCGCGCTTTCTAGTTTTACGTTCAGTAATTTGAAAAAGTTAGTAGGTTTTCTTTGTTATCAGAAATGCTGCGTGTCGCCATCACAGAGACTGCGTGTAGCAATTTGTATGTTATTATTTGTTAAACAGGAGTGAAAGTTAACCAAGAAACTTACCAGATTGAAGTTTCATAAATTTGGATTCAAGAACCTCTATCGGGGCTACGAAAACAGTAAAATGTATCTCGATTGATGATCCGAATAGCATGGCTTCTTCATTTGCCATTTATAAAATGTCTTAACTAGAAAATCTGCTATATTCTTAAGAGCGAATTTTGGAATTTCTAAAAGCTAGCTCTATAAGGTATAGAAAAAATCCCCTAAAGGATAGTTCGTGGTTCTTGCAAATCATAATGAAAATTTTATAATTGACACAAATATCATAACTACATTTTTAATATTGTTCTTTTTCAGACTGAGAATCAAACACGTTAGCTATATTGGCACCAAAAAGGGTAAAGGCCCGTACACACGTAGCTTTTTTTAAGTCTTCCCACCAGACTTAAAAAACCATACGTGTGTACGGCCCTTTAAACATAACTACTACTCTATATGAATTTAGAAAAATTAACCCCCTCCCCCTCAAGTCTCAACACCTCCGAAAACATGAAAAGTAGCTAAATATTGAAAGAGAGCCGCTTAAAAAACTTGTGAAATTTATCTAATACAGTAAAATATCACTAATGCGTATATATCGACAAGAGAATTAAACCTTTTGCAGCTGTTAATTAATTCTAACATTAGGTATTACATGGTGGGCGTGCATATGGAAGCAAATAGAAATGGATATTACAATGTAAAGAAAACTACATATAATTAACAATTAACAGATATGTATTATCATAAGCATCAATACAAATCCAAAATTAAATTATAATTATTTTCCTCTGAATTTTTAATTAATAACAACTTTAAGCAAATAGCGTATTTTCAAATTTATTTTGCGATTTCATCATATAATTATTGCATTTAAAATTATTAGTATAGTAAAGAGTATAAATAGGTGGAGGCCATTTCATAAGGTTAGGTAAGATGTACCATTATGGCATTAGGGGATTTGTGATCAATTGGTTTAAATTTTATTTCATAAGCAATATGTTGCATTGGGAAATGTGTTTTCCCATCATGTCACACTCGGTGTTCCTCAAGGCAGTGTACTTGGGCCATTATTATTCTGCCAATTGAAACTGTGCATTCCCTGTATGATTTCCTACTACAGTGAAACTCCTGAGTTATGAAGCATGGGTTCCTTCATAACTCAGAGACACTTCATATCTCAGTGACATTGATAGTTTTCAATGTTTGAAATCTTGGAGAAAACTATGGTATTTGAGGGATAACTAGGATATCGTTTTCTCTAATTTTTAAACATAGAAAATACTTCATAACTCAGGTCCTTCATTACTTGAGTGCTTCATAACGAAATACTTCATAACTCAGGAGTTTTACTGTAATGCCATATTCATTGGCTCTAGGTAAATTGCTCGAAAGACAACTACTCGAAAAACAATTGCTCGAGAAATAATTGCTCGAATGAACAATTGCTCGAAAGACAATTGGTCGAACGAACAATTGACCGAATGATCAAAATGCTCACAGTGTCCAAATTTATAAAAGTCAGTTAATTATCAAGTTAGATCACTTCAATTAGCTTCACCTAACTATCCTGGTTTCTAATTAGTAATTTATAATAATTGTATTTCATATTTTTAATCGCTAATTACTATCAATCATAATAATGTTTTAAATTTCAATCTTCCTGGTTTTCTTATTTTTATTGAACAGGAATACTGCACCAATTTTGGGTACTACAATTCTCGTTTTTTGTCAGTCAATTTCTTCAGTGGGCTCTGACGAGATGTTCTTGGGGCTAGATTAGGCCGTTAGGGTTGTTTACTTATTAGGTTTTAGCCGGGCTATGAGAACTGCCGGTAACAGGAAGGATGCGGTTTTCCCGACACATTTAGCAAGACCTCTGGTAATCATGCCACTTTTTAATTTTTCTCTTTTTTTGGTAGCCATTATCTGGTTGACTTTTCCTCTTCTTTTACATTAAGCAATTATTGATTATTTGGAATTTGATTATTTGAGCAATTGTTAATTAGATAAATATTGTCTAAAGTCAGAAGATCATGAAGTAAAATCTCTTCGATTAGCTGCATCTAACCGTCCTTGTTTCTAATTAGTAATTAATAATAACTGTATTTTATTTATTTTATTGTATCTGAACGATTGTTCATTCGGTCAATTGTTCGTTCGGGCAATTGTTTTCTAGCAATTTACCGGATACCATATACATATATTGTAAGCTGTTGAGATATGGGGTGATATATCTTACGGTCATCTGAACAAAGATTTTATATAAGGCTCAAAAATCTGTCTGAGATCTGCTAATAATCTACTTTTCAATGAACATACTTCTCCTTAAAACCTAAAATTTATTATAAAACAGTAGGAATACTTTCAATTCTTATATTAATTAATTATATTATACATAATGTTATAGCCAAACCACCTTAAACAAACAGAGTGAACATTTACTAAAAAAGAAGATATGATTAACTAAAGCAAAAAAATTGCAATAATTAATCCTTTTTGTATAATATTTATTGCATATTATTTCCAGACAACCAAGTAAATTTCCATCAATTCAAATGGTTTGTCCGAAATCAGGTTTTTAAAAAAAAATTATCATTTGTACATCAAATAAAATCAAAAGAAAAACTTATGTCATCAGAAGCATGAAATGAAAATAAAATATATAAAATTTAGAATATGTTAGAATCATTACTTAATGTAGATACTGAATGCTTTAGATTGAATTTACTTAAAATAAAATTATTTTCACATGAAAAGCTTATAGTAAATATATATCAATAATTTGAAAACCAGTATTTATTTACATATTGTTGAAATAAATTGAAAATAATTATAATTATTTAAAAAATAAAATAATTAGTAAATCTTACTGGAAAATAGTGTAAGTTCCAAGTTATCGGATGGTACCACATTTTCGATAATAAAATTATAAAAGTTGAATATATGTTCCCTATATCATTTTTTTTCTTATATTATTTCATTTCCTTTTCTCATTCTTCGAAGATGTAGAACCGTCCGGTAATTCGAAAGTTACCCTAGATGCTGAGCATCATATCCCTTACTCACTTCTTTTGACTAGGTATAAACTAGGTAGAGTACAAGTTGTTCCTTCCGGTAAGGTGGTCAGAGTAGCAATGGTCTCCAAGGAGGAGTTTACACGGCACGGAGGTTACTTATTATGAACTGACCAATCACAGACCACCTCTGCTGTACCGTGTCATAGTTAAAACAACACTTCTATGACAGTGTACATAATAGAGAAGTAACAACATGTTATTATTAACAAAAAGTAAACCAATGATGTTACAGATGGTTTTATCTCAATCAAATTCTTTAGTGGGGCATCCTTTCTGGAACAGTATAGCTCTTTATTATTCTTGTAAATCATAATTAGTCATTCAAACAAAGGCTAACGTTAATACTTCATTATTAACTTGTTACTTGTTTCAAATTAGTTTGTATAGGTTCCCAGAGAAGTAAAAGCTTAAATAGACCACATTATATATTCAATATAGTATTTTTAATGATGGATGCTCCCCGAAGAGAGCACTTCAATCGAATCAATTCAGTTGAAGAAGAAACAAATTTAGTATGAGCTTGCAAGAGAAAAATATGCAAATGCATCTATCTACTGTACATATATAATACGCTAGATCTGTCTGTCTGTGTGTTACTTGGAGCAATATATTACTCACAAACAGTTATACATAGATACTTGAAAATTTACAACTTTTTAGAAAGTCGTGTCGAATTTAAAGTGTTAAAAGGATTTTTCGAAATTCAAACGGGTTTTCGAATTATTAACACTTGATTTATAATGGGATACATAGGAATTAATTCGACACACTTTCCAGGATATTTTCAGAGACTATCGAACAGAATGGGCTGAAATTTTCTGGGAACCTTCGGCCTATGGTCTTACAGAACGATATTGATTTGTTTTACGAAATTCAAACGGGTTTTTGAATTATCCGAATTTTAAGTTTTAATGGAATAGATAGGGATTTAATTCAAGGCGCTAAATACATGGTAACATACGAAATAAATCAAAAAATAAAATTTGCAATATTCGAATCGAAAAAATATCTACAATATGTAAAAATGGTCTACAAAAACGACTGCGCTAACCGTTTTCCGAAATTCGAAGTTATTTTTGAGATATGACGAAAATTAGAAAATAAAAAATAAAATTCTACTCTGGTTATCATTTTTCCTCGCGAAAATAAATGAAATATTTTGCACGATTGAAAATATAATAATTAATTTTAATATTGATATTGACGGGAGAGAATATAAATAAATATTAGAAATAAATGATATTTAAAATAATTTTAATCAAATTAAAATGAATTTTACAAAATTTTATTTATTTATTTAAAATTTAAATGAATGGAGTATCAGTTGCTACCTATATATGGGAATTTTATTTTTTCTCTTCGAATCACTGAACTGACCGATATAGCTACATATTTTGTTCCTTTTATATTGTGATTATTTGAATAATGTTTGTAATTTGTAGTTGCAGCTATCTTATATAATAATGTATGATCTATACGACAGTATTCTTCACAAAGTGATGACGTCACGGGACGGAAAATTGCTCTTTACTGGTACCTATAATTATTATGAAATGTATTGGAAAATCCGATGTGTATGACAGAAAAACTAATGTCCTTAAATACTATTAAATATAGGAATATATGCCCGTTACCGTGCATTTTGCACGGATAACCACTAGTCTATCTATACTAATAATTTCCTTAGTGTGTTTATTTATATATTTGGTTTCCGCTTTTACACTATGGGTATTAAACATGAAGAATGTAACTATGATACGCACGGGAATATATTGACCTGTTTTTATTCAATTTTTAAATGTTTTTATCTATGAAAAAGTATCAGTTTATGCAGAAAAATAAATTTTATTTGAGTTCACTGAAAATGACCTAACAACGGGTAATAAATAACTATTGAAAACCCGTTATTTGTAACGGGCAATTACACTAGTACTATAATAAGAACCACGTCCGTCCGTCTGTCCGTCCGTGTGTCACAAAATGGGTTAAACTATCATTCTATCAACAGCGCTTCATAAAGTTGGTGTAAATCAAAGAAACAGTAATAGAAAAGGAAAACTAATAATTTGATGCAGTATCATGACTAGGGTTGAGACAATATGCACTGCATATTATGCAGTGTATGCACATAAATATTTAGTGCATATTCGCTTGAAATATTCATTTTCATAAAATGCATATGCATTTTATAAAACGCATATGCATTTATAAAACGAATATGCAATATATATGCATTTGTAAAACGCATATGCAAAATATATGCAGCAAATAATTCTTAATTTTAATTAAAAAAACATTACACGTATGGATTTCTCGAAATAGGCTGTTACTAAGAAGCTCATATATTTTAAATATTTTTTTTATTAAATGTGAAAAATATTTAAAAACTGAGTGGTGGAATAAAAGATACTAATTAATATCTTTTAATTGAAGATAATTTCAATACATATTGAAACACTTCTTACAAAGCTGATTGAAGTACATTTATCAAGTCTTGAATATGAAGAATCTAGAATACTAGTTTAACTAATATTCTATTCGTCTACCAATCTCGTCGTACATTTATTATATTCAAGGTATTACAATTTACAATAAACACTTAATGTATTGTTTTTAAGATTTTCAGTATTTTAATTTTGTTACTCATTTCCTACACATTTTCTTTGATTAGAGAAGCTCTATAAAATTAAAAAGAGGTGTAACTACCCTATATTTTAACTTGGTTCAGTAACTAATATCTCTGTTTCATTTTACTTACCTTTTTTTTCGTACCTACGTACATTTATATGAGTAAGTTATATAAATATAATAAGATTTTCATTAAAAAATTTATTCAATAATAATCTGAGATTGTTTACCCTCATTAGAGTTTCTTTGAAATGCTGTTAAACAAAAGTTAAAATCCCCAATTAAACTAATAATTTTGGTCCTTTGTAGGGGGGCTTTACCTTTATACTGTCCGTTGTACGAGCCTTACCTGTATATATAATATATAAATGAATATAAACAGTTACACTAGTTTAGAAAATAGGAAAATCAGTCGATAAGTTTAATTGAATTCTATTATTACCCTTCGCAAATTTGCAGAAGGTTATATTTTATCCGGTATTTATTTATTTATCATCTTGTTATTAGCATAACTGAAGCAATGTTCAACCAAATTGCCTGAAATTTGGTGAAGCGATTGGTCAATGTCCAGTGAACTTCTTGTAGAATTTTGGGAGCGCCCCGGTCAAAGGTCATTGTTATTCATAACTCAAAAAGTATTGAACCATATTTCATGAAACTTGGTGGGACGATTGGTCAATATACAGGAACCATTTTGTCAGAACAGGTCAAAACGGCGGCGAAGGTATGCGCTCTACCGAGTGCACGTAGTCTAGTTACTGTATATTTTAGGTTTTCAAAACTAAAATATTCTTGTACTGATAAAATATCCCCTCTACATCACATGTAAGTTATTTTAAGATTTCATGTAGATTGACTTGAATGACTTGTGCAGATTATCCTGTCAGAATTGAATTTATGTCTCTGATGATGGACTATCCTTCATTTTTGGATAATATGTACTGATTAGTGATTACTACTATAAGCTTTATGTAATATCTCCATCATAAATATTCTTGAGAAAATTATAGTTTTCTTTTTTTTGAGATCACTCTTGAGATTGACCTGCCTTGCGCCTCAATTTGCTCTATTGTTAATGGTATTGCTGAGAATGTTGAATCTATGAACACAAGACTTACTTTCATTATTTCTATTCTCTGTAGAAGTTTTTGACATTCTCACTCTGATAATTATCTGGAATATTAAGAAGCAGAGTTCAACCAAGTTCCCCACCTCGTTATAACCTAGCCTATAATAATTTAAATTTCTTAAGTAGAATAAAAATCTAGCTCTTTTTCATTCGTCTGATACTATTCATTAATATATGTAGAAGTTTATCATTTGAATATCAAAAATCAACTTATTTTACTAATCATTTTCTATTGCATATTATTTTTTCTAATGTGCATCTAATTTGCATATGCACTTTCTATTTTGTATATGCATTTTCTATTTGCATATGCATTTCAAGAATTGCATATGCATTTCAAGATTTGCATATGCGTTTTTTATATGCATATGCATTATTTCACCAATATGCAAGATATGCAAAGTCACAACCCTAATCATGACTACGGGCTACAATAATACGGACACTAATTATTTAAAAAATAAATTTATATTTTGGCTTTTGAGAGATTTTTTTTTTGTTTGTTTAATCAGAATATGTGTATCCATAATACACATACTTGCATTCGGATAGAACTTAGATTCAATAACAGGTACTGTACTAGTAATTATAATATTTGGTTCTAGGTAAATTCTCCCGTGAGACTTTTCCAGTCACTTTTTTCGGAAATTGTCAGGCTATGTCTGATTCAGTTTGAAAATTTCAGGACATTCACCTGACAATTTCCGAAACTGTCAGAAATATCCATAACATGACTTTGGAAATCATCCGGATAATGGCTGCAGTACATGGGGAGATAGCCTGACAGTTTACAGAAATTTTCATAGAAAGTCAGGATTGAAATAATTTAATCTCAATTTCTTATTTTTCATAGTTTCTCACTCAACCAGACTTCAAAATAAGAATTTCCAAATTTATATCCAATATTTTTTTGAGAAATAAAGAAAAAAAAAGATTTGAAAAATTTAATAGAAATGTAAAAGAATTTTGATAGCTTTAAAATATGGCATACTAAAGTATTCATGTACCTATAAATACGAGATTGAAGTAAATTTTCAGATATTTATTTTTTAATTTTGTCTATTACATTTGAATAAATAATACGACATGAATGTTCTTTCCGAATTTTGAAGATCAATGCATGAGCGAAATGGCAGGATTGAATGAGTATGCGTGTAAGGTATCAGAACTTATATTTTTTAATATGCATTTGAATCAAAAAGTAACACAGAAGAACACCATTGGTTATTATATAGGTATATTAACTACCTAAATGTTTATAGTTAATTGGACAAATTAAATTAAATAAATTTATTCGCAACCTCTCTTATCTTCTTAATCGTAAACTTTTTTCTCAATTCAGTTGGTAGTCTTTGAGAGATGTACTTTACCGACAGTAAACCCTTTTCACTATATAAGAGGTTGAGATCCCCAGAGTCCTTTAGTGCTGAAATGATTTTACCAATGCTAGAAATCAATTCATGCTCAGCTTCCTTATTCCCCAGTTTTAACTTCTTTGTTCTTAAATTCATAATTGTCAGGTCTAGAGGTTCCAAGTCTGAAGATTCACTCCCCTCATCAAAGTGAACAGTTCTCTTTATAGCCTTGTTTGTTCCATGACTGCTAGTGGAGGGTAACTCTTCCAGATTTTGTACTTCTTTCATTGGAGTTGAAGTTGAGGTTGGTACTGAGAAGGAGGGGTCTTCAGTCGAATCTTGAATGGATTTTTCTAGGGATAAGCATGCATTGGTAGAATTGACAAGACTGTGAATTGCATAATATCTGTCTCCAGTGACAGTGTCATGTCCCATTGCAGCAGCTGTCGCATCTTTCTGACCTGCTGTCAAACCGAGGGTCCTCGAATTAGTGATCTTGGATTTCCTTATTATCTGAGAGGTCAATTTGACATTAGAAGCAGATTTGTACTTGTTTAAGATCTTCCAAACTGATCCGAGGGTCATTTTTCTTCCTCCTTCGTCAGAAGAGGGGAAAACGCATTTTAACTTTTCATCGAAGCAGATTTTTTTTCTTAATTCTTTGATGAAAACTTGAAGTACTTCAAATTCGTCACTTTTGAAAGTGACAGCTGCCTTTTTACCGCTCTTCAAGCTTTTTTGTTCCATGACCTGAATAATACGTAAAGAAAATTAATCAAAATCATAAAAAAACATTTACTACACGCAATTAAAAATGAATTTAATTGAAACATCTATCATACCTCAACAACGTAATATTCCTCATCATTTTCAAGCACAGTCTTCTCTGCATTGTCGACCTCTTCCGTTGTCATTGTTGTCATCTCCATACTTCTTCGTCCGAGGTTCAGGAATGCGATTGCCATTAAATTATTTCTTGCTGCGAGAACTTCCGAAACCGTATAGAGTGCTCTTTTATTAGGGTCATCCGTTAATATCTTCAACAGGTCAGATCTGATTGTATCCGAGATTCTCTTCAGATCTTCTTTACTTAATAGATTTTTTGCAGTTTTATCTCTTGATTGAAGCCTTTCCCTTCCAGTCTCTTTCATGAGAGAAACTATTACGTTGTCCACTTCGCTTTCAGCTTCTCTAAATAAAACGCTATTCAGCATTTTGCTGGATAAGTCTTCTTCCTCAGTTTTTTCAGGGCTATCGCAGTCTGTGAATAGGTATTTTAAAAAGCAGCAAAACATTTTCAGATACTTAATTTTGCTGTTAGCTTTCATGCCATGAGAATCTTTGAAGCCTTGTACTATTTTACGTAGGTGCTTAATATTTGTTAAATCATTAAAGGAAATAGGTCCATTCTTCACCTCGAACTTCATGATTATATCAATAGCCATGCTCGCACATCTCTTAGGGTTATAATTATCCCTCAGCGTCAGATAAGACTCAAAAGAGTCTCTCCAAGCTTTTGATTTATCCGAATATTTCCTGGTATCTCTGTATCTTAGGTCCTTATACTTTTTTGTAGCTACCTTCAACTTCTCCTGTAAAGATTCCTTTTCTTTTGCATTGTCAGTTCCCTGTATACACAAAATTAGGTCTTGCATATCGTCTCTGAATTGTCTGAGGTTCATCATAATAGAATGCTCTTTATCCACCTCTTCACCGTAAATCTGGACAGCTTCATCGTACTCAGCCCCATGAAGCTCAACTACCTTCTTTCCTTCATTACGTGTATAGACCTTGGGAATGACTACACATTGTTTCAATGCGGTTGAATACTCATTTGTTAACTTTGAAAGTTTATGACCTTTATTTAGATGTTGGGATATATTTGAAACTAAAGAATTACATAGATGGCATTTAATGAAGTTGGTCCTCCTATCTACATGATGAATGGGTCTATATTTCTTAGGCTCCTTAGATTTGATGGATTCAGAGATATTCTTTTCTATATAACATTCGTCACTCACCAATTTATTTTTTTCCATTTTCCTGGCCATTTGTAATATGATTCGAACTCGATCATAGTCATCAATGCGATGTTGAGTAGACAAATGGCGTTTCAATCTGTATGTGGTAGTTGCACAATCTTTCATTGGGCAGTTCAGTTTCAATGAACCGTCTGACAATCTATTCACAATTGGATCAAAATTCTTCCCACTTCCTAGGTTTTCATCTACATCATTACAAGCTTTATCCAATGATAAAACACCATTTATGTTTGAGAAGAACAATCCAGCTGCTTCCAGAAGTCTCGCTTCAAATGTGGCTTTCGCCTCGCTGACCATACTAACAGTTTCTTTAAAGAGATCATTTTGAGACTTCCTGTAGAGTAAATTCAAGGAATTTTCATCACATGATCCCTTCTTCCCCTCATTCAGCAAAAACGTAAAAAGTTCTTTATCATTTATCTGTGCATCCAACTTTTTGATCTGTAAAGTAAAATTCACCTTTATTTATACAATCATTTCAAGCCAAATCAATTAATAGACAATTCTGAAAAAAAATTTAAACTTACAATTTGCTCCGGTACAAAATGGGCATATTCGTCATCATCATCAGTAGAAGAGCTGGAATCAGTAGCTGGAATATCAACAGACTCCGATGAATCTGCAGAAGAGAGGATTGATTCAGTAACGGGCTCATGCTTACTTCACTATAATTTAGGAGTCATATCGGCAATCTCATAGTGCCTAACTTAACTCTTTATTACTACATAATTAGTTTTAGATTAGTCACTGGTAAAATGAAGAGTATGGTAATGTTCTTTTAATGGTGCACTGATTGTTTTCTAAGTTATAGGTCTAAATTGAAATCTAAAACTTGAAAACACTCAGTGTACAAATAAAAGAAAATAAAAGAGCTTTACTATTCTCTTCATTTAACCCGTGACTAAACTAAAACTAAATATGCAGTAATAAATAGTTAGAATTATACTAGTAAATAAATTCAAATTAAAGGACTAACAAATAAAATAACTTTCTTTGGTGTAAAAGCCATGAAAATAGTATTCATATATGCTCTTAAAATAAAGAGCATATTCAATGTGTTTCAAGAAGACTGGCGACTTTAAATTAGCCGAAGAGTATAAACTAACATTTTGAACATAAGTACCAGTTTTTCATTTTCCGTTAAATTGGTTTAGAATTATAAAAATTCCAATGATATTGATCGTGAAAAAATTATTTGTCCAACTAAACATTATTCTCATATAAAGAATAAAAAGAATTCTTCGATCATAAAATGCATATATGTAAAGGCATTACAAGCATACGTTTGTTTACTTTGAACATATAAGAAAAATAAAGCATAAAAGAAGAAAATAGAGCATAATTTGAAATGCATTTTCTCACAGCATTAATCAATAGTAACAGAGTTTGAAGATATGCACAGTAAATAAAAGTTAGTCATTTACATTTGACCTTCTCCACCCTAGCAATATTTTCAAAACTACAAGTAGCGTACGTTGGAGATAAGCATGAGTGTGTGAGCTAATAGGGTCAAGCAGGTAAATTGCGGCACACTAACTAACTGCGGCCTCTACAACAGAAACATCATGGCTTCAAAACACAAGTTAAAAATTTAAATTAATAAATTATAGCATGCCTGCGTTTCTTTTGATAGCTACTATCCCATTTTAATTTAATTTCGGTTCAGAATGTTTTAGAGACTCTTGATAGGGCCGCAATTAAAAATAAAAGGGCCGCAATTTACCTGCGTGACCCTATGCTCAATTGCCGTACAGCGTAAATGAGCGTTAAAATATAGATTCGTTAATGTACCTCTATTGAAGAAAAAGTAAGTTCAATCATAAGTTTGTGTCTTTTTTTTTATAACTACTACAAAAACAAATAAGATAGCTATTCTTTAGGATATAGGATAAGTTTTGAAAAGTCGATCGGTTTCACATTATCGATCGGGTCTTTCCCATTTGACGACCCCCACCAGATCTAATTCAAATTACTTTTTTATATGTATTTTTGTCCATAGAATCCGAAAATCGAAACCGTTCTTTGTAGAAACTAATAGTTTTTGAGATATGAGGGTTTAAAGTTATTTATTTCCTATGTATTACTAAAGGATTGGGAACTTTGAAAAAACTCGTGTTTTCACACTTCTTGGTCAAATATAACCTTAATGCAGATTGTTGTATCCGCTAGTTTGTTGTACTGCACACTTCATGATTGTTTAATGACCTGGCAGGGGGGTATGGGGGGCGGCACGCCCCCCATTACACATATCAGCATTGAAGTAATAAATTGAAAATATCACGGAAACTGTAAATGTATTCTAATGACCCCCTGCCAGGTCATTAATTAATCATGGAGTGTGTAGTACAACAAACTAGTGGATACAACAAACTACATTACTGTTTCATGTAAAAAATCTATATTGTTCAAGTAATTTCAATGAAAACATGAGTTTTTTCAAAGTTCTCAATCCTCCAGATTGAGAACTGGAGGAAATAGATAACTTTAAACCCTAATATCTCAAAAACTATTAGTTTCTACAAAAACGGTTTTGATTTTCGGATTTTATAGACAAAAATACATAGAAACAAGTTAATTTAAATTAAATCTGGTGGGGGTCGTCAAATGGGAAAGATCTTATCGATCATATAAGATTAGATCAAAATTAACATCAAATTATTTGTTCTAATAATAATTGTTATTAGTATACCTGCAGGATCACAAATACCAATTATAAAAAAATAAAATATTTAATTTTATCTCTTAAATCTTATAGTTTATAATTTGAAACTTATCGATAACTCAAACTTACCCTACATAATCTATGACAATTTGTAATTAATGTGGCTTCATTTATTTTGATATGAAAAGTTTAGCTAATGCTAACTATATGCACAACAGCCTGGGTAAAGTGTATTACGGAAGCCAATTCAGATAGGGTAAAGTAGGAATGACCGAATGTTTACAAATACTGAATACGGCTGATCAATAATCATACACAATGATAGACTTAATTCATATTTATAGCAGCCAAAGAGATCTTCTCCGTCAGTCCGGTAGCCAAAAAGGTGATTCATTCGGTAATTGAAACTTTACCCTATTGATATTAATGTAAATACCGTTTTAAGAATAAAACATTGGCGAACTTCAAAGGGTTATATTCGGTCGCTTAAACTATGGGTAGGAGAATCATATTTTGCTGAATGATTAGAGAACCAAGTATAATTAATATTTTGAAAGATAGGTTTTATTAAAATTAAATAGGTAGAAAAATAAGTAGAAAACCTGTTCTACACACTCATCGAATTACTAAACATGAAATATATTTTAGTCTTATTCATTAAAATACTAACAAACTTACCAGTACTAGCAGTATCATTGAACATCTCATCCGAAAAAGACAATTTGTTAACGTTGTCACTGTGGTTCACTGTTAGCGTCACGAACTCTACAAGTGGAAAGAAACGGTATCGTCATGATGCTCACTGACTTCAATTTCCCAAAACTAATTGCCAGATAGCACCAGATTTATACAACCTGACATTTGAAAAAATTAGGTATCCAGTTTCTAGCCCCATCGCCAACTTACTTTTCGTAATATCATTTTAATTACTGCTCGGATTGAGTTGTAACATAGCTAGATCGATTTAGAATGATCATAATACTAAAATGAATGCACATATCTAAACCAAAATCATCTCAACTGTCTGTGGTTTGAAAAAAACCGTTTGTTTACATTTTTTCTTCACTATTACGTCTTCAATAACCCGCCCCAAAATTCCTAACTTTGCCTCACAGTTTCCAATTTGCTGAAAAACAGCCTGACTATACACTGACAATTCGGGGAATCGTCACAACTCAGCATAACACGACATTGCCTGACAAGATGTTGGAAATTGCCAGGAAATAGTTTGCATTATTTGCCTTAAATTCTTCACTAACTATCATTTCGATAGGATGAATTACGATCTATCGAACTGATTTCAATTCCACTTCAACCCTAAATATTGTTAAAAAGAGTAACTATAGTTATATGTTGCATACTAATTGATATGAAAAATGTTTGATATCTTTAT
This sequence comes from Caprella mutica, assembly GCA_947561585.1. Lineage (NCBI taxonomy): Eukaryota > Metazoa > Arthropoda > Malacostraca > Amphipoda > Caprellidae > Caprella > Caprella mutica. The sequence continues at coordinate 95,113 of CANNZV010001321.1, read as the reverse complement.
ATTATCGAGAATATTAACTAATTTACCTTTACTGTTCAATATTGACCCTCATAAACATAAGCAATATAGGGTAATAATGGTAATAATCATTATTGAAGATGTGGTTAATAATTATGTAATAGTGTGATTAGAAAAAAATAAGCTATTGTTTTATACATGTAATTTATTGAATTTTTTTATGAATTTATATAGAAATTTTTTTTTGTATTATTATAAATGATCAACATAAATTCTATATCAAAGTAAATTATAACAACCATGGTAGTAAAGCCTGCCTACTTTGAGTAGCTGTTATCAAGATGTTATTTGAGTTTATTTACTTGATTTAAAATACTTTCAGTATACATGCTATGCATTAATAATACAGAAAAGGAAAAAAAAAATTTAAGTGACAATAGGGTAAATTAAACAACTGCAAAATCTACATTAGTTGAAATTTGAAATCTACTTATATTATTAAATCACAAAACTGGTTGTTATCTGATGATAATTTTTATAAACAGTGTCGTTTAAATGCACACATTACACAACTGATTGATAAGTATTGAATTTTTTTTTCAGTTTACAAAAGAGAAACTGATTTATGTTGATCATCTGTAATCGCAACCCTATGAAGGCTATACAGTAAGAAACCTTCATTAAAGTTAAGGCTATCGTGAGATGAACTTTTAATTTACTTCTATATATTTTTCATTTATATTCAAAAAGTCGAGATGGCAGAGGACCTGCAACAAGATAAAATGAATAAGCTACAGGACAAAAGGAAAATACAACATTGGAATTTTAAATCAATGCAACTCTTAATGTGATGTCAGTCATGTAGTTATTATTGTTCATTCAAATTTTACCTTAATTTAAATAAATGAGAGTTTTGTTGCCAATACTTTTGATTTCCAATCTTTGAGTTAAAGATTACATTATTCGATTGTTTCTATTTTCTTTGGTTCCTGTGATGGCATTGCCTCCCAGTTCATAATGTAACTGTTTATTGCGTGAAAATTTCTATTGATAATGTCTGAAAGTTTCCAACAGTCATATCATTTGACAGTTTCCAACCGTATTTCCTAATATTTTGATAGTTTCCATTCAAGATCTGTATTACCTGACAATTTCCAAAGATAGTGTCTGACAGTTTCCAACCGTATTTCCTGATATTCTGACGGTTTCCATTCAAGATCTGTATTACCTGACAATTTCCAAAGATAGTGTCTGACAGTTTCCAACCGTATTTCCTGATATTCTGACGGTTTCCATTCAAGATCTGTATTACCTGACAATTTCCAAAGATAGTGTCTGACAGTTTCCTACAATCATATCATTTGACAGTTTCCAAAGATAGTGTCTGACAGTTTACAATAATTATCGAATCTTCTGAAGTTGAACTAGTACTCATTTCGAAATTGATATTTAGCTTTTTTTGCTATTTTTAAAAGTTTTGGTGACTTGTAATTTCTAAGATTAAACCATCACTCCTTTTTATGAGATGAAATTGGAAATTGTCAGACGCAGTACCTGGACATCGTCAGGTGATCTACACCTGACTTGGGAATGGTGAATTTCTAACCTGACTTGAGGACACATGGAAAAGTCTATAGTGGAAAGTTCCACCATCTACCGCAGGAAAATTCCAAAGCATAAAAGGAATAAGATAAGGCGAACATACATAGACAGATCAAACGATCTTTTAAATAAGTTTAAATATGAATCAATTTAATTCAATCTTTAATTGTATAATAGAAATCTTTAATTGTATAATAGAAATATTTTATATATAATAGAAATCTTTAATTGTATAATAGAAATCATTAATTTAATAATAGAAATCTTTAATTGTATGATAGAAATCTTTAATTGTATGATAGAAATCTTTAATTTAATAATAGAAATATTTAATTGTATAATAGAAATCTTTAATTGTATAATAGAAATCTTTAATTGTATAATAGAAATCTTTAATTGTATAATAGAAATCTTTAATTGTATAATAGAAATCTTTAATTTAATAATAGAAATATTTAATTGTATAATAGAAATATTTAATTGTATAATAGAAATCTTTAATTGTATAATAGAAATCTTTAATTGTATAATAGAAATCTTTAATTGTATAATAGAAATCTTTAATTGTATAATAGAAATCTTTAATTTAATAATAGAAATATTTAATTGTATAATAGAAATCTTTAATTGTATAATAGAAATCTTTAATTGTATAATAGAAATCTTTAATTGTATAATAGAAATCTTTAATTTAATAATAGAAATATTTAATTGTATAATAGAAATCTTTAATTGTATAATAGAAATATTTAATTGTATAATAGAAATATTTTATTGTATAATAGAAATCTCTAATTGTATAATAGAAATCTTTAATTTAATAATAGAAAATAATATTTTATTGTATAATAGAAATCTTTAATTGTATAATAGAAATCTTTAATTGTATAATAGAAATCTTTAATTTAATAATAGAAATATTTAATTGTATAATAGAAATCTTTAATTGTATAATATAAATCTTTAATTGTATAATAGAAATATTTTATTGTATAATAGAAAATAATATTCTATTGTATAATAGAAATATTTAATTCTATATAATAGAAATATTTTATTGTATGATAGAAATATTCTATTGTATAATAGAAATCTTTAATTCTATAATAGAAATAATAATCTGTCACCCATACAAGTTAAGAAGCCTGATAATAATCATTAGTGTGCAATTGTCCAGGTGGTAATTACACGGTCACGGTTCTTTAACTGCATTTCTATAGGGGGTCGAAGCTACAGGATAAACTTCCATATATTGTCAGCAGTGCGATGTACTGTATTCAGTACTCGCGTGATGATAGGTCGTTTACTCGTCTCGTTCATATTGATAAGTGCGACCAATGAAGCAATTTTGAGACTCATTCGTGGTTTGGAAACATGAAAATAGGGTTACCCTAAGAACACCAATTTCATAATTGTAAGTTCTTTTAACAACACTGATAACCTACACAGAGAAAAAAGTTTACTCATATTTAATGGGTCAACAATTTATGCTTTGAATCAATTTATTACGTGAGTTGGTTGGACTTTATTCATAATTTCATGTGTGTTAAAACAATTAGTTAATTCAATTCATTTTATGGATTGAATCAACTTACTATGAGAGTTAAAAGTTACTTTTTTGGGAATTTTAAAGTATGTTAAAACAACTATGACAGAGTGTATTGTAGTAACTCACAACGACTGTAATTAATCCAATGTATCTGGTGTATGAATTAACTTACTATGCGAGTTGGCGCAACTTTTTTTAAGTTTAGGAGTGAGTCAAAACGACAGTTTTGTTTTAACTAACGTCAGTTTAACTACTTTTAAGTAGTACCTGCAACTCACCACGTAGGTAGGCGCAAAAAAAAACATTCATATGAGTCAAAATAAATCAAATTTGTTTTGTTTCAACTAATATTTTCTCTGTGTGTGATGTTTTCAACACTAAACACAGGAATAATTGATTAATATAATCAACTGGTTCATTTACAGTATTAAATATTTTGCTGGATTACCATTTTTTTTGGAGACGAATATTTTTCCATCAAAAACCATAATTATATGTGAATACATAACCTAATATGAAAAATATTCATGCAAACATTGATAATCTACAGAGAATAAATACCAATGGAGGACTGACTAATTATTCACGCTGTTTCCTATAGAAATGATAAGTGATAAGCTATTGCTGTGACACACTCATTACGTTGGACACAACTATCAAGCACGATGCACGTTGAGTCCTTTAATGAGTATAATTATTATTGTAGTTAACTTTAAAACAGCATAATGGAAAAAAATTACTTTACAGTACAAAACGAAACTACGATGGCCATACCTGTCACACATGCTTGTGTTTTGTATATTTTAATCTTTTACAACAGACCAAAATGAAGGCAATAAATACAGTTCAGATTTGTATTGACCAAAAACTTTTAAAATAAATATGATGTATTCATCTCAAGAGTTTGTATCCATGATAATAATTGTAGATAACATGCTATATAACTGCATTAAAACTGATTAATAGCTCAATGCACTTCACTGTACTCTTTGTATGCACTTTACTGTACTTTGAGAAGTATCACAGTTTGATGTTAAAATAGACAAATTAAATGAAACTTTGTTCCGGTCAATTACTGCAATAATATATCTATTAAATATATTTATTTATCCGTGTTGATTTCTTTTTCACACTACGTTTAATAATTTCAGTACATAAAAAGTTAATGATGACAATGTACTAATAAGTTGTGTCAGTTTGAAATATTTTTAATATAAAACATATAAATAGAAACAAACTTTAACGATTACCATGTTTTCGTCAAGAGTTTATAAATAAGCTCTACAACTGTAAGTGGACTAACTGAAGTGCATGTGATGCTATCTACAATATAGCCCATAATTGGAGGATAATGCATGAATGCAGGTGTACAGTTAAAAGCAGTTGATTAGAGATGATTACAGTCCTTAAACACTATAATTGTGATGTCCAGTGAGTTCTTTATAGGGAGGTAATTGTTTTGTCATTATCATTCAGATGTGTCGGTAAACAATGCTCTAATGAGACCAGCGATGGTTGTTGTTGCTGCTTGGTTTTAATTCTCTAATCTAACAGCTCCTTATTATGTTTCAATGAGTGATTACTAGATCCTCAATTTATAGCTTTGATGAAATTAGTCGAAATAGTTCTAAAAAATATCCGTTCAGTCGGAAAAATAATCGTACAGTCGGAAAAATAGTCGTACAGTCGGAAAAATAGTCGTACAGTCGGAAAAATAATCGTACAGTCGGAAAATAATCGCACAGTCGGAAAAATAATCGTACAGTCGGAAAATAATCGCACAGTCGGAAAAATAATCGTACAGTCGGAAAATAATCGTACAGTCGGAAAAATAATCGTACAGTCGAAAAATAGTCGAACAGTCGGAAAAATAGTCGTACAGTCGGAAAAATAATCGTACAGTCGGAAAATAATCGTACAGTCGAAAAATAGTCGTGCAGTCGGAAAAATAGTCGTACAGTCGGAAAAATAGTCGTAAAGTCGGAAAAATAATCGTACAGTCGGAAAAATAGTCGTACAGTCGGAAAAATAATCGTACGGTCGGAAAAATAGTCGTACAGTCGGAAAAATAGTCTTACAGTCGGAAAAATAGTCTTACAGTCGGAAAAATAGTCGTACAGTCGGAAAAATAGTCGTACAGTCTGAAAAATAATCGTACAGTCGGAAAAATAGTAGTACAGTCGGAAAAATAATCGTACAGTCGGAAAAATAGTCGTACAGTCGGAAAAATAATCGTACAGTCGGAAAAATAGTCGTACAGTCGGAAAAATAATCGTACAGTCGGAAAATAATCGCACAGTCGGAAAAATAATCGTACAGTCGGAAAATAATCGCACAGTCGGAAAAATAATCGTACAGTCGGAAAAATAGTAGTACAGTCGGAAAAATAATCGTACAGTCGGAAAAATAGTCGTACAGTCGGAAAAATAATCGTACAGTCGGAAAAATAGTCGTACAGTCGGAAAAATAATCGTAAAGTCGGAAAATAATCGCACAGTCGGAAAAATAATCGTACAGTCGGAAAATAATCGTACAGTCGGAAAAATAATCGTACAGTCGAAAAATAGTCGTACAGTCGGAAAAATAATCGCACAGTCGGAAAAATAGTCGTACAGTCGAAAAAATAATCGTACAGTCGGAAAAATAGTCGTACAGTCGGAAAAATAATCGTACAGTCGGAAAATAATCGCACAGTCGGAAAAATAATCGTACAGTCGGAAAATAATCGTACAGTCGGAAAAATAATCGTACAGTCGAAAAATAGTCGAACAGTCGGAAAAATAGTCGTACAGTCGGAAAAATAATCGTACAGTCGGAAAATAATCGTACAGTCGAAAAATAGTCGTGCAGTCGGAAAAATAGTCGTACAGTCGGAAAAATAGTCGTAAAGTCGGAAAAATAATCGTACAGTCGGAAAAATAGTCGTACAGTCGGAAAAATAATCGTACGGTCGGAAAAATAGTCGGAAAAATAGTCTTACAGTCGGAAAAATAGTCTTACAGTCGGAAAAATAGTCGTACAGTCGGAAAAATAGTCGTACAGTCGGAAAAATAGTCGTACAGTCTGAAAAATAATCGTACAGTCGGAAAAATAGTCGTACAGTCGGAAAATTAATCGCAGTCATAAAAATAGTCGTACAGTCAAAAAATAGTCGTACAGTCAAAAAATAGTCGTACAGTCGGAAAAATAGTCGTACAGTCGGAAAAATAGTCGTACAGTCGGAAAAATAATCGTACAGTCGGAAAAATAATCGTACAGTCGGAAAAATAGTCGTTCAATTGGAAAATAGTTGCACAGTCGAAAAATAGTCGTACAGTCGGAAAAAATAGTCGTACAGTCGAAAAAATAGTCGTATAGTCGGAAAAATAATCGTATATTCGGAAAAATAATCACACAGTCGAAAAAATAGTCGTAAATTCGGAAAAATAGTCATACAGTCGAAAAAATAGTCGTACATTCGGAAAAATAGTCACACCGTCATAAAAATAGTCGTACATTCGGAAAAATAGTCATACCGTCATAAAAATAGTCGTACATTCGGAAAAATAGTCATACGGTCGAAAAAATAGTCTTTATTATAGCAGATTGCGTTCTAAAATTTGGTTCTATATAGGTAAATTCATACATAGAAAGTTCCACCAATAACTTCTCCAAAATAAAAATGTCAGGCTAGAACTTCAACCGTTTGAAGTCAGGTAGATATAGAGTGACAGTTTACGTGCGTCGATCCTGACAGTTTACTATTACGGTCTTATCCTGATAAGTTCTCCAGATATATATTGATAATTTATCACATTTTTCACACTTAGTTTATTTATTTCCACTTGACTAAAGAAGCTATAACCATAGAAACTTTCAGGAATTAATACTAGATTTAATCAGGTAATGACAAGCTGGTGCCGTTATGGAAAATATCAGAAGGTTTAAGTAGAACTTCTCTAACTATTGTCCGAATTTAACAAGGAATAATGATAAAGTAAAATTGAAAACACTTTTTATTCTAAAGAAGACAGGAATCTTGTAATGCTCGGAACACGGTTCTTCTTGTTGGGTGGCCCATGCAAAGAATACTGAGGACAGGAGCTACTTCTCCCAACCAGTACAGGACGCTTGTTTCTTCGTAGCACTGTAAAAAGACGTAGTTATTATCTTTATGTACATTTTGGAATAATTAGAAATACCTGATTGCATTTTAGACGGAATTTAACAAGGCTGAATCTTACCATCGGTAGTTGTATTCTCCGAATTATTATCTTCAAAATCTTGTACTCTCTTTGTTAGGCAAGGGCATCCCTTCCTGAACACACCTGTAAAAACGAAAGAAATAATAGAGTACGCTAAAATTTTAACAAGATAAAATTGTTCTTTTAATAGAATGTAACTTACTTTGATCTGGATGCCAATTACAAATAGGAGGATTTTGCGGGCAGATTGGTAAAGGTGGAACTAGATTGTGGAAAGAAATAGAGTTGTTGAATGTACTGTATCATTGAATATATATATATACAGTATTCATAATAAATAATAAAGTGCACTCACCTTCTGAGATAATAGATGTCTGAGTGAAAACTTCTCCATCAAGTGCATCAGGTGCTGATGTACCAGCTCTGTAGACGGCTCCATTCAGAAGGTTTTCATTTGTGCAAGATATTTCCTCATTTGGCTGTATTGTAACGCCAGCAGTCGTACCTTGCAGGAAACTTCGAAGATCAAAGTTGTCATTAAGGTCGGGGAATTTAGGAGGTTCAAACATGTCAAACTCAGATGGATAATCTAGTTTCACATTTTGCGTCATGTCCTCGAATTCACCAGTTCCCAGTTCAACTATCCTCCATCTATCTTGGGAAAGTGCACGTACGATAGGCAGACTGTTGGCAAATATAACAACTGGAACTGGTTCAAATCTAAAAAGAGTTTTGAATTACTTTAGAGAGTATAAATATTTCATAAAAACTAATAATTTGAAAAATAATTACCTGTTGAAAATACCATTATACTTTCCTGAAGCAACGTAACCATTTTTGACACATTCAACCAGACCGTAGTCAAAACTGTCTAACTTGGATCTTGGAATGTCGAATGCAAAACCTTTTACGTTTTTTAGCATTGGTCCGATGTTATGAGTAGAAATGTTATCATTAAGAAGTGTGAAGCCATACAGTATGCTGAGGACGTTTGCTAAAAACGTCTTACCAACGTTGCCTGAAACATCCGATACCCACAAGACTTCTCTGGAAGGTTGTTGCATCACTTTTTTGAGAATTAAATTTTGCCAAGGGTAGATTTTGTACTTGCTCCATTTCTCAAACATTTTAATTGTACGTTCAAGTGTTAAGAGATAACGTTCAGCTCTCTCAAAGTACAAATGACGATCAGAAAAAGTTTTGGATGCAATTATCTGAGGTTTTTTCAACCTATCCATAAGTCCAGACAGAATCATAGGTACAGATGCAGGTGTTAGTCTGTTTCCCCGTCTTTTATCAAATATATCTGAAAAGTCCCCCACGCAATCATAATTCCCTTCCTTCGTGCAATATTCAAAATTCTCCAATGGACCCATTCGTGCTGCATTCCAGTAGGCGTCAGTGAAAATTTTCTTCACGAAGCTCAATCGATGCGATCTGAGTAACTCCAAATAACCTTGGATATGGTGAGTACCACATTCACCTACTTCAAAACCCCAGACAGCTCGTTTGACCTTGAATTCAGACTTACTCAAATGGCCTCTTATATTGAAGTCGGCACGGTAATTATTTATGGTGAAAACCCATCTGGACCTCTGTAGTGGTCCTATATGCGTCTCTAAAGTTCCTTGAGTTGATTCCATTGAGCATATAGATCGTGATAATTAGCTGAATTTGAGTTTCCCAATAGAAAAAGGAGAATCTATCATTCGAAATAAAGTCAATCATTGAAACTAACAGTTTTTAGATTCTCATTTACCACATTGCCTGCTGAGGGATTCTAAAAAAATGTGTGCATGTTCCACTACCTATAGCCGATCAGTGATAATTTAATAGTTAGGGAAGGAATTAATTGAATGTGCTGAATACACATAATTAAATATAGAAAGTATTATACCTTATACCGTATCAAAGAGATGCTAAATTATTATAGTAAAACGAATAATTTAGAAACATAAATTTACTAGAAACTTCCAATGCCTTAAGCCACTCAAGTAATATAGATATTTTTAAACGTAACAGAAAATGGGAAAATAGGTAGACAGGCATATGATTAAAAATCCAGGTTCAAACTTACTTTTTTAACTAGAAAATTCCTAATTATCCTGAAACTGGTAAAATAATGATTACCAGTTTTTAGATGTTTAACTATTCATTTTTACCTAAAACTCCTTCCATTTCAAACTTACAATACTATGCCAATGAATGTGAAGAAAATATACCCTCTAGTTTTTGTATATTATAGTATACATTATCATTCAATGTATGCTATTGTGAATTAAAAAGATCGCAACGTAAGATTTTTAAATGTACTAACTGAGAATGCATATCATGACTTAACATGAGAATTTCTCCCTAACTTCTCCATTATTTGTACCTGACAAGTTCCCGGAACTAATCAAGCAATTTGTACAGTCAATGTAACTTATGAGGCGAAGTTAGGCATTTTGTGCTGTGCTATTGATCACGTAATATTGAGAAAAAAAAATAAACATACGGTTTTTTTCAAACTGCAAAAATTATGAGCATTTTCTATGTGCAATAGTGTTTCAACTTATGTGCTTATGACGTTTTAAATCGTTCTAGCATACCTTCGCAACGATCGGAGCCTTTTGAATCGAGTTATTTATAAAAGTTTGTAGTCGACGGGGCTGGAACGCCAATAGCATAATTTTAAAAAAAGTCAGGTTGGGTGTATGTGGCGGTATGTGGCAACTATGAAATTTGGATTTGATTTCAGAAATAGTTAGTTAGATACTCATTTCTTGTTCTGATCTCAGTGTGGTTACACGTGAACTGAAGTGCAGCTATAATTTATAGAGATGGCATATAATAGGAATGAGGAAGGCATTTCTACGTGTAAGTATAAAATTAGTTTTATTTTCAACAAGATTGTTAACTTCGTATTTACTAAAGAGTAAATAGAATTAGATTTCATAATAGATCATGATATTGATTATATTATTACAAATTTTGTAAATCATTATTTAATTAAGCTATGGTAATTGCGCAATTAGTGAACGTAAACAGTTACCTAATATGGCTAATGGGAAGAATAATAGATCTGATACAATTGGTAACAACCAGCGAGATCTTCTGTAAAAACTTAGAAGCCATTCAGTTTTGACTCGTTCGGTAATTGAAAGCATTCGGTAATTGCGTCATTACCCTAACTCAACTAGTTTAGAATTTAGTACATAGTATTTGACGGTGATGTGAACTGCAAACATACAAGTTATTTTTTGGATAGCTAATTAGTGGTTTTTTTTTAGTATTGTTTTCACGAGTATTAACTCTTTCGCATTTTTTAAAACTTTAGGGTAACTACTCAATCACCGAATAATTTCCTATTGCCAAATAATGTTCCAGATTGGCTACTGTTATGTATTTCGATTAGATCTATTATTTTTAATCTTAACCATATTCGGTAATTTAAATAAGCACTTTTGTAACTTTTAATTGCGGCTAGTTGAAAGTCTGACAACCACTGATTTAGACTTATATTTAAATGTTACGCATGCCTAAAGGATCATTGTGTAGCTTTTCATTCATTATTGAAATCTACCAAACTCTATATTTAAATTATTATTGATTAGTCAAGAGTTTGAAAGTTTTATATTTGTGCAAGTTTTGAATTATCGATCAATTCTACATTATCGACCATATATTATAAAATTTAATTGTCAATCATCAATACTTTTTCATTTATATGGTATTTACTGTAATTAATATCAAATTTAAAGTTTTAAATTAAATTAAATTTTCTTGTATTGTCGAACATGTGGTCGATAATTCAGAATTTTCCCTAAATATGAAATTCTTAAATTTTCGATGGGTGGTTTTTTCGCTTCTATGGTATTTATATTTCATATATTTTCTAGCTTATTCGGATACGGATTCAGATTCCGAATCTGATTACGAGTGCAGTACTTTGGATGATGAGTTAGATGAAGCTGTAGATGGGGACTCAGACGAGGAGATTTACTCAGATATTGTAAGTTCCGAACAATATTTTTTAAATAAATTTAACCACATTCCTATGAGTCAGACTAAGTCCTTTTTACTTGCATTCCACATAAATCTTGGTGACTGTTGGACTCCTTAATCGGTAACTATTTATTTAACTTCACTAGTATAACTCCCTAATAAATTAATCTTTATTTCTCCAGGTCCAAGAACTAAATTTGAAATTCATACAAAATTCGATTAATAAATCTCAACTTCTTGGGCATTTTTCATTCGAAGATAACATCGCTTCACTTAAAAATGAAAAATTCAATCTGTTATATCGACGTTCCAAGAGAGAAATAATTGTCGAAACAGTTTCGAAAATTAAAGAAGCTCAAACAACCTTTGCACAAAAATTAGACGAAGCATCTGAATTCTTCAAATCAAATATATGTTCTGCATTTATGATGGACAGAGCATTCGGGGATGTAGAAGATGACCCTCTCTGCAATAAGAGTTTAAACCCTGTAGTTCGACAGCAAACTGATGGCTCTCTTCAACTAAATTGTCCTATGAAAGGTTGTGCTGTAAGCACACATAGACTGAAGCGCCATCTTAGATTGAAGCACTCTCACTTGAATGAACATAAAGTGGAATTTTGCATAGTGATAGCACGTAGAATGGAAAAAAATAGATTGACCAGTGAAGAATGTACGGTGACTGAAAAACCTAATTTAACAAAAACAAAGAAGCACAGACCCTTGGAGCACGCTAGCAAGAAGCATAATTATGTTAAGTGTAATCTATGCAAGTTTCTTGCAACCAACATTTCTCAACACCTGCAAACTAAACATAAACTTGCAACCGGAAGTGAAATATATGTATCTTCTCTCAAACAAAGTGAGGTAATTCCAAAGGTATATACTAAAAGTGACGGTAAGGGTGTGGTTGAGCTTAGTGGCAGCGAACTGAGTGCTGCTCAAGATAAATACGGCGAGAAAATAGAAGAGGAACGTTCAGTTTTGCTAGAGCTAAAAAAAGGCAGACAAGAAATGGAGAAGCTAAAAATGAAGATTCAAGAAGCTACTAACCAAACAGAGAGGACTAAATTATGCAAGAAACTGCAAAAAAACTACTCAAGACTTCAAAAAGTATCGGTATAGGGACACGAGAACGTATTCTGAGAATACGAAAGTCTGGAAGGATTCTTTTGAATCATACTTGAAACTTAGAGACAATTTCAATCCAAAAAGATGTGCAAGTATGGCGATTGATATTGTTTTAAAGTATGAAGAAGCTAATGGCAGTCTTTCTTTCTCGGATCTTTCGAACACTAAGAATATTCGTAAAATGGTCCAATTGTTCAAAAATTCTGAAGGAATGAAATCCAGTAGCAAAATAAAATACCTAAAAATGTTTTCTAAGGTTCCTTTTGCTGGACTGTGACAGTCCTGAGAAATCTACTGATGAAGGTCTCCCTGACAAATTATCAAAGAGCGTTCTATTTGATGAAGCATCTCACGAAGTTGATAATGTAATAGTTTCTCTCTCAAAACGAACTGGTATGGAGATTCTGGAGAGAAGAGAAGAAACAGAAAAAAAACTGATCAGTAAAGCAGAATTAATAGATATATCTTCTGCGGTACGAAATAAATTGCTGAAGATTTTAACAGTGTCCACTCTCAATAGATCTAGATATTCATGTGCAGACGCTATCACAGTGAGGAACGATCTAATAGCAATTGCCACGATTAACTTAGGGAGGCGTAGTATAGAAATTACCACCATGTCATTGAAAGAAGTGTCGGAGGCTAAAAAAACTGTTCTGCAGACTGGCGAGACTTACTTTGTCGTTCAGGTAAGAGGTGTAACATGTGAATAGTAATTTTAATATTTATTAGATATATTGTTAATCGTATTTTCTTTCACTTCAGGTCCTTGAACAGAAAGGCATGAAAAGTGGCATGAGCTCCGATCGAAAATATGCACAAACGACAAATTGGAATGCGTGTTTCCATCTTCTGGGGAGGGAGGTAGACAGATGTCACTGAGTGGGATCTGGAAAATTTTAACTAAATACAAAACAAAAAATGGAACGAAGCTAACATCACGACTGATAAGAAAATCAAAGGTTACAAATAGCAGGACTTTAGAGTTAACAGAAGGAGAAAAGGATGCTACAGCGCACGCAATGGGTCACAACACATCCACTAGCGAGAGATACTATAATCATCGGAGTTTAATCTCATCAACAAATGCATGTCTCTCTCTTGAAATGTCGAGATCTTCAGTCGAAAGATCCTCGCATGGCACTCCTTCTCTACCAGGCCCCTCATCATCATCGACTCCCATCATGAGCTTCACTCTTTCAAAGACAGATTCACAAGTCTCTTCATCAATCCTCTCCACGGAGCGCGAATCTGTCAAAAGGAAAGTGACCTTCGAAGAAAGTAGCGACAGTTCCTATGAACCTGACATAACGATAAAGAATTTGCGGACCAAAAAACTGAAGTCGGGCAATAAAGAGGCAGAAGAGGAGCTTGAAAGATACGTCGAAGGTGTAGTTAAATCATGTCAAGAGACGGGAACTACTGACAAGCTGTACAGTGCGAAAGGATTAATTTCTGTCAAGTACGTTTCTGAAAACTTACCCACAAGTGCCAGGAAACAGTTTTCTGTCAAGAAAATAAGAAGGGTTGTAGAAAAATATCTATAATCTGTAAAACTCATTAAAAATTTCCATTATATGAATTATCAGTTTCTAGTAATTTTGTTGTATGCTATCTAGCTAATACATGTTATAGTTTAATAAATTGATTCACTTTCTCTTATTTTTCTGTGCATCCAAAAAACAAAATTAATTAATGAACACGTTCCTTACCGATTACAAAAGGATCTACTGTTAGGAGTTTAGTTTAAAATATTATACTAAAAATGTCAAGGTCTTCTCATTCATTATGATATACTTCCTAAGAGATTCAAGATTTCTGTAACTGTTCTAACTCCTCAGATTTCATACAAAGTTACATTGAAAGTTTATAAATCAGTTGAGGATTTCTATCATTAGAGTATGCAACATTCTATTGTGTATTGACTATTTACACTAGTATTTAAAAAAACTTATGATAAAATTGAACTAAATTTTCACCAAAGCTCATCATCTACCTCATTTAGTAAATCTAATCAACAGAGACTCTATGGTCTAATTAGTTTCATAAAATTTGATTAGGAATTATTTTGAATTTGTAGGCTATACTCTGGAAAACATTAGTGGCACTAGTCAGGCTGTCAGATTTGATGCAAATATTTGCCTAAGTTGAAAATTCAAATTTAAACTTGACATAGGCTGTAAATTTACAGAAACTGTCAAGCAAATTAGTTTGGTACTGCCACCAATAGCTTGTCAGTTTCCAGGGTCATGTTAGGTGGAATCCTGTGAGTTTCAGAAATTGTCAGGCAAATGTCTCGATCATGATTTGACCTTTCCTGACCATTTCCCGGAATTTTCCATCGAGAAGTTCCACCACGAAAAGTTCCACCGCTGGAAAGTTTCACCGCATAATATTGGATTTCATTTACAGAGGATAAACATTTAATAAAACAAGTTCAAATAAATATGAATGTTTGGTTGTAACTGGACAACATTTCATTAGTTAAAAAGTTAGGATATTATAAGAATATGTTATGTTAAGTCAAGACCTAAGGGATAAGTTAAGGCGAACACACGAAATAATAGACAGATTAAACGATCTTATGAATAAGTTTAATTATGAATCAATATGATAAAGTTTAAATCGTGCAAATTCAAAAATATAGTGCCGCCGCCACTGTGGCCAACAATTTAGATCCTGTTTGAATCTCCTTTAAATTAACGACATATATGTATGTTGAAACTCAAATTAAGGATATTATTATTTTGTTACATAAATTTTATTGTGTATGTATAATCTATTGCCCAAGGTGATCCACGATAAAAAGGTGTATTTTCGAGATTGCGCTAGGCACGTAGGGGTATGAAGCAGAGGGGGTACGGTCATGAGTCCCCCTCTCAGGTCATGAACCCCCAAACTTAACCCCCTCCCCCCCTCAGTCATGAGCCCTCCCGGGACATAAGCCCCCAAGTCACGAGGCCCCTCCCCCTTTTTTAATCTTTGTTTACCTAGTTAAACAAATGAAGAGCTATTTAGATAGGTATAACTGAGAGTAACTACCTAAGTAGGTATAACTGAGATAAGCTACCTAGATAGGTAAAACTGAGAGTAGCTACCTAGATAGAGATAACTGAGAGTAGCTACCTAGATAGAGATAACTGAGAGTAACTACCTAGGGTCCTAGATAGAGATAACTTAGATTAGTTACCTAGATAAATTTAATGTAGTTTGTTGTGTCGACTAGTTTGTTCTACTACACACTTCATGATTATTTGAACTCCCCCCATATATACATATATCTTATGATAAATCTCTCAGTTTTACCTATCTAGGTAGCTTCTTTCAGTTATACTTATACTCAAGTAGCTCAGTTATACCTATCTAATAGGGTGGGCCAAAAAATAGGGGTGTTGGGCAAACCTCAGAATCTTCATAGGGAATAGTTATAATAAGTTGATACGTTGTGAAAGAACATTGCATGCCAATTTCCAGGCCATTTCTGGATATTTTTGAGTTGCCCTAAAACATTTGAAATTTTGTACAAAATGACATTTTCCCATTAATTATGAAATATTCAATTTTTTTTTTTTTCTGTGGAATAGTTTAAAACACAACTTGCAAATTTGAAGATTAATATTTGATACTTTTGAGTTGCCCCGAACACTTTTTTTGTAAAATATATTAGTATTACAATATTTCTCTTAAAATTTGGCTTCTAGAGCAATCATGCTCTTATTGTGATAAGATAGAAATAATTTAATTCTCAAAATGACAATGTGAATTGTAATGATTTCATTTTATAAAGGCATTTATCAATATTTTCGTATTGCAAAAATTTCCAATTTACTCGGATTTCAGCAATTAGATATTAACCCATGCAATTCGCTTTGTCAACTGTTTTGAGTCACCAAGTGTCCCAAATATTTAAATTTGGTTTATTAATCAGAAATTGATGTTTTTGCTCAATTTCTTGCAAATAATTCTCCTTATTATATTCTTCATTGAGCACCAGACCTCCATAAGTGTGGAGCACTACACTGACTACAGTCTTCAGCTGTGACTAAATTCAAACAATTTGGAGGGGTGGGGGCAACTGTAAACATTGTCGTACCGATCGGGTTTTCCGGCACATACAGAGTTTATGAGTTTTTTGCCGAAATGTAGCAAAAATCACCAAAAATGTTACTTTCCTGATATTTGAATCGCTTGGAGGCAACTGTTAATCATGTCAGAATTCACTCAAATTTCAGTACACGTACATTTATTTGTCATATCAACTTTATATCACTATTGCATAAGTAATTTCCAAAATGTTGTTTTTTGGTCCACCCTACAGTATTTAAGTAGCTCTTCATTTGTTTAACTAGATAAATAAGGATTAAAAATCAGGGGGGGGGGGGGGGGGCTCGTGACATTTCAAATTTCTCGCTTAAAAAATTGTGCATGCATTGCTTATGAGTTAAAAATAAATTGATTTTGAGTTATAATAGAATGTTTTTCAGTCAAAAATAAATTGTTTTTGAAATATAAAGGTTCTTATTAAACCACCTTTTATCCTCTTTACCGTTTTAGTGTTCATAGTTAATCACTTAAACAGTTAAATTGAGTATGAAAACAGGTTTGTTGAACGATAAAGGGGTTGGTGTGCTTCATTGCATCAACTTATTCTTTGTTGTCAATTTCTTAATATAGTACACACAGAGAAAGAATTAGTTGAATCAAATCATATTTGATTTGTTTTGACTAAATTTTATGGTTTATCTGTGCGCCTACCTACGTGGTGAGTTGCAGGGACTATTTAAAATGAGTTGAATTGAAGTTGGTTAAAACAACACATATGTGAGTTGATTATTTTTAAATCCCGATGGTCACAACAACTATCTGTGATAGTCAAAACTACTCGTGATGGTTGAACCAATTGAATGTAATGGTTAAAACAACTACAGAACAAGGTTACATCAGTTACTTGTGTATATTTCTCTAATCACTCCTATGTGTTATACCAACTACTCGTGTAGGTTATACCAACTACCCGTGTAGGTTATACCAACTGCTTGTGTAGGTTATACCAACTACTCGTGTAGGTTATACTAACTACTCGTGTAGGTTATACCAACTACTCATGCAGGTTATACCAACTACTCGTGTAGGTTATACCAACTACTCGTGTAGGTTATACCAACTACTCGTGTAGGTTATACCAACTACTCGTGTAGGTCATACAAATTACTCGTGTAGGTTACATTAACTACTCGTATAGGTAATATCACCTACTCGTGTAGGTTATATCAACTACTCGTTTAGGTTATATCAACTACTCGTGTAGGTTATATCAACTACTCGTGTAGGTAATATCACCTACTCGTGTAGGTTATATCAACTACTCGTGTAGGTTATATCAACTACTCGTATAGGTAATATCACCTACTCGTGTAGGATATATCAACTACTCGTTTAGGTTATATCAACTACTCGTGTAGGTTATATCAACTACTCGTGTAGGTTATATCAACATCTCGTGTTGGTTATATCAACTACTAATCAACTAAGTAAATGTATATCAACTATTATAGTGTAGGCTGAAATATCGGTCTGGTTAGCAGTAGCCAGACTTTTTACATGACTTTTTCAGTCACTATATTTACTCTATTAAATTATAATCTCGAGTTAGGTCCCGGTATCAATTAGATTAGACTACTTATTTTCTAGGGCCAAATCTAACATGTTCATTTATTTTCTACTTTTGCTTCTGTGATATACATACTATTTTAATTTTGAAAAATAATTGATCACCTAGACCTATCCTTGCTTTTTGAAATGTTTTCGATCCGATGAATTGATATATAGTTATTAGTTGTAAATTGATGATATTAGATTGAATAAGTAACTTCATCAGGTCAGTTTATAAATAAGTAGTTAGATGACGTAAATAACTTTACGTAGTGATAAATAGGTAGGCTAGATGAAATGAGTAAACTTTCTCTCTGAGTATAGGATATTAATTTGGCCACGAAAAAATTTTCTATTGAAAAGTAGTTTATTTCTTAGTTGAAATGTTTTTTTTTGTGTGTGTTTATAAATAAATATGATGAGCTGTTAGCAATGCGATTCACTGAATATTGTAGAAGTAGCGTGCTGACAGATCGTTTTCTCAGCTCATTCATATTGGTAATTGCGTCCAAAACGATGCAGTAATTTTTCGCCTCAGCTGTGGTTTCATTCTGCTTTATATTGACAACAAGAAGTTGAAAGCATGAATTTTGAAGTCATTTAACAAATAGGTAAACTGAACACAGAAATAATTAATATCATCAATTGGGCTCATTAAATTTCTTGTAGCAACTAAATGTTTTGGTAGTTCACCAATAAATACATAACTTAAAATGAAGAATATTCATAAACACATTCGTAGTCTACATTGAACTTATCACTAGAAGGAGGTAGTTACTAGTTACCTGCATGCTATTCACAATCAAAATAATAAGTGTATTCGTGATTGCGTTGACATGGTGGTTGCGTACCGTTGTACTTATTTTGTGTAAAACTATATAACACTATGCTTGTGGTGCCTAAAGACCATAACTATTTAGTACTATAGTAATGAAATAATGTCGGTCATATTCTTTGAAATATAAATTTCAATTTTTCAATTTTATACCTTTCATATAAGTTAGTTTCCTTTTTTTTTAAAGAAAAAATGCAATTTGTATCTATCACTACCAAAATTGGAATATTGCCAATTGCTATTCATTTTTTTTTTCAATCCAGAAAAGTATTCAAGAGAAAAAAATAATGATGTAAGCCAAAAAATAATTACCCAATAACCTGGAGGTGAATCCACAGAACTGTTATGGGCCGTACCACAAGTAGGGTTTTTCAAGTCTTTCCACCAGACTTTTTGCTAAGCTCCTCCTACTTTTTCAACGAAAATCTAAGAAAAAACTATATAATTGTTATTTATTGCAGTTGGTATCCAAGCTACCTGCAGGTATCATGGATACCAACTAAAATAAATAATAATTATATAGTTTTTCTTATATTATATCTTTGCCATAACACAAAATAATAGGAAGGAAATTCTTTATGACCTGAATTTTTTTCAAACTTTAATTAATCAAAACCAATATATAAAAGTGAAGCTATAATAAAAGTTACATACCTTATACACTGATTACAGCTCTAAAACTCAAGCTATAGATGAAACCCAGACATAGAATATAAAACATTTTTAACATTTTCAGTGCGAAAAATCATTAATTTCCTCCTATATTTTTCTATTCAGAGAACAGGAGGCAAAATTGAGAATTTCTTGGAGAAATTTTTTCTAGGTCCTGCAGTCTGGATGAAATTGAAGGGATATGAGGGAGCTATATTTATAAATAATATATATATATATATATAATACTAGTGTTCATTGAACATTTACTTGAAATAAATATTCATATATTTTGAATTTGAAAAGGGAAATGTATGTTTTTATATTGTCAGGAATACTGTCAAATATTGAAGAATCTGCAAGAAATCTAAATAACTAATTGGCTACTATTGTCTAGGTAGCTAATTTAAAAATAATAGTTAATCATTTCATCATTGACTGTTAGTAGCTTACTAGCCACTAGGTAACAACAGACTACAGGGTAGAGTGCATGATAGGCTGATAGCTAGGCTAAGCTAAACATAATAATAATTTAATTTTCATTTTAACTAATATCTATTATTGAAATAGAAATAGGTAATCAATGTCAATTAATTACTGTATTTCCATTAATTTTACTGTGAACAGAATAGAGATCTCTATGACCACTTTTACCAGTTCCTGCAGTTGTGATCCCTACTGTTTTTTATTCTGAAAATGCATCTTTTATCAACCGCTCTAGCTTTTCTGTTAATTAATCCTATATTACTATTATTTTATGGATACAGAGAAGAAAAATTCATGATTTTGATGATTTTTTTTTTTGCAAATCACAGAGAATCTTGGAAACATTCTGTACATAAAATACAAAATGGGATAAGGAGAAACCTACACAAAAATCATATTGGCTACCTAGGTACCATGCAGAACCAAGATCGAACCTGTTAGGCTACCAAGATGTAATTGAATGTATATGGTAAACTAAGGTATAATCAATGAATACCTAGTTAAGATATAGAATTCTAGTTTGATGGCCAATCGCTTATAATCTAGGTACTCACCCAAGAAGACGCAGCTTTTGAAAAAAGATTTGAATTTCAATCTTCAGAATGGTACCTAGTAGATACAATTGAGTAAACAAGTCGGATATTTCTGAACATAAATTGGATTAAAAGTACAAAAAGCACTTAGATGTATTGAAAGATACACTGAAAACACACAACCACTGAACTTTTATTTCCAAATGCACCTTTAACCTATAATATTTGAAAAATATAACACTAAGAAATATGACACACGCCACCACTTCACAATTTACCTCGACACTGTAACTTCCTTGACTGAGTTGAACCAGCTGGTTAACATTTTGCTTGGCATACATTTTTTTTAGGTACCAGGCAGAGTTCATAGAATACTTCTGTGAAGTGTGGTATATAGTCAGCAGTGTGATATTTTATGAAACTTAATGACAATTTTAAAAAATATATAAAAAAATATAACAAACTGCTCCCAAATTTTCTTATAATTCACATTTTGGTAAATGTTTTTGTGCAAAGTTAATTAATATAGGCTACTTACTATATACATATGTATATAGTATTAGTATCAATATGAATTAACTTGGATTAATAAGCAATATTACCAGTTTATTGTCATTTGCTAGAGTGATAAAAATAATTTTATCGAAAAAAATTTAGGGGAGTGAAAGGAAATTTTTTTTATCGAAGATGATACAACAAACAGAATTAAAATATCATGATTAGCTCCAAAGATATAAGCAGTTCAATTTGGGTTTACTTTTTTGTGGTCCGCCCCGTAAATACTAGTTAAATATCACTCGCGCTAGGTTGATAATTTATATGTTTTTCTTCAAAATGAGTAATAATGATTTATCACGAAAGTATAATTTCCTGACCATTCAATGTGTTTTACAAAACCTATAATACATTTGTGACAGAATGGAATACCTATTTAATTTGAAGGAAGTGATTAATATGGACGTGCTATATATAAGGCAAAATTATTCCTAACACACTTCCTATCTACGTACTGTTTTCACTATAATTGTGGAAGCCAATTTTATATATTGTTCATATGAGCAGGAAAATCTGGTCAGTAAATATTCCGTTATAGCTACATAGTCTCTCATGCACGTAGGTATGTATAAATAATTACTTCAAAAATCATCAAAGAATGCAGTTTATTTATTTCTATTCCCTTGCTTTTGTAAATTGGGATCTCTTTACTTTTAAGTTTTACGGTCCGATTTTTCTCAATTATTTTTGCGGTCCAAATTTTTCTGATTTACTTTTAGGTCCGTTCAAAGCATGATATAATAACTTTTAACAGGTATGCTCGCCCGCAGGTTCTCCCCAAACCCCCTCAACCATGATATAACTACTCTATATCATCATTCTACCAATCCCCTCAACTCTCTATAAAAGTTATTATACACTGTGGTCCGTTTTTTCCTGATTTACTTTCACGGTCCGAATTTTTTTTCTGATTTACTTTTACGGTCCGAATTTTTTCTGATTTACTCCGGAGCACCGAATCTTTTTTATTTACTTTTACTGTCTGAACTTTTTATTAAATAAAATTTAATATAGTTTATTATAAATATATATTAGTATAAAATGAATATTTTCATTAATCATAAAAGAATGACCTTTCCATTGAAGAATTAATGTTCCACCTTGAATATTGAAGAAGAATAAAATGATATCTAGAGCACCTTATATGGGTCAGTGCACATCAGCGGTATCATACTGAATCGTTAAAAATATATGAAATTTTATATTTTCAATATTTATTTTCTAATGTGAATTTAAATTTTTATTTCGTTATTTAAAAATTTAATGCTTACTTTTACGGTCTGAACTTTTTTCTTACTCTTTGGGTCCGAACTTTTTTTTTTACTCTTAGGGTTCAGTTCACACTACAAGCCGAGCGTCATCACAGATCATTGATGGCGCCATTAATGTTATTGTTTTTATGGAGAGCCGCTCCGCTCGCAGTGTGAACAGCCAAGTGTCTCTGCATACGAATACCAAACAACATTAATGGCCCTTGCATTTATTTGTTGCTTACAATTCATGTGTTAACGGCATTTGCCGAATTGTACTATCTCGAGAATGCGCTGCACGTTATTAGGATCATTGAAAATGCGGGACAATCTCGAGCTTGAGTTAGTTAATTGAAGAAAACTTGATCAAAACTGGTATTTTATATTTTTTTTACTGAGATATCAAACATTCTACCGAACGTTTGGAATTAACCTCATTTGTTTTCCCTTCGTCAGTAATGTAAAAATAGAGTTTTTAAAATAAAAGAAAGAAAAAAGTTATCCATAAAGTTACATGCGATAATGCGCTACGCGTTTTCAGGATCTTGAAAACGCTTAGCGCTTCATCGAGATTGTGCAAAATCGGCAAATTGCGCGAAATACATGCATTCATATTTCGCAAAATGCTGAAACTTATCTTTTGATCAGTATTTATCTATATATTTGTAATCTTGTTATTCGCATAACTAAAAAAGTATTCAAATAAATTGTCTGAAATTTGATGAGATGATTTGTCATTATCCAGAAAACATTGTGTTAGAGTTTGGGAGCGATCGGGTCAAAGGTCAAGGTCATTTATAGCTCAAGGTTTTTTGGTTGGTTAAGGACATTTATAAACAGCGGCGAAGGTATGCGTTCGGCGAGTGCCCGCTTTCTAGTTACCTTCGCAATCTTGCGGAAGGTTATATTTTCATCGGAATTCATTTATTTATCATCTTGTTATTCGCTTAAAACTGAAAAAGTGTTAAACCAAATTGCCTGAAATTTGGTGAAACGATTGGTCCATGTCCAGTGACCTGCTGCTAGTCTTTTGGCAGTGACCCGGTCAAAGGTCACGGTCATTTATAACTCAAAAAGTATCGAACCATATTGCATGAAACTTGGTGGAACGATTGGTCAAATATACAGGAACCATTTTGATAGATTTTGGGAGTGATCGGGTCAAAGGTCAAAGATCAAGGTCAAGGCCATTTGTAACTCAAAAATTATTCAACTAAATTGTCTGAAATTTGATGGTACAATTGGTCAATGACCAGGAACGATCTGGTAGAATTTTAGAAGCGATCCGGTCAAAGGTCAAGGTCAATGTCATTCATAACTCAAAAAGTATTGTACCATATTGCATGAAACTTGGTGGGACGATTGGTTATTGTCCAGTTAGCAGTTTCCTTAATTTTGGGAGAGAACGAGTCAAAGCGGAGGCGAATGTATGCGCTCTACCGAGTGCACATAATCTAGTTTCCAATATATTCGCTTGTGTTCACAATGTATTTATTATTCACAATACAATGTGTTCTGTATGAGAACTCAAAAGGCATGCATTGGCATACAAATACTATTATTATATACTTAGGAATAGCATAATTAACAATAGCAATATTATGTGTCTGACTAATGGTCGTAGCAATTAGTTTTTTTTTTAAGTCTTTCCACCAGACTATTTGCTAAGCTCCTCCTACTTTTTCCATGAGCATATAAGAAAAAACTAAAATGAATAATAATTATATCGTTTTTTTTTTCTTACATTCTCGTGGAAAAAGTAGGAGGAGCTTAGAAAAAAGTCTGGTAATCATTGTTTCTAATCTAATACTTATTGTTTATTATCAAGAATAATTCCGGTGAATTAATTGCGATGTGTGTTTACGTATGTTCACATGATTTATGGTACATTAATAGTGAATGAATAAATCAATAATTTGTCAGAAAACTCAGTGTGTTGTGATTAATAATTAAAGCCCATCACAAATTAGAGTGCTCATTATTTTATGTCAGATAACACTGACTACATAATAATACAAATTATTAGTCGAATCTAAATGAGTTATAGCTTCATAGACGATCCTACAAAGGACAAAAATTGTACGTTCTATCGGACATGCAGCTCGCTACAACAACCTCTTTAAATTACATGTTTTATCAAATATTTTATCCATCTATCAAGTATCTTGTCAATCATTTATTATATCCATAGGTACAAAAATTTACAAAATTACAACCAACCCTTTAATGTAATGTTTTTTCAGATTTTCCTCATTTAATTTAGTTACCCTTTTCCGCCACATTTTCTTTGGTTAGAAAAGTTCTATAGAATATGAAAAGAGGTGTAACTATTTTATATTATAGCTACAGTTATACCTACCTTATTATTTCATAAGTGGGGTCAAATTTAGCAAAAAGTAAGTTATATAAATATTTTAAGATTTTTATTAAAATTTTCATTTGGTAACTATCAGAGATTGCTGAACAACATCATTACAGTTTCTTTGGAATTCGGTTAAAGAAAACTTGCAAAGTTTAAATCCACAACTGGAGAAAAACCTCAGTCGTACATAGCGTCCAATGCTCGGTATAGCGGACATTTTTTCCAATATACATGTAGGTACTGTCCATTGTACGAGCTTTACCCGTATTATTTCTATCTTTAACCCAGTATCTTAGTTCCCAAAACTTATTACTCATTAATAGGATTGTGACAATATGATTTTAAAATCACAGATCTTAAGGATATCGCAGACGAAACTAAATTAAATGCTATCGAGTACCATTCAATACTCTTTAATTCTCTCCGTCTATTTTATTTTCCGTAATTATTATTTTAAAAGCATACTGTCACAACGCTACTCATTAACATTTAAATAATGAGATTTAGTTAACGATCGAGATTAATCTTAAAGGATGCGATAAATCTATCAATTTGAAAAGCTGTGGAATTTTAACAAGATTACTTGGGAAGCTCTATACAGAGGTGAGGGGGGGGGGGAGTGAGGGGGTCAAAGGACAGATTGGATACTCATACCGGAAGTTCTGAATTACAAACCGCGAAGGGAAAACAACGTATACCTACGTCATAGAGAGTTACGTCATGAAAGCCAAGCTATTTAACGGTAGATAAGGAACTTCCATAATCAATTTATCTTAATTTAATCTCAACGATAAAGCGTAATGAGATCATTATGAATTATATTGGCTTTAATGAGGTTTATTTAGAATAAAATTATAATCTGGCATTGTGACGTCTGTTACTCGACTTTCTCCACGACCCACATTTTCTATTCGGCGGAAAGAACACCGCAGTGCATTTTCGGCGATTGTAAGGAAGGTTCATTGTAATTTCAAGTGCAATGCATACAAAATGAGTAGTCAATTGGTCGTTAAATTATGTGTTTATGGTGTTTGCTGTGTTTGTATAGTGCGTCTACGTGATTATTCTCTAATGAGGTGTTATCTATCTAAATTTATGATTTCTTTACTTTTACGGTCCGAAACTGTTTGATTTATTTTTACAGCCCGATTTTTTTATTTACTTTTATAGTCCGAATTTTTTTATTTACTTTTATGGTCCGAAACTGTTTGATTTATTTTTACAGCCCGATTTTTTTATTTACTTTTATAGTCCGAATTTTTTTATTTACTTTTATGGTCCGAATTTTTTTATTCACATTATGGTCCTATCATTTTTTTTTTCTTGGACCGTAAAATTAATTAATGAGAGATCCTAAATTTCTATGATCGTAATTGACTTCTTTGTCTTGAATGTAACTAAAATGTAGGTCACTAATCTTGAATGTAGTTCGAATGATTCCGTTTTACTAAATTTAAATTTGTTACATTTCGGTAGTTTATACTTAATTTCTGCTAAAAAGCGTGATCTGTCTTTTCAGCCTTTTTATTAGCTTTAATCATATTAGTTTTCTATAAAGAACGGAAAACGTGGAAAGACTATGGAGCGTAAGTAAATTTCAACTAAATTTTTTCATCAACTTGTGAAGATTGAGTATGGGGTAAAATATCGCAACAATAATATGACTCTATGAGCTATATGATGTTATTGCATTTTGTATATTCTTCTTCAATATATACAGTAGAAAAAGAATTTCAATTAATTTCTCTCTCTACCATCAGTGGAAGCAGGTCGTACTACAATCACGCCATCAGGTCCCTTTTCGTACCTGTTTCTAGCTCTATCGGGTCCACTGCTCATAGCTGCTGTAGTTTGGTACTTCACACTCACACTCTACTATGACAAGAACGTACCTAAGATGATGGGCTTCGACCTTGGGTAAGAAGGTTTGGCTTGGAAGGTCTCGAGTTAAATTAAATCGATCAATGAATATTTTTGAGGCAAGGAGTTAAGAAAAGTGTATCTGCATATGATGAGAATTACTCACATCACAGTTTTCTAATTTCCTATTTTGTAATCTTACAAATTCGCTATTGTGACCATAAACGTGTACTCAGACCAAATATGAGCTATCTACTATCGTTAAAATTAGTAAATTTTTTATCATCAGATATGAAATTTGTAAACTCAAAAATTATTACACTTTTCTTTGACTGTATATATATTTAAAATTGAATTGAAATGCAGATTATTTTTGGAAAAAATTATTCTTGGGACAGAGATTTTGCAAAATCATTAATTTTTTTGAAGTTATCAATTGAAAGTAGATCAAATTAGTAGAATATTCGCATTCACATAGTTATACATTTGCAATATCACAGTAGGCGGAGCTTGTGGTTGAAGGGAGGAACATCAATATTCTGTGTTTCTTCACTTTAGGAAACTGAACATTAAATTGGTTAAAACGAATTGCGTACTGAACATTTGTTCTCTTTTTACTAACAAGACTTGAACTTGTTTCTATAACTTGAAACTAGTTTTTGGCGTAATAAAGATATCTTATTTGCAGAGAGTTTACGAAAACCAACTACCCTGAGATTTACAACAAAATAGATAATCAGATGGGAAAGCTGCTTAGGATGAAAAACAAGAAAGTACCAGACACGGTGTGGCCTGTAGTCTTCTCTGACTATGACCATGGTATTGGTTACGAAACCTACGCAAGAGGCTAGGGCACAATTGAGACAAAGTAGAGACAATCGGACTTGTTTTGTGTGCGTGACGTCATCACATCAACACTCTAAATTCAAATTTAACGCCATTCAGTTATGCATAATTATAATAGCTGTTTAATTATTGTCATTATATGAAAACAGTAATATTATGATATTCTAAGTGATAAATCCTTAATTTTCTATTTAAGTGTGCTGCATAGATGACGTCTTGTCCACAAATCACTTGACCGGCATTTTTTTCCTCTGAATATACTGACAGCTAAATATTGATCCCAAAAAAGTGAATTGATTTGAAAGAAATAATTGTGGATTATAAATGAATAATAGTTAATAGCGAACAGACTTTCATTATCATTTAAGAATATTTTGAATATATAATAAATGAAATGAAGATATATTGTGATTCTCTATTATTATATTAATGTTACCCCTACTTCGTAAGCGTAAGTTTTCTATGAAAGTTTAAATATTCTTGATACATTTAATCGGAGACTCCTGTAAATATTCCTTATTATGTATATGCTTTCGTGGAATTTAGAAAGAAATTGAAATATAAAATTTAATTTGTTTATTTACTGTTTCATCCAAACGGTGCACTCGTGATTTGAAATGTTCATATGTACATTAATTGCAAGAAATTTAAGAAGGAATGAAATTTGTACTTAATTGAAACATAAATATGCCTTGGTATATAAATAAATCCATGATAAAAAATATTGAATATAATCGATGTACATATTTAAGTTACTTGAATTCTAAATAAATAAGATATTTATTCACGAATACCTAAGTATGCATGAATAAATAAACTGAAAGAAGTAGATTACAGTATATAGCTAGGTACCTACCTATTTTGTTATATTTCATTTCATTTATGAATATAGATTGTGAATACATGCACTCACCTAATTCGAAATGTTTTAAAATACTATTATAGGTATATCAATCATTTGTTGATATTTCCCTATTAATTAATAAACAACAACTAAGCTAAATATACTTACTAAGTAGGTTATATAGCTAATTAATAATCATAAAAGAAAAAATAACATTAATCGCATTTCTTGAGTTCATTGATTTGTTTGTAAGTACGTAGTACATAGTTAGGTAGTTGAAAAAGAAGAAAATGACTTTCTTCATTAGAGTGCAAACTGAACAATAATAACATTCATGTTATTAAATGTATTTTCTTAGATGAATGACAGTATTTAGTTTAATTTAGGAAGGTAGACCTACACCCATAAATTATATGAAATTACAAATAGTATTAATGTGTAAGAACTGTTGAAAAAAGTTAGAAGCTCACCAAATTCAATATCAAATATAATACATACAAAAACAACAGGAATTGTAATAATTATTCTGAAAAATCATTCAAGAAACTAATCAATTATTATAACTATAGGTATTTATTATCATTCTCACCGTTTATGAAATGGGTATGTTTTTAGTACTAGCTGGAAATAGTTACTATATTAATTAGTTTAGATCAATTCCTAATAAATTCCGTCAATTTTCCGATTTTCAAATAGATATGCTGTACTTTTGATAATCAAAACGCTTCCAAAAAAATTATCATATGAAATT
Source organism: Caprella mutica (assembly GCA_947561585.1). Classification (NCBI taxonomy): domain Eukaryota; kingdom Metazoa; phylum Arthropoda; class Malacostraca; order Amphipoda; family Caprellidae; genus Caprella; species Caprella mutica. Next base: position 66,078 of record CANNZV010001321.1, on the reverse strand, counting down.
TGACCCTAATTAAAGACTGATACCTATTACCTAACTAGGTAGCAGTTATTTATTATAATTTTTATTTAGCCTATCGGTGATTTCACGTATAATATTACTGGTTGATATTTTTAAATTCATATTCAATGATATATAGGCGTAATTGTAGCCTAACTATGTGTAATCTCTATTCTTGAGTAACTTCTCTAGCTCATGAAAACTTTAATTATTTTTTTATATTTAATAAGTATAGAAGTATAGCTAATAGAAATTTCACTTACAGAAATTTAATAAAGAATTTAGATCTTTATTTAGTACTAGTGTACGTAGGTACTTGCCCGTTAAGAATAACAGGTCATCATCAGTACCCATTTATTACCGTTATTAGGTAACTTTTAATTAATTGTAATTAAAAAATTAATAAAAACAGGGGATTTAAAATATCAATTTTCTATATTCTCGTGTGTATCATTGTTGCATTCTTCATGTTTAATACCTGTCGTGTAAAAGCGGACACCAAATAAATATATATACAAATAAATGAATAAATAATTAAATACACAACGGGTATTATTAGGATTGATATTAAACTCCCAATAGATATTTACCTATGTATATAAATATAAAAATAAGTTCGTAACAATAACCTTCAAAATTCACATATTGTCATGATAATTTTATAGCAAGCTTTTCCCGCGATTTAGTTGATATTTGTAATGAATTCCTACGCTGGCGGGAATCGTTATAGTACGTTAACCGTTACGTCACTAATTTCTTTCAAAAGTAACGCTTGGAATTTCAGTATCTATGATTGGTTGTCAGCATGCATCCTTGGAGACCTGATTGGCATAGAATCGATGACGCAGCGAAGCTTTGCTAGCGCAAACACTTGGGATTGGTCGGCTGAGGGCAGCCTCGCTGTGATTGGCTGCAGGTTTCTGACGTGTTGACTCTTTGCGCGCCCATACCTCCGTACGTTCACAGTTTTATCATAGCTACTACAGAGAATACAAGTATCATGGTGAGTTCGTGTGACTTTTTTCGGGATATATTGAATCGAAGTGCTAGAATGCTATATCATGTTATAGATTAAAGTCTGTTCTATGTGCTGGCGAAGTTTGAAAGTGTTAATCGTATTTTTAATGTGTTTTTCTTCACTTTTTGTCTAGGCTGGTGGCAAAGCAGGAAAGGATTCTGGAAAGGCTAAAGCAAAAGCTGTCTCAAGATCAGCCAGAGCTGGATTACAGGTAATTAAATATATTTTTTACATTCTCCATTCAATTTAAGTCCTTAATTTATCTGTTACGCTAAGTATTATCCTTTGCTTAAAATATTGTTTATTTCTATTGTTCGGTTCAATAGTTGTAACTGTCCGCCATATTGGCCGCTGTTACACAGGCGTGCCAACTGTTCTAATTCAAAATGTTGTAGTTAGGGTAACTTACGGGTTATCGGACATTTCCACGTTTCGTCCATTTAAGATTATAGTACACCTAATTTGTCCTTTAAACTCGTTATTTTATATGGTCAATTAAAATGATGAGTTTGGTCAAATGTTCATACATACCTACCTAGCTGGCTCAGCCTGGCAGGGTACTTTTTCTTTTTGATCGAAATTGTGGAACTCTCCGATAATTTGGAACCTACACATGCATTATGATGCATATCATTTGGTGGGATATTTGAATGACATACTAGGTACCTACCTATATTTTTATTGCTTTCTGCGCTATTAATTCATTGTGTTAAATTGTACCTATAATTTATAATTCATGCCAATTTTGGTATGGAAGGACTAGCTAGGTATTTTAATTAATAAGCAGCTATGGCTACAGGCTATCTAATTGAAAACAGAAATTAATTCTAAATTTACATGTTGAAGACTAAGTACCTAATTCTGAGAAGTTTCAAATGTAAACCAAATGCCCTTTTAAATATTTAGCTTCATCTCTCACTGAAGCCTAGGTAGGTACTACTATGGCTAATAACCAAAATCTTGTCTTCAAATGTCTTTCAGTTATTGCCCTGGTTGCCCATAGTATTTCTATTTCAAAGCATGTATTAAGTAAATAAAAGAAAAGAAATAAATTCCTTTAGGATCAGTTTCTCCTACTTTGGTTGAAAAAAAATCATTAACTTCATGTTGGATGCATTTTCATCCTTGGATACTAGGTAGGTATTTCTGCAGTAATTTATTTGTTTTAAAACTTTCTATTTACTCTCCTGCCTGTCTGTCATCTGAAAGCCAAGTAAAATTCCCTTAATTTCTCTCAAAAATGATCAAATTATCATAAATTCTCTTTGAAATAACATTATAGCCCAAGTAATGAAGCATGTCTAAACTAACCATTTTAATGGCGAGTTTGTGACAGTTATTTCGATCCCTCCAATTGCAAATGGCGAGTTTTATCTATTTTTCTCCTATGCTACAAGCCTACAATGTTATTTTGGAGAGAATTAATGATAATTTGATCATTTTGGAGAGACCTGGAGAGACAAATGGTGAGTTTATGAGACATACAATTTTACTTGGATTATAGCATAGGAAAAAATTAGATATTTCTCTCCATTTGCAATTGAAGGACTCAAAATAACTGTCACAAACTTGCCATTAAAATGGTGAGTTTGGACATGCTTTATTACAGGGTCTGAAAGCATTCTCAAAGATTCTATTTCCAAGATAATTTACCTCTAGAGTCCAAAGATTTTCTGAAATATCTAATAATTACATGTAAACATGGGAATTTCTTAGGAAAGTGTATATTTTAAAGATATATTTTCACTCATTAAATGTCTCCAAAGATCTTTGGTGACTTGGATGCGCTTTAGATAATTTGCTTGGATTTTTCTATTGGAAAGTCTCTGGCTGACTGGTGATTTTGTCCATACTTTTAAATGTGGATTATAAATCAGATGTATCTATATTACGATATTACGAAGGGCGTATATTTACAGGTGTGACCCTAGTTATTTGATTACTCATTAATTCATTCATGTCTGAAAATGTTTAGAAACTCTTATTAATAATCATATCTGTATATCATTTTTAGTAGCCTATATAATTCAGTATACACCACATATTGAACATGTTACTGACTATCAATGTAAGCAATGAATTCAATTTTAATTCTTGATGTTTTATTAATATTGATTTCTTTGATTTAAACTCATTGAATTTACAATGATATTGTAAATCATTTCCACTTTTTTCAACCTGGAGTTATATATTCTAACAGTTACCTTCTAAATGTGTCCTCTTTTTAGCATATATCTGTACATTTCCATAGTTTCACTTGGGGAAATTAGTAGCCAATATACAGAATATGGAATATTTCTATCATCTGTGCTAACAATCATTCATTTCCTCCTATATTTATTTTGTTGAGAACAGAAGGCAAAATGGAGTGTTTTTTAGACGAGGTTTCACCCGTTTCTCCAATTTGGATTTATTACTGATTTTTTCCTTCAGTGTCTACTGTCTCTAAATAAGAGCAACTTCCTGACGCAGCTTTTATTTCTTTCCAGTTCCCAGTGGGTCGTATTCACAGACATCTGAAGAACAGAACTACCTCACATGGCAGAGTGGGAGCCACGGCCGCTGTGTACAGTGCAGCTATTCTAGAGTACCTAACTGCTGAGGTGAGTGAAAAGTTCATACAGTTGGGCTAAGTAATGAGTTACTGAACGGTTTCACTTCTTCGGTCATAAAAGAATAACTATCTCATTTTTTTTGGTATCCTTGGTACCTTCTGGTATCATGGATACCAATTGAAATATTTAATTTAATAATTACAATTGAGAAAAATATATTTCTTGTGATTAAAAATGTGGAACTGTCTGAAAACTCTGAACTCTCCCTAATAAAACTATCATCATTTCGTCTAAAAATATCATACAAGTCATCAAATAGGTAATGTTACCATGTTGTAATTTTAACACGATTCTAAAATTCTAAATCCACACATGACACTAGGTAGTCTAATAAATAATTTCTATAAAATTTTAACATTTCATACACTACTTTTATAAAATCAGTAAGTAATAAGTCACTATATTTCAATTAGTAATTAAAAATAGATACCTCCATGATTTCTTTATGCAGTATTTTAACAGTTGATACAAGAAAAATATTCAATGAGTTCTAAATTGTATGATGGGTATATTTTTGATTGGAAATATTTTAATAACGTAATCAAAAGTTTGAAAATCCTGTTGTCCATTGTATAATTTATATTTTCAACTATAGAACACATGGTTTATCTTTATTTAATTAAAGTAAGGAATGTGATTTACCTCTTATTTCTAAAACCTGTTAATTTATAACTAACCTAATGAGGCAGGCTCTTCAAGTATATTAATTGTGTTCTTTGAAAGATTTTTTTTCTATTTTATTACCTACATTCCATCAATATTTTTTACTGTAAGATTCACTAAAAATATTCCCCGACTAGTCTGGTATTTTCAATATTAAAGTAGGTTATCATCGTAGTATGGTTTATTTCTTTTTATGATTAAATGAATGAAAATGTCCCGTCGTTACTCGTTTGTGTAAAAATTCCATTATTATTGATTTCTAAAAATTACTAATTACCTATTTTCGATAGGTAATCGTTAGACTATTATAAATAAATTATAATCAATATTATTTAACGATTATCTTGATTGGTACCTATCATGTATACCAACTAGAATAAAAGTTGAATAATACTTAGTCAGGTAGGTATATAACTATATATATATAATTTTTTTCCTACGAGATCGCTGATGTGGAACCGTTCCATAACTCGAAACTTACCATACATACAGTAAATGCTATCTATACCTGCTCACGATCGTACCTAACCATTGTTACATTTGCCTTTTCTTTCGTTTTTCCCGCATTCTTTCACTGCAGTTGGTACTCCTGATTTTCGCTTGCCGGCTGAGTTGCCATGTCGTGCATTAGAAATACATTATTTTCTCTGATAATACAGTACTATCATATCTCATATTTTTCTTACTTGTCACTCTAACTGTATTTAAAGATTCATATTAATATTATTCGATTCCACATAATAGATAATGAATAAATTGGTATAGCATGTTCGTCGAGTCCACCGTGTATTAAATAGGGGAGTAACCTGTCTGCTTTGAGTTTTCTTGTTTTGGCGCGAAACACACCAGACATTCCTCTTCATTGACAACTTATTTGTATACGAACGCTTTGATTTTTTTTTAATTCAGGCATTTATGGTTAATTAGTTATAGAGTATAGACTAACAGTATTTATTTGTATAAGTTTCTTCTATAGCTAATATTACAAATCAATAATTATAGAAAAGTTTATGACAATTGCAGCAAACTGTTTATTTCACAATGAAAATTACGAATATCTATTGTTTAAATAATTTATAGCTACTTATGATTTATATGATAGGACACGTAAAATTATTCGTAAGAATACAGACAGACAATTGTTTCATTTAGGATAGTGTTCATCAAAGATGATTAACATTATATATTAATTAATTTCATCTTCAGCTTAAGTCTGAGTTTTCGAATGGTCCTAAACTTTCGATCGTATAAGAAATACCTACATGTATCATGGTTGCCTCAGAATCGAAAGTTTAATTAGGCCGCAAAAAATATTACTTCCATAATGTAGTGTATTCTTTTATTCAAATTGTTCCTTCAGTGCTTATGAATAAATATAAGCTAAATTATATAGTTTTCTTATATGATCGAAAGTTTGGTACCTATCAAGATATCCTACTTTGCATTGTACACCTACTAACCTCCTCACCCCCTCCTTCAGGTTCTCGAATTGGCGGGTAATGCATCCAAAGATCTGAAGGTGAAGCGTATCACCCCACGTCACTTGCAGCTGGCTATCAGAGGAGACGAGGAGTTGGACTCTCTGATCAAGGCAACCATTGCTGGAGGTGGTGTCATTCCCCATATTCACAAATCCCTTATCGGAAAGAAGGGAACTCAAAAGCCCGTCTAAGTCTTATTATTTGTTGTGTAGTGGAAACTTTTACTTGTTTGCTCATAAATGCTTATGTTTTTCACCCCTCCCTCATATTTCATTGATGTGCGTGTGTATGTTGGTCCGACTGAGAATTTTAGTGCTGTAATTTGTAACAAAATGGTGCAAATGGGTTGAATGTTTGAGTAGTAGTTTAAGTTATTTTCTACTGCCATAGTATTAAGGATTAGTGTGTTTCCATGTCTAAATTTTCGAACTTAATTTCTCTTTAATTTTCAAAGGGAAACTATTTTAAATATGACTGTAAATGGTTTATAACCAACTGATGTACAACTGAAATCTAATTTTTATCTCTTTTGAAGGTATGGATAAAAAGCCCTTTTGATATGAATAAAATACCTGAGTAATTTTAGGTTTTATGTAAGCAAGTAGTTTAATGTAAAATAGAAGTTTTTATACACTGTTGTCTTTTTTTCTCTTAATAGAATTCGGTATGAAATAAGATGACGTTCTGAATAAGATTTTATTGTTTAATGCAAGTAATTTACCTGAAAATAACACCCAGGAAAATGAAAACTCGACAGAAGTGTTCAAGTACTTCAAGGTAGTTCCCTATCAGTGCTATAGTTAAAATAAAAGTGCAGTTATAATTAAAACATGAGTCGTTTATGTAGTATGTATTGCAAATTCACGTAAAACCCTACACATCTCTAAATTCTACCATTTTCACAAGACTAAAAGATGGTAATAAATCATAAATGGTGTGAATATAGACAATCAGATGAATCAATAATGTTTACATTCTACCCTACCTAAATTTAGCATGATAGGAAACTGTTCTATAGTCTAATTATGATGGGAATGTTCATACACTTCACTAGTTACTTTATATATAAAACATAAATAGGGACGATAAATGTTCATCACAAACTGATACAAAAAATAATTAACATCTCCATTACACAAATATAGTAAGTGGATTCAGTTGATAGGAGTTGATATTATCTTCAACTGATCTAAGTGTTCATTTGACAAAAACTAAAGGCATAAATTATTTTGAACAATTTTAAAATCAGGAGAGAAATTCACATTTAGATCATTAATAATTTATACCTTCATTTAGACAAATTACATTAATGATTCCATTTGGTTTATTCATGGTGTATATAAGAGAGCTCAGAAAACTGAATTTTATTCCGAATAGATGATAGCTACATTATTGTTCTGAAAATATAACTACACTCACACCAATAGACTATTGCTTATAAATTTACAAAGTATCTTTGACATCAATTGCACAAATGAATTATTCCACGTTATTTAGATAGCGAAGTGAAATAAATAGAAACAAAACAGATCATACTGAACATGGTCAGATCATGTTCATACGGCGGCGGGAAAAGATCAACCCGATTCTCTTTAGACCTCTTCATCACCAAGGTTATGTTTGACTTTGCTGAAGTCAAAGTCCTCACCAGTACCTCTGTTATAAATACTCAGCACATCGAGACATGTCGTCTCGAAGTGACTGGTCGCATCGTAGGACTCAGATATGAAGAGCTGGTTAGTGCGACCATCGTCAGTGGGTTTGTATAGGGGGGACACGGTCACGAACCTGAGAAGAGGATGTAAATATTTAATTGAAGATATTGTAAACTTATGGAAATTCAATTTATAATATGGGAAAAAGACTGAAAAACGTGGACCTTCGATTTTTTTTCGGTTTTGAAGAAATTAAGTACAGTAAAATCATAAGGACCTGAATTATGAAAAGCACTCGAGTTATAAAGCATTTTGATGTTTAAATTATAGAAAATGATATTTCAAGAATTGCGTCATAGCTATCCCTCAATATATCATAGAAATTAGAAAACTATCAGGTACACCTGAGATATGAAGTGGTTTTGAGTTATGAAGGAACCAATACTTCATAACTCAGGAGTTTCACTGTAATTCAAACCGTAGTTTTCAGCAAAGACTCACTTCTGTTTAACGGGTCCTAGGAGGTCCAAACCGGGTTTAATTTCGGCCTCGGGGTTAGCTGTCTCCACAGTTGTTGAAACGAGAGCAACGAACCAACCCTTAGCAGCCACCTGATGGGTGTAGGACACAACCGACACGTAGATGTCGCTGTTGCGGTTCACCTGGGGAAATTATTATAATAAATTTATGAACCACAGTAAGATACAGTCACTAGAATGAACCAAGCAGAAAGACAATAAATATAGTTATTTATTTCATACCTAAAGGTAGATAAATATCGAGTATCGCAAACATGGTTGGGTAATGAGTGAAATTTTTTTTTTTTAGATACATTAAAAAATTTCTATGAATAAAGGAAGAAGTTGATAATGGCCACCTACCTGTTTCTGGGGAATGATGATCTGAGTACTAAGGGCATCCTTTGTACCGGGGACAGGGTGGTCCAGTAGGCAGATGGCCCTGATCACTTGTCCCACTTGCTCTACCTTGTCCTGAGCATAACTAGGGTCACAGTACACCTGCTTGCACTTTGCTGTCTCATCTCCACTGCGAACTCCAATCACCTTTCCGTCCTCGAACACAATCTCATCGATAGGTTTGTCGAGCATGTAGGTACCTCCGTAGATTGCAGATAGTCTGAAGAAGTAGGGGTAGGTAAGTAAGTTACAAATTATCAGTCAGTTTCACATCATTGGATATATAAGAAAAAAAGATACCTATAATAATTTATATTTAATTTTATCACAGGACTGATGATCATTTTTTTGGAAATTTCAATAGTCTAATCAATTCCTGCTTAGAAAATTACGTAGAGGCCCTCAAAAATTGCAAGAGTCTTAATCCTCTATGGCTCCACTGTAAGTTGGGTTCCCTCACCTTGCAAATCCCTGGGGCAGTTCCCCCAAGCCATAGAGAGGGTAGAGGTAAGGACTCTTGCCGTAACGAGCCAAAGAGTCAGAGTAGAGTCTGATGCGCTGCAGGCACTCTAGAGCTGGTCTCTCAAGGAATGAGTCATCACTGCAAAAATTACAATTTAGAAAGTTCCGAGTTATCGGACAATTCCATATTTTCAGAGACGTAAGAAAATTAAATTTGATTTTTTTTTCTGACGTGTTCAGATCTTACCCTAGTAAAATCTATAAAGAGGAATGGTAATTCTTATATTGATATAGTAGTGGATACTTTCAAAGGTTTCATCGTTCTACATTTATAGTAGCTAGCTACCCTATAAATCTTAATTTTAAAAATTATTTCGTTTGAAAGCAACAAGAATGAAATAGATTTAGTAGCTACCAGTAATTATTCAAAATAATATGATCAAATATAAATAATGGTCAAAATATATGAATTTCTAGTCACCGATAAAGAGCCAGGGCATGACCGGTGATGTCGATGGTGTTCTTATCGAGGTTGAAGTGGGCAAAGACGGCACTCATGGAGGTGGTGTTGGGGTTGAACCCTGGCATAGCCTTCCAAGATGCAGGTTCGTCTTCTTTGAAATCCTGAGCAAATATCAAGAAGTTACGGAAACGCCTCTTCTCAAACATGCCGAGGAGATCTGCAGAGGGAAGATATCATTAATTGGGATTAAAATGACTTAAGGTTCATTTGAAGAAATTAGGCCATATTTTCAAGAAAAAAAAGTGATGCAACTTCTTTTATTCACAATTCCATCAAAGTAAAATGGTCAAAATGATGAATGCAAGAAACAAGATTTCTGAAATTTCCCGAACTAATTTGAATAACTTTTTAAGTATGACTAAATTAGGTATAATCCACAATCCCATCACTAGTTATAATAGGTAGAAGAATAAAATTCAATTGGAACCTACCAGAAGTTAGAGCTTCCTTATCATCGGAAGGAACTTTGGAGATCTTGTTTCCCTTGTAGACGTAGCTGCCCTCCACGCTCTTGAACTCCAAGTAGCGCGTCACACCAGTGTGGATCAGAAGCTTCACCAACTGACCATTGGCCATCAGGAACTTGGGGATAAGGTCTACATTCCAGTCTCTGAAATGATATTTCTCTTGTTAAGATCAAACTAAAAGTTTATCACATTTATACAGCTAGCTACTATAAATAGCTAATTTGCGAGCATTTTTCATATAACCTAAAAAAATAGGACTAATTGCATAAACATTTAGTGGGGGTTATACTTAACATGTCCATGACAAGTTTTGTACGGAAATATTGTTCAATTGAAAAGGAGTTTTATAATATGAATAATTTTAAATTTTGCATGATCATATGATCTCTCACAGCATTAAAGGGTTAACCATGATATTGGGCAAGTTCAGAATTATCACTATTTCACTTTTTCTATCCTATAGAAAAAAGTATAGGATCGAAAATTACTCTGAACATATGCTAGGTTAAGTTGTGAATTATCGGTCAGTTCTACATTTTCGGTCATATCAGAAAAAACTATATAATAAATAATATTGTTTAATTTAATTAGGTATATATTAATATTATTATTATATTATTTTCATATGACCAAAGATGTGGAACTTATTATATTATTTTCATATGACCAAAGATGTGGAACTGACAGATAATTCATAACTTACACTATTCATGTTATATAGAGTATGTCATAATGTCAGTTGAGGTCAATTAATTGGCTTACATTTCAAATGGTCAAAACTCAGATATATGTAATTGGCTTAAAATTTTGAATTAATTCCTATGTTCACAAAATTGGCTTGGCTCATAATTCTTGTAAAAAAAATTTGGCTTGCCGTTTGCCAGCAACTGAAACATGGTAACGGTATATTAGAAAATGTCATATATTGGACCAAAGTAAGAGTTGTTTTCTCACCGTGCTCTGCCGTAGGTCTCATCTGGATTGGGCATATTGAATTTGGTGAAGAGGTCCTCCAGTGGAGTGATAGAGGCGCTCTCTCCACCGTAGTATTTGTTACGGTCCATGTGGAGGACTTTCTTGCCTGACACGGACAGCATGCCAGACATGATACATTCCTGAGAATAAATAAAATTGAAACATTTAAAGATAATTAACATTGAATAATTATTTTAAAAGAACATTTTCCATATCTTTAATCTCAATAAGTGGTTCTGATAGACAGGTTGTAATACTAGGGTCTCGCAAGAAAGTTGTGACACTTTACCTAATTTTAAGTGACATTTCTGAAAAAAGTATAAATCCTGCTGAACTGAATTAGTATTGAAATGTTACATAGAGATGTTGAAAGAAGTGCAATGCATGTTATATTTTAGTAACATTATAGATGTTTTTACGAGCTATGACATTTCATAGTGTTACAGTTAGACTCTGACACAGTTACAGTGTAAATTAGTGTATTTCTGGTTTGAGTAGTAAAGTAACATATTAAATAAATAAATAGAATTGAAATAGAATTAAATACATACTCAAAGAATCAAATCATCAAATTTATATAAAAAAAACATTAAAAAAATAAAAATCTTGTAGGTACCAAAGACTATACTACAATAAGAATGTTTCTACAGACCCAGGATTTTTTACAGGAATTGGGATTTGGGCGTAGTAAATAACATTTACATGGGAATATAGGAATTATATAGGACTTGGGTGCAGGATTAAACCTCAAATCCTGCTGTACTTTTCAGACTGGCCTATACCTACTTGGAAGAATGTGATTACAGTTACAGATTGAAACAAAAGCTAAAATTCTAAATTTCTGATATTTTGGTTTATACCTAGACGGAAATAAGACTAAAAGAAGCAGTTTTCAGATAATACTGAAGTCAAAAGACCAGAGAATCGATAGGGTGACACATATCACATGAGTGCCACTGTGCTTTGCTTTGAGCCTATGACAAGTAAATTGAAGTCCTGTTTATCAGTTTATTTATAGATCAAATTCAATTAAATCCTGGCATTTAAGGCATTATCCTGCTGAACTGAATTTAGGTATTGAAATGTAATTTAATGTTTGATATCAAAATGAGGCTAGGAGCACACTGCTTTATAATTAATTAATTTCATGGAAGTTTTGAAGGTATGATGTTTATTAATGTTTCTATGGTTTATGGTTAGAGGCTATTAGTCAGAGCTGAAATTTACATTCTTCACCCTAAATAAAAGAAATTAGGCCTAATATGAATGAATAGGTAATTTCTTTTGTTTTGCAGAGATGATGAGATTGAAAAATTAGACAGCACTAACTTCAACAGATACCTAAGTAAGGAAAATTTGACAGATTAAATAATGATAATGGTTAGGGTCTTGGGGAACTCTCATCACTCTGATTCATAGAAAGTTTTGTACCTATTTAAAGATCCCTCACCTTGAGTCCAGTACCCAAAACGATGCAATCATATTCTTCATCCATTTTTAATGATATATATTTTCACAAACTAATTGTTGCTGTAGGATAAAATATATATATTTTTGTAAATAAAATACCGGCAACACCCTCTAAATGTGGCAGCAAATTCAGCTGTTGTTATGATATGATGTCACTGAGGAGAGTGAATAGAGATTGTACGTAAATGAAGATTTAGCGCCACCTGGTGAGTAGTCTATAGAACATTATATTACTTTAATGAGCTAACAACGCCATCTGGTGGTGCTGCCATATTGTATGTTATTAATTGCTTTATTCACAGGTTCTAAACAATGACTGTCATTTTGATAATTACTAGTTTTAAACATTCAAATAATGATTAAACTAGAATAAATAGTATTAGAGCTTTAAATTAAAGGAATTCTCTACATGCACCCTGTGACCGCACAACTGCCACACCTAGTGTCGTTCACTCCGCCAAGATATCTAGAGCCTATCCACAACACCTAAAAATTATTAATTAGGGAGATGATGTTTATATTTAAACATAATAAGTGAAAAAAAGGTACTAGTTGATAATGATCTTAGTAGTTTATAGAGGATATTGAATTGCGACTCTATTGACGTAGATAACAAAAATAAAACGTCAGCTGATGCAGCGCGATTCAACATCATCTTGGGATAAAATATAAATAGGTATCCAAAAAGGTTAATAAATGCAAGAAATTAATTAACTTGATATGTAAATTTTCCTACGAGGAACATTAAATCATATTAAAGTTATATAAAACAAATGAACCCAGGGCCAGATGTACTAAGTTTATTGATTATCGAAACACTGAAGGAAATTTTAAGTTTTCTTCAATTCTGACTCATGATGTATAGAATAATTAACATACTCTTGAAGATTAAACTTATGCCATTTTATTGGTGTGTTTTTCATATTCTTCATTATTGCTAATTTACTGTTTCAGTTACAATATAACGTACATTAATTTCGGTCTCGAAATTATAAATGGCCTGTCAGCATATATGACCTTTGTGTAGTTTGTTGTATCCGCTATTTTGTTGTACTGCACACTCCGTTATCGCTTATTGACCTGGCAGGGGGGTTTGGGGGACGTATTGAAACATATTTCATCAGAATCACACTGTTATTCCAACATCAAGTCACTGCTTGTTCTTGGCGATGAATAATAGATATCTTTCTATTCGAAATCTCCTTTCCTAAGAAAAAACCTTCAACGTTCAGATAATTAATCTCTTAATTATATGTGAATTCTACTTTCATATTCCGTATTCCTTGAAAATTCGATTGAGTGTGAATTTAAGGAAATTAAATACAAAGGACTGGAAGAAGCAGTCAGAAAGTGGCTCCATGAACAAAGTCAACTATCAGCGTCGGTGACGATGCTCATGGATGCAGAAAAGCTACTCCGTGAATGCAGTCACTTACCAAGGAATGTGATAAAGAGGGACACAAGCACCGGTGGGTGCACTCACGAATGGAAGAGGAAAATGAAGAGGTGATAGTAAAGGAAGCTTACGAGACTACCTAACACAAAATCTAAGACCTCGTAGTTGAAGAGCATAACCCTAGCGCTATTCTCTAAAACTGCAAGTAGCGTTTAATTATAACATTTGAATTAAATCGTTAAGAACTGATAAGTCATCAATGAAACAACCATGAAGCATTTCAATTCATTATTCGAAACATAGAATTAGAGACTAGTTCAATGATGAATAAATTTTATTTAAGAAATATCGTGAAATTTTACTAGCTATATCAGTAAAATTCCATTGAATTCAATAATTATGTAGGGTAAGTTACGAATTACCGGTCGGTTTCATTTCTTCCGTCATATAGGAAAAACGATATAATAATTATTATTTGATTTCAATTATTATAGCATTTTTTTCTATAAGACCGAAGATGTGAAACTGACCAACAATTCGTAAATTCCCCTAATGGCTCTTTGAAATAATCCAGTTCTTAAGACTAGCAGTTCCAGTTGGAATTTTCCCTAAATTCTTGACTAGTTCAGTTCCAGAATCCCCCCACAGCAATGGCTAGGTTATCCGTGTCTTCACCGGGAATGTACTCTAACTTCCACAGCAAATTAGTCACCACCACTGAAACAGAGAGATTTAAATGGTGAAAAATAGAAATTATTAATTAGGGTGAATTACGAGTTATTGGACTGTTTCACATTTTCGATCGTATAATTATAATATATTTTTCTTAAATGATCGAAGATGTGGAACAGGTCCAATGACTCAGAACTTACCCTAATGGATGGATATAATATATTTCAGCTGTAAAATGATCACCAACGTAAAGAGGAAGCAAATTAAGTCATTCTATAAATCGTTTAATTAGTCAATTATAATATTTATGTAAAAACAGTATAACATATTTTACAGAAGGTATGTTTTAATCGGCAATAAAGTATTTTTTATTTATAAATTATAATCTTGTTATTCACATCACTCAATAAGTATTCAACCAAATTGCCTGAAATTTATTATGACGATTGGTCATTATCCAGCAACCATTTGATAAAATTTTGGGAGCGATATGGTCAAGTTCAAGATCATTAATAACTCAACAAGTATTCCAATACGGTGGTAAGATATGCGCTCTATGAGTGCCCGTTCTAGTTATTTAGTGTAAATGGTATAATGCTGGATGGCGCTACCTGTTTGCATTGGTTATCATTTTTAACATAACTATGTATTCAGAATAGACTGTCTATAGAGTATTTGTGTGCGTGACGTCATCAAAGCTGCTTTTAGAAGTTTTACAATTTCACGGAATAATAAATATTTTATTTCACAATGAATGGCTACTTGACTTTCAATATGATTTAGTTGTGTAGCACCGATAACGTCATAGACACATTGGTGAACATTTTCAGTTGTTACTAACAGATGTGACCCTCCATGACAGTGACAGTAAGTTCAGGACAATGTTCGTCACACGGTTCTCTGGGCACCAGTCGGACATGCCACCAGCCTCTGAGGACACCAAACCACAACACCTCGGACTGGAACTTCATCTGGAGAAAGAAAATGGGGATAGAAGAAATGAAAAAGAAAATAGAGGACTGAATGAAAGGATAATATTGTGAAAGATTAACCAGCAACAATCGGGCCGGTAATAACTGACCTCTTTGTAGACCTTCGCCCGGTAATTACTAACCTCTTTGTAGACCTTTGCCCGGTAATCACTGACCTCTTTGTAGACCTTTGCCCGGTAATCACTGACCTCTTTGTAGACCTTTGCCCGGTAATCACTGACCTCTTTGTAGACCTTTGCCCGGTAATCACTGACCTCTTTGTAGACCTTTACCCGGTTATAACTGACCTCTTTGTAGACCTTTACCCGGTTATAACTGACCTCTTTGTAGACCTTTGCCCGGTAGTCACTGGACATGAGCACCCAGTTCGTGTCGGAGAAGTCTATCATGTGCGGCATGAAGTAAGGCCTCTGGTAGAGACTCCTGAGGGCCTTCGCGGTGACTTTGTTACAGTTCTCCCTGCGGGAAAAGGAGACGTCAATGGGTATCGAATGGTGATAGAAAGGAGAATTCTATTCACCAATAGACACTCTTCACTCACCAGTGTCCAAACCATCTCTCCACTGATGACGAATGTATTCGTTTGATGAAGGTCTGCAGATCGTCAGGTCTGAGCCGTAAGTTACTCGTCAGTTCGCAGGGGTAGATGTGACGCAACTCTTCAGACCGGTACATCTGAAATACAATGAGAAATATGGGATAGAGCGGCTAAAAATATACAGCAGACTATAACTCAGTTTATAGTAGGGTGAGTTACGAATTATCGGTCAGCACCACAGCTTCGGTTTTACAAGAAAAAACAATATAAAAATTATTATTTTCACTGTGTAGCTATTAATAATAATTTTTGTATTGGTTTTTCTTATATGACCGAAGATGTGAAACTGACCGATAATTCGTAATTTACCCTATGTTAATTTAATCAGACATTAGATGTTGCTATGACGTACCTCAGTGACATTGTCAAACCAGAAATCATCGGTGGTCATCACGGGCCACCTCTCCATAGCGTCAGTGACCACAAAGGGTCTGTCGTTGCGCAGGTACTCTTCTGTTGCCTCCGAAACAGTGACTCTAGTGAGTGACTCTATTGACTCTAGTGACTCGCAGATCTGAAGGAAGAAGAAGAAACCTAATTCTCATAGGCCTCAACTAACCACAAGAATTCCAAGTCTTTACCTGACTATCATAGAGTTAGCGAACGGTAACCCATTTTGACCATAATTACAAGATAAAAGAATAAAGTTCACTTCCGCTTGGTATCCATGATACCTCTAGGTATCAATATCATGGATACCAATTACAATAACACGTTAAATTACAGAAGCTTTGGTTATATCAATTAGGGAAAATGTTGAATCGTACGATAACTCGGAAGTTACCCAGGTAGACTAGCCTGGTTGATTTGTGAAATTGAATACCTAGTAACTAGTGGTTATAGTTTCTACTTCTAGTTGTCTAGTACCTAGTTACTCACGTTGCAGTCACTAGTTGTTAGTTTCTAGTTGTCTAGTACCTAGTTACTCGCGTTGCAGTCACTAGTGGTTAGTTTCTAGTTGCCTAGTACCTAGTTACTCACGTTGCAGTCACCAGTGGTTAGTTTCTAGTTGTCTAGTACCTAGTTACATACGTTGCAGTCCCTAGTAGTTAGTTTCTAGTTGTCAAATACCTAGTTACTCACGTTGCAGTCACTAGTTGTTAGTTTCTGGTTGTCTAGTACCTAGTTACTCACGTTGCAGTCACCAGTGGTTAATTTCTAGTTGTCTAGTACCTAGTAACATACGTTGCAGTCACTAGTAGTTAGTTTCTAGTTGTCTAGTACCTAGTTACTCACGTTGCAGTCACTAGCAAATAGTTTCTAGTTGTCTATTACCTAGTTACTCGCGTTGCAGTCACTAGTTGTTAGTTTCTAGTTGTCTAGTACCTAGTTACATACGTTGCAGTCACTAGTAGTTAGTTTCTAGTTGTCTAATACCAAGTTACTCACGTTGCAGTCACTAGTTGTTAGTTTCTGGTTGTCTATTACCTAGTTACTTACGTTGCAGTCACTAGTGGGTAGTTTCTGGTTGTCTAGTACCTAGTTACTCACGTTGCAGTCACTAGTGGTTAGTTTCTAGTTGTCTAGTACCTAGTTACTCACGTTGCAGTCACTAGTGGTTAGTTTCTAGTTATCTAGTACCTAGTTACTCACGTTTCAGTCACCAGTGGTTAGTTTCTAGTTGTCTAGTACCTAGTTACTCACGTTGCAGTCACTAGCAGTTAGTTTCTAGTTGTCTAATACCTAGTTACTCACGTTGCAGTCACTAGTAGTTCGTTTCTAGTTGTCTAGTACCTAGTTACTCACGTTGCAGTCACTAGCAGTTAGTTTCTAGTTGTCTAATACCTAGTTCCTCACGTTGCAGTCACTAGTAGTTCGTTTCTAGTTGTCTAGTACCTAGTTACTCACGTTGCAGTCACTAGTAGTTAGTTTCTGGTTGTCTAGTACCTAGTTACTCACGTTGCAGTCACTAGTAGTTAGTTTCTAGTTGTCTAGTACCTAGTTACTCACGTTGCAGTCACTAGTAGTTAGTTTCTAGTTGTCTAGTACCTAGTTACTCACGTTGCAATCACTAGTGGTTAGTTTCTAGTGTTCTAGTACCTAGTTACTCACGTTGCAGTCACTAGTAGTTAGTTTCTAGTTGTCTAGTACCTAGTTACTCACGTTGCAGTCACTAGTAGTTAGTTTCTAGTTGTCTAGTACCTAGTTACTCACGTTGCAGTCACTAGTAGTTAGTTTCTAGTTGTCTAGTACCTAGTTACTCACGTTGCAGTCACTAGTAGTTAGTTTCTAGTTGTCTAGTACCTAGTTACTCACGTTGCAGTCACTAGTGGTTAGTTTCTAGTTGTCTAGTACCTAGTCACTCACGTTGCAGTCACTAGTAGTTAGTTTCTAGTTGTCTAGTACCTAGTCACTCACGTTGCAGTCACTAGTAGTTAGTTTCTGGTTGTCTAGTACCTAGTTACTCACGTTGCAGTCACTAGTAGTTAGTTTCTGGTTGTCTAGTACCTAGTTACTCACGTTGCAGTCACTAGTAGTTAGTTTCTAGTTGTCTAGTACCTAGTCACTCACGTTGCAGTCACTAGTAGTTAGTTTCTAGTTGTCTAGTACCTAGTTACTCACGTTGCAGTCACTAGTAGTTAGTTTCTAGTTGTCTAGTACCTAGTTACTCACGTTGCAGTCACTAGTAGTTAGTTTCTGGTTGTCTAGTACCTAGTTACTCACGTTGCAGTCACTAGTAGTTAGTTTCTAGTTGTCTAGTACCTAGTTACTCACGTTGCAGTCACTAGTAGTTAGTTTCTAGTTGTCTAGTACCTAGTTACTCACGTTGCAATCACTAGTGGTTAGTTTCTATTGTCTAGTACCTAGTTACTCACGTTGCAGTCACTAGTAGTTAGTTTCTGGTTGTCTAGTACCTAGTTACTCACGTTGCAGTCACTAGTAGTTAGTTTCTAGTTGTCTAGTACCTAGTTACTCACGTTGCAGTCACTAGTAGTTAGTTTCTGGTTGTCTAGTACCTAGTTACTCACGTTGCAGTCACTAGTAGTTAGTTTCTAGTTGTCTAGTACCTAGTTACTCACGTTGCAGTCACTAGTAGTTAGTTTCTAGTTGTCTAGTACCTAGTTACTCACGTTGCAATCACTAGTGGTTAGTTTCTATTGTCTAGTACCTAGTTACTCACGTTGCAGTCACTAGTAGTTAGTTTCTCGTTGTCTAGTACCTAGTTACTCACGTTGCAGTCACTAGTAGTTAGTTTCTAGTTGTCTAGTACCTAGTTACTCACGTTGCAGTCACTAGTAGTTAGTTTCTGGTTGTCTAGTACCTAGTTACTCACGTTGCAGTCACTAGTAGTTAGTTTCTTGTTGTCTAGTACCTAGTCACTCACGTTGCAGTCACTAGTAGTTAGTTTCTAGTTGTATAGTACCTAGTTACTCACGATGCAGTCACTAGTAGTTAGTTTCTAGTTGTCTAGTACCTAGTTACTCACGTTGCAGTCACTAGTAGTTAGTTTCTAGTTGTCTAGTACCTAGTTACTCACGTTGCAGTCACTAGTGGTTAGTTTCTGGTTGATGTAGAATGGGTTGGTTACCAGACAGTCCGAGTAGTAAAGTTTGGACCAGTCCCAGTAGGGTAAAACCTAAAAAAAAACAATTATTATTACCACAAAAAAAAATATAATACAACTAGATTATGTGCACTCGGTAGAGCGCATACCTTCGCCGCCGCTTATCAGTTTGCTACACAAATCTAATAAACTGGTAACTGGATAATAAATAACCAATCGTCCCACCAGGTTTCATGCAATATGGTTCAATACTTTTTGAGTTATAAATGACCTTGACCTTTAACCAGATCGCTCCCAAAATTCTACCAGATGGTTCCTGTAAATTGTCCAATCGTCCCATCAAATTTCAGACGAATTGGTTTAATACTTTTGAGTTATAAATGGCCTTGACCTTGATCTTTGACCCGTTATCTCCCAAAATTTAATAAACTGCTAACTGGATAATAACCAATCATCCCACCAAGTTTCATGCAATATGGTGCAATACTTTATGAGTTATAAATGACCATGACCTTGACCTTTGACCGGGTCGCTCCCAAAATTCTACCAGCAGGTCACTTGATATTGACCAGTCGTTTCACCAAATTTCAGGTAATTTGGATGAATACTTTTTCAGTTAAGCGAATAACAAGATGATAAATAAATGCCGTCTATAATTCTTATTATTAAGAGAATATTCAATTAAAAATATGTAAATCATTAAAAATATATAAATAAAAGTAATAAAAATATTTAAATAAAAATGGTAATTGTTTAAATAAAAATATTAAATTTCTTTCATTTATAACAAATAAATATTGATATATAAAGCAACTATAATATATAATTTATTTACTAATTTTCCTTCCAAACTTCATTAAAATTAATTAGGATATTTTATGTCAAATTATCAGTAGGTCACATCCTGTGTTGATAAATAAACTGAATTAATTACCCAAGCTGAAACATATTATAAGAGGTGATGAGGGTATGTTCCGAGTTATCGGACAGTTATATAGTTTCGATTATATAAGAAATTATATTAATTATTAATGAACTCGTAATTTAATAATTATTATACCTGTGTTCTTATGGTCGAAAATTTGGAACCATTCCATAACTCAAAACTGACCCTAGCTAGAAAATGAAAATATTTAATTTCTAGAGTTTATGAGCAAAGATTTTTTTAAATGAATTTCGGCAAATAAAATAAAATAATTTGTCATGCTATTATTTTCTTCGAAATTTACTTCAATAAAGTATTTATTATTTGGTAAAAATGTAGGATATTGCAAAGGCTTCGTAAACGTCTGGCCAAAAAGATAAGAAAAAGAAAGAGAAAACAATTTGTTAAAGGCGCATGCCCCAAAAGAAAAAGGTAGGTACCTTGTACAGAAGTTAGAAAGGGAAACACTTTCGTGATATTTTCTATCTTATTTAGCTAATTCATTTTTAAACATTCTTAATTATTTCATTGAACAATTCGTCATTAAAAAATATGGAATAAATATGCCGAAAATTAAATTAAGTCAAATAATTAAGACGAAAACTGTTATAAATAATAAAATAATACTAAGTACAATAATTTAGTCTTTAATTTGCAGACATGGCAACTCACCAGCAGCAGAAGTTGCCTACCAATGATTGGCATGAAATTGGCGACATTTGGTATCTGAAAGGATAAAATACCATGCAATTAATATTAATTTACTGTATCATGGATACACAGTCAATTCAATATTTAAATACCAGTAACTAATAGATTAAAGAGAATAAAAAAACAAGGTATTAAATAATTTGTATGTTTGACTACAAATTGGTATCAATGTTACAATCATTAGGGTAAGTTACGAGTTATCGAACGCTGCCACATTTTCGATCATATAATATTATGAAAAAATAGATAATAATTTTTATTTAACTTTTTATAATTGGATACAAATTTAAATATACGTTATATAATAATAATGTGTTTCTTATATGATCGAAAATGTGGAACTGTCCGATAACTCGTAACTAACCCTAGGTAGGTACATCCCAGGCACTAACCTGCAGTAGCGCGAAGATGAGGGCCACAACCCCAAAAGAGACAACCCAAAGAAGGTGCTGCCGAGTCAACCCCTCAAGCCTCCTTCTAACCCCCTGGCAGAGGGTTGCTTTGGGGGTTGCCTTGTCACCCTCCACAGCGAGAATGAGGGGTTTTAAGAGGAGTGAAGCCTCTGCCCCCGTAACCTGAGAGGGTGAGTGAGTGGGGTTAGAGAAAGAGAATGAGTGGGGTTAGAGAGAGGGTGAGTGGGGTTAGAGAGAGGGTGAGTGGGGTTAGAGAGGGGGTGAGTTGGGTTAGAGAGAGGATGAGTTGGGTTAGAGAGAGGGTGAGTGGGGTTAGAGAGAGGGTGAGTGGATTTAGAGAGAGGGTGAGTGGGGTTAGAGAGAGGGTGAGTGGGGTTAGAGAGAGGGTGAGTGGGGTTAGAGAGAGGGTGAGTGGGGTTAGAGAGAGAGGGTGAGTGGGGTTAGAGAGAGAGAATGAGTGGGGTTAGAGAGAGGGTGAGTGGGGTTAGAGAGAGAGAGAATGAGTGGGGTTAGAGAGAGAGAATGAGTGGGGTTAGAGAGAGAGAATGAGTGGGGTTAGAGAGAGGGTGAGTGGGGTTAGAGAGAGTGTGAGTGGGGTTAGAGAGGGGTGAGTGGGGTTAGAGAGAGGGTGAGTGGGGTTAGAGAGAGAATGAGTGGGGTTAGAGAGAGAATGAGTGGGGTTAGAGAGAGGGTGAGTGGGGTTAGAGAGAGGGTGAGTGGGGTTAGAGAGAGGGTGAGTGGGGTTAGAGAGAGGGTGAGTGGGGTTAGAGAGAGGGTGAGTGGGGTTAAAGAGAGGGTGAGTGGGGTTAGAGAGGGGGGTGAGTGGGGTTAAAGAGGGGGGTGAGTGGGGTTAGAGAGGGGGGTGAGTGGGATTAGAGAGAGGGTGAGTGGGGTTAGAGAGAGGGTGAGTGGGGTTAGAGAGAGGGTGAGTGGGGTTAGAGAGAGGGTGAGTGGGGTTAGAGAGAGGGTGAGTGGGGTTAGAGAGAGGGTGAGTGGGGTTAGAGAGTGGGTGAGTGGGGTTAGAGAGAGGGTGAGTTGGTTTTGTTTCCTTGATATCATGTAGCATTGTAACTAGTTACTATATCAATAATATCATCGCATTTTTTAACAATTAATATAATTTTATTATAGAATATCAGAACTATAGAATACTACACTGCACTATAGCTCACTAAATATACTCACATCGTGTTTTTTCAGGTAATTGTACAGTTCCATCATTTCAGTGTTAATGCTGCACAGTATTCCATCTTTTTCTCTCCCCATCTTATAGTTTAAACTTTAAATAAACTTATGATAAGCTGTAAAGAATGTCATTAGTAAATAGTAATGTTTAATATAATATTAAAGCTAATTAAAATATAATGTTCACATTAAATGTTTTTTCTCTCCAACTTTATGGTCCAAATTATACCTAAAAACGGTAAATATTCTTGTACCTAAACATACGTCAAGATTCTTTTTATTAAAAAGGCCAAATGTTTACTAAATAAAATAATTACCACTTATGTAAGATAACAGTGTTCGAATCTATTCCCTTTTTGTAATAGTATGCAGTTCTTACTGCTGAAATAAGGTTGTTAGAGAGAGCGGAGACACGTAATACACCCTACTGTACAAGCTTCAGTTTGGCACTAAAAAATATGGCACTTTTTGGCAAATTGGCACATTCACTTGGGCACTGAATAAATTGAATTAATTTTTAAATCAAATGATGATATAGCCCCAAACTTAGTACATTTAATAGGAAGTATATTATATTATTTCCCATTATTTCTAAATTTACATCGTCATGCATTGAAATTTAGGGAATATATTTGACCCTGGAATAACTGGAGTGCCTGGGAGGCATGTTCCGTAGGAAATGTAACTTTTTACTATTAAAACTTGACTGAAGCTGTTGGAAATCCGGGATTTTTTATAGATTAAGACCAATTTAAGTGAAATCAATTAAAATTATGAAACATGTTTAGTTTTTATACCATTTCATTACCATTTGGAAATCTGGAGCTCGGAAGAAATACATGAGCTGTTGCGTCACATTTTGATTCACATCAAGAAATAAATAATATTCCTGCAAGTGGTGTTGCTAATGTGACGCAAAATGTGACGATTCCAGGAGAAAAAAATAACCCGTGCGAAAAAAAAACGGTCGATATAAATAGCCTAATTCATTTTTTTAATATACATATCTAACACTATTATTACAATAATTATCACATTTTCGCCAAAAATATGATCATTTTTTAGACAAATAAGGTATGCCTATTTTATAGTAAAAAAATAAAAATATATAGTCATTTAGTTTTAAAAAATTAATGAAAATGAAAATTTATATCGACCAAGGTTTTTTTGCATCGTTTTTTTTTTTATTTTTGTCCGTGGGGTATTTGACTGGGGATTTATTGTACTGGGTTTTTGTCCGGTCACCAAATGTGACACATCAGCGATTGTACTTCACCCGGGTTCCAGAGGCCCACCAGATCAAAAAAAGGTATAGAACTAACTATATTTCAAAACCTGTTCCATTATTTTAACTGATATTTGTACGATATGTAAATATGTCATATACAATGAAAGTCACGGAGTTTAAACAACTTAAGTCAATTAATTTTTAAATTATGCATCAATATTTCAAACGGGACCGGGCTTCTGAAGGCCGCTGGTCGTTCCAGGGTTGAATATTTACCTGCCTGTTAATGGTTTATTCATTATATGAGAGAAACAATGCCATAACTATATTAAAAAAAGGTTATTTTATGAGGAAAAGATAACACCAAAGATATTATACTACAACAAGATACACTACTCTCGACAATTTCTGTTTTAAAAAGCGCCACCTGGATTTGAAAGCGGGAACTAGAGAAACAACAACATTTGGTGTTGATCATCTCTTCGTTTCTATTTTATTTAGCTGTATCTTTTCAATCGATGTAAAGCTTAATTTTCCAGTGAAATGATCTTCATTAGCGAATGAAATAAAAGTTAAAATATTATTAAACAAACCAAATGTTGTTGTTTCTCTAGTTCCCGGTTTCAAATCCAGATGGCGCTTTTCAAAACAGAAATTGTCGAGAGTAGCGTATCTTGTTGTAGTATAATATCTTTGGTAACACTCTCTACAATTTACACTAAAAAAAATGAAACAATTAACATTGCAATCTTTGAAGATAATCAAGACTATATGCCTAGAAATTGTGACACAATATAGAATCTACATTAAAAATATGCGTTGTTCTATTATTTTCTTAGAATTCAACGCTAGGGCTATAGTTTAGAGTGGAGTGGGTCGAGATCAAGTTGTGAGTCAATGGCTAACATTTTAACTCATCTTTGGAGGACGCTTTGGGTGCAACTATAATATAGAATAGATAAAACTCTATATACTGTGGGTGCAATAAATGAAATTATATGTGCAGTAAACTGTGGGGGCACCAAATAAATTCTATGTACTGTGGGTGCAACTAATTTTGGGTGACATGACAGCCAATCTGTCGTTCCCGCGTCAGTTCCTGGTCGAGATCTACACAACGCAGATTCTAAATTTCTAAAATGTTTCACATTGTAGGCATTTAAAGTCTTGATTATATTCAAATATTGCAATATTAATTGTTAAGTTAATTTTTAAATCTTTATAGTGTATCATACATGAACAAATGTTTTTATAATAAAAATTAAATTATTATTAAAATTAAGTTTAAATAGAAATTTAAATGATCTAACTAATTAATGGTCTGAAAATGAATTAACACAAATAATTGATCTAATTAAGAAATTTTGTGTCAATCAGTTTTAGTTGATTTCTTTTCCATGGTTCTATAAGGAAATTCCACGTAGTTAAATTTCACGCTCATAGCTACAATGCATGAAATTAAGTTTAAGTAACCTTAATTACCCTGTGTACGCAATTCTGTACGCATTCAATGATAGCCTACAATAATAAGCGTAAAGGATGATGTGCCGTGACGCTTATGTGCCCCTAGTTATTGCTCTATAGTGTATAGGTAGCGTTATTTTAGGCGGGAAATGTGCTAGCCAATCACAAGCAAGAGGTTGTAAGTTTAAGATGACGTAACAACCTTCTTATCCAATCACAGCCTAGTACTGTGCATTTAAGATGACGAAACAATTCTATGATTCAATGAAACATCACACTTTTAATGTTTCATTGAAGACCAGAAGTAACTATAAAGTAACTCTACTTTTCTTAATTAAGTTCACAGGGTATATTTAGATTTATGTTTGAGCCTAGAGCGTTTCATATGCATAATATCGAAGATATTTCTTTTCTCCTTTAAGATTTTTTTTTGGTACCTAGCGCCTTTATTAAGTTTTAAAGACAGTTGTTTGGCTATGATTAGCGGTTTTATTTCACTAGTTATGATGGACATGAGAATTTGATATCCGGGTTGTAGATATTCGGATGTTCTATTTGGTTTCTGTATTTGCAATTAATAATTTACCAATTAACACAAACAAAATTTGTATACGGAGCACATTTTTAGATCGATGAAAATCAGGATATGCATATGTATTTTTATCATCAATAATTGGAATGAATTCTATATTTTTATAAAATTTCAAGTACTTTCCCAGAATAGTGGCACTAATGTGGATCATAAATTATAAGTTAATAAAATGAAATGAAATCTAACATGATAATGATAACTTATGTGATAATGATAACCAATGTGATAATAATAATCAATATGATAATGATAACCTATGTGATAATGATAACCAATGTGATAATGATAACCAATATGATAATGATAACTAATGTGATAATGATAACCAATGTGATAATGATAACCAATATGATAATGATAACCAATATGATAAGGATAACCAATGTGATAATGATAATCAATTAATATGTATATTACAGATACAGGTAATTTCTAATAAATATTGTGCCTCTAATAAATTAACAAATATTGATATTAAGAATGATTATAATATTGAATATATTATGCCTCTATTCTGGGAAAGACCACAATTTAATTTTGCGTTTTAAATTGTAGTAAATATATTTTTTTACGATAATATTTATATATTATGAAAATGATTTAAAAATTGATGAATACAAGGTTTTTCCACTATGAATATCATTACACATAGCCTATATAGGTAGACTACTTACTTTTATAATATCAACAAACAAACAAAAATCCAGTAGCTACCGAATAAAGTAGCGTACGTACAGTGCCATATACTACATCATTTGTAAAATTGCCTATAATCATTTACAATCATCTCCATAAGCTGAAGTATATCATTTGGTGCGAGATATACCCATTTATAGCAATTAGGATGAATAACTTTACTTGGACATATCAAAAAACGTACTTGACAAGTCACAGTTAAAATAGCCACTAGCAGTTTTTGCACTCAATCCTTTATCTGTAATATAATCATTTTTCAATACGATATAAAGTTATAAATATTCGTATGTTATATTCAGAATGTAAATGAAGGTTATGTTATTATCGCCAATAAGATTTAACAGATTGTGATGCATACCTAGCTGCCCAATTTTGCAAACTGGCAACCGGCGGACACTACTAAAATGGCGTGCGATACCATCAGTATTGACAGAAGCTGATTCTGTAGTATGGTTCAAGACGTGTAATTTACCTAGTAGTCTTGTATTACGTCAAGCAATTCAAATAGACTATGCTTTCATCATAACCGATTTTGCATCGCTAACTTAATGCCTGGCATATTCTAAAAATTAGGATGTTGTTGAAGAATGCTGGCTATTTTCAGTTACTTTCTGGAGAACAGGAATACCTAGTATATATTGGTCATGCGATACGGTTGTTCTGGGAAGTATTAGGTTTGCATGTTTGCTCCGCCTTTATACCTATTGTTATTATTAAGTACTTGCATACTGTTTTAAGATTTCAGTCCAGAGATGGTATAAAATATATACGACTTACACTTCCTCAGCGTCGTTACTCGAAGAAGGAGGTGTTTGTTTCTGTGGTCAACCAATCTATTTATTTCAATTCATTTGAGCTTCCTGAAATTTAGTCACGTTTATATCACTTAGAAATAGAAATGAAATATCCACATGTTTATCAAATAGATCTTTTGAATAGGTCGGCAGTGTTAGACAAAAACTTCCTTGAAAAACAGTTTCAAAAGAATGAGGTCCCGTCAAAAGTTCACGTAAAGGACAATGTGATCAACAGTGATTGGAATTCTCTGTCCGAAAACCTCAAAACTAATTCTAACACTTCCCAACAAAATACTAAACACGCTGATTTAACGAAGGAACTTCAAAACAACTCAGTCAAAAGGAAGAGGTTTCGAAAAAAGTCTGCAAACTCTGAGGACATTAAGAAGAAAAGAAGACTGGCGGCAAATGCGCGGGAAAGACGCCGAATGAGTAGTCTGAATCTGGGTTTCGACCGTTTGAGATCGGTACTGCCGCAACTAAGGAATGAAAAACTGTCAAAATACGAATCTTTGCAGATGGCTCAGACTTATATATCAACTTTGTGTGAGATGCTTCAGTGAAAACTCTTGTTTGTATATTTGAAAATCTTCAGGTGATAACCCAAGTGAAATTTTTAAATTAATTTGCGGAGGTTTCAGAGGTTCGGAATTTGATAAATAACCTAAGTACCTACGAATTATAATGAATTGAATAAATCTGTTATGCATATAAACTGAACAATAATTTTAAAATATATTTTTAGCAGTATCATGTATATTGCAATATTAACTTTCGTTATTAAAATTCCCCGTATATCTGTTTTTAAATTTAATATTACATTTTACAGTTACTTTATTTCATGTTATGTTTTTTTAATTATTATTTTTTATATCAAATAATTTGACATAAAAGGGTGTTTTATATTGTAGGGTAAGTTACGAGTTATCGAACTGTTCCACATTTACGGTCATATCAATAAAATTATTTATTCCTTGATCGAAAACATAGAACAGTCCAATAACTAGAAATTTAACCTATAGTATCTCTAGTCATTACATACGTGTAAAAAGTATATACTGTTTAAATTAAATATATTTAAATTGTATACATTTATATGAAACATTTCATATTTTGTACCTATTAGGAGATTTTTTAAAGTAATTAAATTGTAACTTTTTATTCCTACTATGCCATAATTTTAAATAAATTATAATTATTATTCCAAATAAATTACAATATTTTTATAACATGTTTAACCAGATAAATATTTAAAGTTTCTTCTGTAATTGTACTATAATATTTATCTAGGGTAAGTTCCGAATTATAGGTCACTTCCACAATTTCGAACATATAAGTAAAAACAACATAATAATTATTATTTCACTCAACCAATCCTACTGAAATAATTATTATTATATTGTTTTTTCTTATATGTCAGAAGATGTGGAACTGAAGTTTTATATTGATAGTTTTTATTGTTAATATTTTAATTATAGTTTTTTCTAATGTTTTTAATTAACTTAAGAATAAATACTTCACTGATTCTATATATAAAAAATATTTTTATTTATTAAATGAATATATCAGGTAAATAAAAAACATTTTCAGTCATTATTTTATTTTTAAAAACCCTAAAACTAGTTTTTGCTCAATTAATTGAAAAATATATATATACAAAATTAAAAATTACTCATAAAATAATAAGAAATAACTTATAATATCATAAAAAATAATTTATAATAATAATAAAATAAAAGAAAAAGTCAAACATCAAGCTTATTAAATTTTTTTTTTTTCATTAAAAAATAATTTAACTAAAAATATTAACATTTAAATCGCTCAATGTTCAAAAAGTTCTTTTTTGAGTTTATAGAAATAAATAAAAATTAAATTGTAGTAATGCACAATTGGAATTAAACTTACAATAATAATAAATGGTAATGATTTAATAAAGATAATTAAATAATACCCTTCAGTATAAATTAAGTCTTAATACATTAAATATTAAACATAGCATTTATATTTTCCTATATAAAAATAACTTTTTTTTATCAAAATCATTCTATTTCTATTTGCAATAAAACCATTTAATAAAAGTAGGGTAAGTTCTGAATTATCGGACGGTTCCACATTCTCGATAATGTGAGAATAAAAATATATATAAACCACAAATATATTTTTTATATGATGGATAATGTGAAACCGTTCGATAATTCGGAACTTACCCTAAGATAATAAACAAATTCCAAATAAATACTAAAACAATTCAAAAATGCCCTTATTTTTCTCAAATTTTAATTTGTACTAGAATTTTATTTAACATTTGGTTCAATGATTAAGCACTAACCCTATAAATAAGTTACTAAATAAATTAGAGTGTACAACATTAAGGTAATTAATTAATTTTTATTTAACAGTTTTTGAGATTCCAATAAAAATTAACTATAGATAGCATAAAAGTTATTTTTATACTTTACTATACACATTATGAATAACTACCGACTTTATTAAATAAACATAAAAAAAATATGAGTGAAACGTACGTCAAAATATATTAATTAAAAGTCAAAATGTAGAATTACTAGTAAATTTTATGATATATAAGTCAAATGTATGATATATCAGTCAAATGTATGGTATATCAGTCAAATGTATGGTATATCAGTCAAATGTATGGTATATCAGTCAAATGTATGATATATCAGTCAAATGTATGATATATCAGTCAAATGTATGATATATCAGTCAAATGTATGGTATATCAGTCAAATATATGATATAACAGTCAAATGTATGATATATCAGTCAAATGTATGATATATCAGTCAAATGTATGGTATATATCAGTCAAATGTATGATATATCAGTCAAATGTATGGTATATATCCGTCAAATGTATGATATATCAGTCAAATGTATGGTATATATCAGTCAAATGTATGATATATCAGTCAAATGTATGGTATATCAGTCAAATGTATGGTATATATCAGTCAAATGTATGATATATCAGTCAAATGTATGGTATATATCAGTCAAATGTATGATATATCAGTCAAATGTATGGTATATCAGTCAAATGTATGGTATATATCAGTCAAATGTATGATATATCAGTCAAATGTATGGTATATATCAGTCAAATGTATGATATATCAGTCAAATGTATGGTATATCAGTCAAATGTATGATATATCAGTCAAATGCATGGTATATCAGTCAAATGTATGGTATATCAGTCAAATGTATGGTACATATCAGCTGTTATGTCCATTTCATTTAATATCAATAATTTTAGTCATTAGGTTCTATTTTTATAGATAATTTTTGGCACAAACTTATGATTATTTTGGCCCTATGCTGTATAGAAGCTACGAGATATTCAAAGATATATCATCAATATAGCATAACTTATAGATAATATCTAGGTAATATTTAAATACATAGATAATATTTACACTAGAAATAAAAGTAGGTACTAAAGATTCACTGCATGATGCTAATTTCACAAATCACAGTTTTCTAATTTTCAATTATTTTTGAATCTTGCTAATTTGTCGTTCAGTAAAAAAAACATAATAGGTTCACTATGAATAATTGTCGCCATCTTGTTTTTCTATTATGACGTATGAGAGAAAGTCAAGTACCTAACACGCCTCTCATTGGTTGCCTGTGACGTCATAACAGAAACAAAAAAGAGACTGACAGTACCTATAAAACTTGAATTTCTTACACATAAAATTATAAGCTAATATATTATACTCTTTCATTGATTGTAATTTCTATGGAATTGGTAGAAAGACGGAATATGCCATAATTGTGATAATACTAACTAATGGATAGTTTAGATCAAACGTTGTTAGGAGATTCGATATTTGGAGCATTAGATGCAAGGTATATTATCTTAAATATAAAGTAGAGTAAGTTCCGAGACATTGTACAGTTCCACATTTTCGTTCATATAAGGCAAATACGTAATAATTAGTATTTAGTTTTTTTAATTGGTATCCATGATACCTGCAGGTATCATGGATACCAATTAAAACAACTACCTAGTTAAAATGATAAATCTTAAGTTTTTTCTAACATGATCGAAAATATGGAACTGTTCGATAACTCAGAACTTACCCTACAGGTTATACTATTAAATTAATTAATATTTGAATGAAAACTAAGATACAATAACGTATTTTTAAATTAGTTGAAAAGGAATAGCTATATACAGAAGTCCTTAGAAGTGCTAAAATTAACTTGGTTTAACATTTTAAAATGGATTGAGTGCCGATATAATAATATTGAAACATAATTTTAAAAAATCTGATCAATTTTAAAATTGACATAAATTGACCAAATTTTCATTTTTGAAAAAATATCACTAATGTGAAAAAATGTATTTTTTATAGGCATCATCTGGTCTTAAGATGTCTGAACTTAAAAAATTAAATTTAAAAAAAAAACTTACAAATCTTTTTTTATTTTCAAAATTTTAACTCTTTTATCTTAAATTTTAAAAAAATAAAAATCAATTAATATTTTTTTTAAATAATTTAGAAATCAAGTTAGAAAAAATTTCCGCTTTTAAAACATTAGTGTTTTCTCTCATCCCTGCAAGAGTCTTCTAATCTGAGGGTAACTGTTAGACTCCATGAAGTCACTGTACTCCTGAGGGTTGAACAGATCTATCACTGTAAGGGGAAAAAGAGGGGAATTAGAATGGGAAGGCATTTGGAATAATTTAGAAAAATATTTAGAAGAATTTAAAAAAAAAACATTTAGACTAGTATAGAAAAAAGTTTGAAAAAAGTAAAAAAAATTGAATAATTTTCAAAACATAGATCATTCACATAAAAATCAAAATATAACTTGAAAATGAATTATCCCGTAAAAGAAAACTTAAAGAAGAATATTCAAGAAATAATATATTTAACATTTTTTATTTGATTGGTATCAGACCTGTTTCATGACCTATTACCATCCATTTACCGACTACTGAGAGTGTCCGGTAATATTACCCAAGGTCTATTAATTTCCTCACCATCAATATCTGCTTCGAAACCTGTTGCTTCGAAAGAGTCACCGTCAGTACTTCTGTTTCCGTCATCGAACACTGTGATGCGCACCTCCCCCTTAGCGAAAATAACGTGCGGACGGGCACCCACCTGAAAAATGTGCAGGATGATTAGTGGTTTTATTAGTCAGGGTAAGTTACGAATTATCAGTCGGTTTCACATCTTCCATCATATAAGGAAAAACTATATACTAATTATTATTTTTTATTTAATATAGGTTTTTCTTTGATAACCGAAGATGTGAAACCGACCGATAATTTGTTACTTACCATATATATAATATATTTCAGTCTTGCAACCTACGGGAAATTTCTAAAATGGCTACAATAAGTACACTTGTATAAACTTCTACTTTTCCTTCTTTTAATGTATACTATTATTTTTATACTTTTCAATAATAAAGTTGTCATATTTAATTTCAGTTCTCACATAAAGTCCCCGGCTGCCGCACCACCGTGCGTCATATCCGTTGTTTTCCTTCTCCACTTCGATATAAGCGCCACTACAGTCGATACTGTACGGGGCAGACAGGTTCTGGAAGGTGATGAGTAGGTACAGGCTTGGCTCAGTCTGAAACAAAAAAAAAACACTTTACTAAAAGGGTATTATTTATTTCTATCTCTAATTACAAAATACCTAACGAAATTAAAAATAAATCATTTTATTCTTTGAGATTTTGATTTATTTTTAGATTTTGATTTGAGCCTAAATCGGTAGCCACTGTGGCCAAACTGCTCGAAGAGGTTGATCAGTTGTCGAGGGCACGTTTGCTGGCATCTGCATGCAGAGAGAGCGGACTTTGGCTACATGCGCTTCCAGTTCCCACACTTGGAACGCTACTTGACGCAGAGTCTTTTCGGATTGCGATTGCTCTGCGTGTTGGTGCGGATATCTGTGAGCCACACGTGTGCCGATGCGGCCAGAGGGTGGATTCAAGGAGGCTTCACGGTCTATCATGTCGCTACAGTGCTGGAACGCCATCCGACACATGTAGCCCTGAATGATGTTATTAGGAGAGCTTTGATTTCGGCTGGTATCCCTTCAGTGATTGAGCCTCTGAGGGTTGATAGGGGTGATGGTAAGCGGCCTGATGGTATCTTGGTCTTCCCTTTTACAGATCGAAGGTGTCTTTGTTGGGATGCAACATGTGTAGACACTTACGCGGCGTCTCACTTGATCGACTCGCCCTTGTCGCCTGGTAGTGCAGTCAAGAAGGCGGAGTGGAGGAAGCGACGCAAATATGCGTCTCTTGGCATTCGATATCGGTTCGAGCCCATAGCGGTGGAAACGACAGGTAGCTATGGTGAAACGACAGGCACACTCCTTGCCGAAATCGGCCGTCGCATTACCGACGTCACTGATGATGTGAGAGAGACCTTTTGGTTAGAGCAGAGAGTTGGTTTGGAAGTTCAGAGGGGCAATGCTTTCAGTATCCTGACGTCAGTCAAGGAGAAGTATGATGACCGCAGTTTGGGTGTTGCCCTGTGACCTGCTGTAGGCACCTCACAGTCGGTTGGAGGCCACTACCATTGGCGATGGTCGGAGCCATGGTTTTAGAGCAGAGAAGCTTATCTTTTGTTTCTTAATGATCATTGTCCAAATAAAGATAATTGTTTTTTTAGATTATTTAAAGAGGGTCTGCTTGAAAAAAAAATATATAAAAGGGGATTGTCGCAGTACTCGGATCATGGTAGGTCAATTATAATTTCTAAAGGTCAGATTGGTTCATGACTGTGTTAACACCCACTTACAGAGCACTGTGAGTGTCTGAGTAAAATCTTTATAGATACTTTAAGAATGGAAAATTAGACTATGGCGAAATTACATAATTGTAATGCGAAAAATTCAATTGCCTCAACGAAAATTTAAATGAAATATATATAAATCTATATTATAAATTATCATAAAATTCTGTGTAAAAGGTCTATCGATTATACCAAAATAACATATGAAGTTATGCATATATTCGTATGAGTATTAGATTTTACCTTGACGTTCCACTGGCAGTACACCTGTTCCCCCTCTCTGACAGGTGTCCTCTTCACCCTCACAGCTCTCTCGGAGTAAGGAGGGTCAATGAAATCCTTCAGCAGCGGCTCGGGGAGATTATTCAGGTATCTGCAGAAGAAAAAAAAACACTAATTATTAAAAAAAAAGAGTGAGACTGTAAAAAGATGATTAGCTTCAATACTTCAAATGTTGAAAATATTGAAATCAAAGAATAAGGAAAAGTTGTAAAATATCCACATTGTTGATAAAAGTTTAACTGGCAATTTAAACCAATGGTGCGAGAGAAGTGTTAATGAAAATGTATATTAAATTTGTTTATTTCTAATTAAAATAGTTTCTAATTATTTATTGAACTCCTTTTTTTCATTATCATAGTTACCATTCTACATGCAAACTATTAACGTATTCTTCTTCTAAAGTCATGACATTTTTTTTTAACTTACTGGAAGAACTGTGGACCCAGGAATAAACTGGCGGAAGGATTCACCCCATGTGACGTTGTTCCGCTTTCGGCAACTTTGCTGTTCTTGTACCAGGGTTGACGGGGTTTGCCCAGGCTTTGAGGGGAGATTTTGGAGAGGGAAAGCTGAAATGGATTTAGAATAAGGTTATGCTGATAAATAATAAACAAACAAAACTTATTAGTAATCTAAATGGGATATCATTTAACTGTAAAATGAATTAGCTACCCTACATTAATTTAATATTATTAAAATTCAAAATTCTATATGCAGTTCTAAGTTATAATATTGAAGCATAAAATTCAGTTTAAATCTTTGTGATTTGATATATTTTTTTAGCTTAGAACGATATAATAATTTTTTCATTAACCCATACACGGTTGCTCAACTTTAACTTTGCTGATGTGCCACATCTACAGATTGCTGTCCCAAAATAAGGCCACCCTCCATTTACGGGTTAACAAATTATTTGTATACGTCTGTTATGTAACTCACGTGTCTTTCAGTAATGTCAGACAGCATCATTCCAGGAATATCAGCCGGATGGTAAAAAGCGCCGTATTTCCCCTCTGAAGAAGCTAGCTTATTGAACTGTGGAAAGCAAATTAAATCTATAAAACCCATTTAAAATAATTAGATAAGAGTATCACACGTAATTTCAGTTTCTTACCTGTCGTCTATGATGAGGTAAAACGACGTCAGCACCATCGCTGTGAAGGGTCATGTCATCACCACTCTGTTTTCCGTAATCAACAACATCTCCATTCACTGAACCAGAGTTAGCTATTCTTTCGCTCAAACTTTGATTTGGGTTGGAGGAAGTGAGAGCGGCGGCACGAATCACGTTCGCCTCTTCATCGTTCACATCTGCTTGTGGGTACCATGATGGAAAACTCGGAGAGTTCTCTTTCATGAATGACGATAGATCTCCAGTTGGGTTGAAAGATGTTCTGAAATCTACAGCAGGTATTGGAGAGTAGACAATGCTAGGCGGTTCTTCGAAGTCAGTGCTCAATGGTGGCTTGCTGCCATCGAAATCTATTTCGTTGTTATTATTTTCCAGCACTTGTTGTGTTGGGATTCTTTGATTTGGTTCTGATAGTAGGATGACGTTATGGTTAGGATGGACATGGTCTTCAGCCATTATTGTTGATGGAGTATTCTTTGGAGGATTCGTTGTTATTGGGAAAGGAGTATATGCAGGATACATAGATTCTTCAGTTGAAGGCCTTTGTACTTTGTTTTGCAGTTTGAATACTGGGCTGTGAAGTTTCTCCAAATCAACATTACCGTATATTGTACCTTGATGCTCATTGCTGTAACTAACATCGTTCGCAATAGATGAAGTAGTTGGACTTCTGCTATCACTGTAAAGCGACTCATCAGTTTTGGTATAACCTGGTACTAAATTATTAGCATTAATAGGTTCCTCCATGTCATGCTCTACATTATCTAAATTAGGAGATGGAATTACAACAAATGGATCTTGAAGCGTCTTAGTCGGTACGTCATTCTTGGAATAGAAGTTCTTTGGAATGTTTATGTGAATAATATCCTTATTATATTCTGAATCAGTTAAAGCAACATGAGATAGACCGTCTTCATTCATCTCAGAATCGTTGACAATATCGTTAACGTAGGAGTTGTTATGTATCATCAAATCTGTTTCAATAGCATTTATCTCATTTTCAATTCCGGTTCGACTGGCGAATTCAGTAGGATTCATAGCATCTATGTTATCATTATCGGATCCCACGGGATTATTGTTAAGAGGAACATACTTGATCTGAACTGGCTCATATTCAATAAAAAGAGGAACAGCATCATTAGATCCAGGTAGTTTGATGTAGAAAGGGGGTTCGCCATTCAAATTTTGCGCTGAATCGTCTTTTCGAGCGGGAGGTGTTTCATAATATTCAGGATAAGGAGGAGGTACCAAACCAGCAGTGTTCTCCATGAGGGGATAGTCAACGTAACTGATGATACCATTATCCTCATATTCAGGTGGATTAAGAAACTCTGTAGTGGTCTCTGGCTTATTGTCCTCCCTATCCGTTATAACTGGTTTGGCTGAGGTTGCAGAATTAGCACCATTCATGATCATCTGTCCAAGAATACCTATCACAGCACTACCTATACTCGCAGCACTACCAAATCCACCGCTATTAGATTCAGTCTTGTCTTTCTTGTCTGATTTTGGAATATTTTGCTGTGATTCAAGTAGTTCACTCACGGTAACTTTGGAATCGATATCTCTGTTTTTAGCAACACTATCATTACCAACGTGCGGTTGTTCTGTATAGGTTTCCTCATAGGTTTGAATTGTAGAATCTTTAAAATCGTCTACAGAAGTTAGTGTGGTAAACTCATCAGTAGTCTCCGATGCCATATTTTGTTCCTCAACTGAAGTAGCAATTTTGTCAGAGCTGCCAGATTCTTTGATAATAATATGGCTTGATGAGGGCAATTTGGTCTCTAAAAATTTGCTGAGAGTTTCTTCAGTTTCCAAAGCTGTTTCAGGTATAGCAATGGAACTTTTATCAGATTCAGAATCGTTTTGAACAACTTCTAAAGGAACGACAACAACACCACCTACTTCACTATTTTCAACATCAACTGCTGATTCTTTTTCGACAATTTTGGCATCTTCTGAGATAACTTTATCTACATCATTCACTGAAATGCTAGACTCTTTCTTAACCAAACCAGGAGAATTATAAACATTTTTCCCAAGTATATCTTTGTTGGATTCTTTTTCTGGCAATTCATCTTTCAAGAATATTTCATCACTCACCGTTAAAGTATAAGAGGGTTTCAAACTCAAAGATGGCCTAATTTTCTCGATGGCTTCAGCTGTCTTTTTATCATTTAAAATATCTAACATATCCAAATCAATAGTCGAGACTCTCTTTTGAACCAAATCATCACCATCATTTTTCGAAATTAAATCTTTTGGAATTGTGTCTTTGGTAGCTTCTAGTATTTCGTCTTCATTTACTTCAACATTGAATTTTGGAGATGCGTCAGTTTCTTCAGCAATCGAAGGCAGGATTGTAGTTTCTTCAATTGTTTCATCAATATAAATGGTAGAAACAGTTTGTTCATCGACACTATTAGTAGAATTTTCAGATTCAAAATAATCCGGTAACGAAGATACCCTAGTCTGTTCAATATCTTTCACTTCTTCCTGAATATCAATAATTTTGTCACTAGGAATACTGTCTTTAGTTTCTTCATAATCACTAATATTCAACTCGGTAGTTTCTTCGATTTCGGTTACTCTTGTTTGTTCAATATTTTCCACATCTTTCTGAACATCAGTGATTTGGTCAATAGGAATACTGTCTTTAGTTTTCTCATAATCACTAATATTCAACTCGGTAGTTTCTTCGATTTCTGTTACTCTTGTTTGTTCAATATTTTCCACATCTTTCTGAACATTAGAGTTTTTGTCAGTAGGAATACTGTCTTTAGTCTCTTCATAATCACTAATATTCACTTCAGTAGTTTCTTGAATTATAGATACCCTAGTCTGTGCAATATCGTTCACATCTTTCTGAACATTAGTGATTTTGTCAGTAGGAATACTGTCTTTAGTTTCTTCATAATCACTAATATTCACTTCAGTAGTTTCTTGAATTGTGGATACCCTAGTCTGTTCAATATCGTTCACATCTTTCTGAACATTAGTGATTTTGTCAGTAGGAATACTGTCTTTAGTCTCTTCATAATCACTAATATTCAATTCAGTAGTTTCTTGAATTGTATATACCCTGGTTTGCTCAATATCGTCTACGAGATCTCCTTCATATGTGTTCTTTTCCTGTGGTATACTATCTTTCGTTTCTTCATATTCTGAATCCCTAATAATACCACCAAAGTGTATTGGTAAAATGACTCTGTTTTGTTCAATATCATCCAAATGATCAATGTCAGACTTTACTTCCTTCTTTGGAATACTCTCTTTGGTTTCCTCGTAATCCATGGGATTTTTCTCAACTGAAGCAGTTGTTTCTAACTCTCCTCCTCCTAAATTCTGCAAAAACAACTTCTCAATTTCCTCAACATCACTTTCGCTCGTTTGAGAAAGATCAGACTTGTCATCTTCCAGCTTTTCAATTTCATCAGTGATCTCTGCATAATCTTGAATCAATGATTGTCTAATTTGTTCAATACTGTATACAATATCATCAATTCTATCCACTTGATAATCAGGAATACTTTCTTTAGTCTGTTCGTAGTCGGGACTACTTGCTTGTGTGACATTAGATGCATCTGATTCAGTCTCATTGGAACTATCTCTAATCGAACCTTCTGATATAAGTGAGTCGTAGAGACTATCGTAATATTCATAACCCTTGAAGTCATCTTCTGCATCAGTGTTGACTGAATCATCATTCATGGACATTTTAACGGTTGTTGATTCTATTCCGTCAGTGGTGTAATCATTTACAAGGGTAGTGCTCTCTTCATATAAGGAAGATTCATCATTATATTTATTTTCATCTTGCTTCATGTTTTCGACTTCAGAAACTTCAGTAACAACCACACTTTCTGTAGTTTCCAATATTTTAGTGCCCTCAGTAGCAACAATCGTATTTTGTTTCTTTTCAACTTCTAAAATGCTAATTATTTTTTCAACGTCATCAGCAGTAGCAACAGGTTTTCTTTCTTCAGTAAGCGCTTCCGTTTCTGGTGTGGTATCGGTAGCTTTATTTTCTTCAATTTCAGTACTTTTCAATTCATCAACAATTCCAGTCGAGATTTCAACTTCTTGAGCAGAAACTTTTGATGTAACGGGTTCCATATACTGTGTCGTGGACTCTACTTCCTCATTCAGATCTAATTGTTCATTTCCTAATTTAGAATTCATATTGTCCAAATCGGTATTACTGACAACATCATTTTTAAGTCCAATTTTCATTTGATCAGTACCGAAATTCGTTCCGCTTAATAACTCAAAGTCCGTTACAGAATAATCTAATTCTGGTGTCATCATGTCTTTAAAACTATCTAGAATATCTTGGATTTCTTCAATATTATCAGCGAACTCAGCATTTTTTGACACATCGTCATTAGCAACAAGAACAGGATTTTCTGCTACCAGATTCTTAACCGGAAGTGCAGGGACTTCTGCTATTTCATCATTACCAGTAAAAACAGGATTATTATTAACAAAAAGTACAGGGTTATTTGCTACTTCATCATTAACATCAATAACAGGATTTTCTGCAACCTGATCTTTATTACCAAGTTTTGGTTTTTCTGCAACTTCATCATTAACAGCAAGTACTGGGTTTAATACCACCTTTTTAGTGTCAGTTAGTGCTACATCTTTTATAGCAGTATCACTAGATGAGCCAGAAGATTTATGTAAATCTTGTCCAAGGGCAGATATCACAGGACCTACTGATTCAACACTCACAACATCTTTGATGAACCTATCATTCTGTTTTGGAATGGTAGAAGCACTTGGTTTGTCACCCAAATTTGGAATGAAAGTAACCAATTTAGAACTTTCGGTAGGTTTAACGATTTCCTTTTCTTCTTCTTCGGCTTTTTCAATACTACTATCATTGACATTATTTTTAGCTTCATTCAGAGACGTACTTTCAATCTCGACGGACTCTTTACCTTCAATTGTATAATGGTTCTCTTGGTAGAGTTTTTGTATCTCTGGATTTCCAGCATAATGCAAACCTTCAGTAGGTTTCTTCTTATTTTGACTGTTGTAAGATTTGCTACTGTACAAATTGTAATCTTTGATAGCTTGAGAGAGACCGGGAATTTGATGAATTGGTCTTCTTGCACCGTATGTTAACGGATTTTGGTAGTTGGCGGGTAGAATTCTCACTTTGAGGTTTTCGTCATCACTCCAGAACTTTAGCGTCTTGTGTTGTCCTCTCTCGATAACTATGTCTTCTCCACATTTCAGCAGAGTTCCTGAAAAAGAAGAAAATGTTAAAAATTTATATAATATTTCCTAATTAATTTGACATATATTTAAAAAAATCTATTTTCAGTTGTGACATACAATAATCCATGATTTTTATTGTTCTATTTATTACGTAAATTATTTTGAAACTCAAACATAGAATGAAAACTGATTTGCTGAACCAATTTGTTGAAAGACAGTTTATATCTTAGAAGTTGATTATTTTCAAAACAAAAATGTTAAAAAAAATTGTTATTGGCAATGACTCGTGGGAATGACTTAACACTTTACTCTAGCACGAATGTGGCGTTTATGGAGACTTGATTTTAGAGTCACTACTTTGTGCATATAAAAGGAACAAAGAATTATTCCTGGATATTCCATATGAATTATTCCTGGGATATTCCCCAGGAATAAATCCTTCTTCCCAAGGATATACTGAGAAGCTGTGTCCAATTTGTTACTTTTTTCGTATTGATATTAATTATATAAGTTTCAGATATAGAATAGGACAAAATTTTCACCCTAATATACACGGCATCACAATAACTTAGGCCTACTTTAACTTTTCTAATATTCAATAGGTTCGACGTAGCAAATAAGGTACGTGCTTAAAGATCATTTTAGGACATTATACCATTTCAATTGTTAAGCCTAGCTTTCTTTAGCCCCCTCCATTGCCCCAATTTAAACTCAATTGTTCGACACAATACTCTCATTGTGAGAACGAATTTCATTTTGGAATACCATGAAAAAAAGTATTGAATGGTATCTAATTAAGTATCGAATATAGAAAGAGTGAATTCGAAAAATAAATTACAATTTAGAACAAATGAATTAACTATATTTCGGATGGTTACACATCTTCAATCATATAAGAAAAAGTATCAATTTAACATGTTAACTAGTTAGCTTAATTGGTAGCCATGATACCTGCAGGTGTTATATTTATGGTTGAGCCCATTTACAGGTATCATGGATACCAATTAAAATCAAATAAGTATTATTATGAACTTTCCTTAAACTATCGAAAATGAAGAACCGTATGATAACTCAGTAGTCAGAACTAACTATAATTGTTTTCTTATAGCGTCAAAACTCATCTAAAAATAGTTCAATTATAATGTATACAGTTAAAAAATATTACAATTAACAGGAGAGTGAAACATTCTTAGGAAGCTGTTTTTGACTAACTTTATTCTTTTTAAATTAAATCCCCATTTAATTTTGTCAAGAAATTAGATTGGATTTGTCTAACAGGAAGTTTGTTGTCGACAACTTGCAATACATATGGAAAATGACTTCAACTGAACTATCAGAGAGAAAAACACTGTGATGATGTACTCTTCACATTATTTTTATCTAAAAACATATTAAAACAATATAATTTTGTAGCCATAATTATTATATGAAATATATTTATAAAGAAAAAAAAAAAAAAAATTAGCAAGTTTATTTTTTTATTTTTTTTATCAGGTAAATTCATATTATATAGATATTAATAAAATTTTATCAAAAAGATATTAATAAAATTTTATCATAAAGATATTAATAAAAGATACCAATTGAAGATAAGATTAGGGGTAAGTTCTTAATTATCGGTCAGTTCCACATTTTCGGACACGTAAGAAAAGTCGATATAATAATCATTTAAATATCTAAATATGATTTTCTTTTACTAAATTCATTAGCAAATTTACATACATTGTAATTATTTGCCAATAATAGGCAGAAATTATCCTCAGTGACTATTTTCTCCAAATGTGCGCAGTGTGCGTGTTTCTTTCCCACCATTACAAGGAGGTAGGAAATCGGAATGAACCGCAACCTGCACCCCGACCCCGATGATAGGGTTGGTGTGACCTTCGTGGGTTAGTTGCGAGTTATCGGACGGTTCCATGTTTTCGATCACACATTTTTCCACATTTTCGATCAAGTAGAAGAATAAAAAAGTATATTTTTATTAATTGGTATCCATGA
Organism: Caprella mutica; assembly: GCA_947561585.1. Taxonomy (NCBI): domain Eukaryota; kingdom Metazoa; phylum Arthropoda; class Malacostraca; order Amphipoda; family Caprellidae; genus Caprella; species Caprella mutica. Next base: position 23,224 of record CANNZV010001321.1, on the reverse strand, counting down.
TACCAGCAGGTATCATGGATACCAATTAAAGCAACGAGTTAAAAGTTAAATTATATTTTTGTTCATATACTTTTACATGATCGAAAATGTGGAATTGTTCGAAAACTAGGAACTTTCCCTAGTTCAACCGAACAAATATCCTGAGTAATCTCTAATAAAAAATCTCAACAGCCTAACATTACAATTTCAAACTGTTATTTTCTAATTACAAAGCTAAAAAACATCAGCAAGTGTTAGGAAAAAAGGCGCGGTGTTAAATTACACCACGGCATGATTATGCAGAAACTGCACACCAGAGTCATCGTAGGTGGCAAAGGACGAACCCCTACGACGATATCAGATATTATATCGTTAATCGTCAACAAATTATAATCGTCGATCGTTGGTTTTAGTAGATTATAATCTATGATGAAAAGATCATCTATCTTCAACGATTACTGAACGATAGATGAAACCTGATTTATTATCAAATTAAAGCACTTGCAGTCGTTCGTCGGACATTTTCGATAAGAATTGCTGACGATGATGTCTAGAATTGTGATATTTTATGGTAAACTGAAACCCCTCTTAATCTTCTATGGCCCCACCATAATTTTCTGTTGGTTGATTGTTGATTTTTTCTCTCACTTTTACATGAAATATTTTCAATGTTACATATTAAATAAGTAATTAGTATAATAAAACTAATTACTATAAAAGTATAAAATAATTAATTAGTTTAATTATTAGTTGAAAATACGCAATTTTATTTTTTTGAAATACGAAAAAAAAATTATAAGTTGAATTAAATTCTAGTTATGACTTTCTTTTTGTAATAAATCTACTATGTTTAGAACCTATGGTACATAGTTCAAAGAGAGTACACACCTATGTACCTCTTTAGTTATACTATGTCTACACCCAGTGAAATTATGAGCAAAAAATACAAAGAATGCGGAAGAACTTTCTTTGGTGGCACTGGGATGTACCATCAGCAAAATAAGTACCTGTACAATGTACAGTCAGTGTAAAAAGTACATTTAACATAAAGGATGTACCAACAGAAAAAAAGTACCTTTATACTTTTTATAAAGGCATAAAAAAAGTAAATATCACTTTTTTTTCAACTTATTTTAAAAAGTAAATATAAATAGGTATGTATTATTTAATTCATACAATAATATTATTGTTGATATATAAGTTTTCTTAGAGAGGTTAGTTTTATTAAAGATTTCAAGAAACATTGAAAAAGTTTGAAAATTACAGATCCAAGTAACAAAAATATCACACAATAATGAGATTTAAATAGTCAGGTATTTAATTAAGAGATAGTACACCTGTTTTACCTGTGAAAAAGGTGCCGGGGCAAACTCTATGAATTTATTAGACGGCAATGTATGGAACAAACTAAGTAAAATGCTAATGTATTAATAAATGTTAGAGAAAAGATTCGGAGAGTTTATTTTGTATTGAATAAATATAAGGTAAGTTACGAATTATCAGTCAGTTTCACATCTTCGGTCATATAAGAAAAACAATATAAAAATAATTATTATTAGATAGCACTGTGTAATAATAACAAATTTTATAGTTTTATATGACCGACGATGTGGAACTGCACGATAACTCGCAACTTACCCCATACAGTTCGTCTTATATAATACAGGATATTATTCATTACATAATATACGCAATAGGTGTGGAATCTATTTCAGCCTAGTATTTAATTAGTGATAATTAGACAGGTAAGAACAGTTAAAATGTATGACTCGGTTACTATCTATATACAGTTATGTAAGGAGTATTCGATCTAGAGAGTTATGGTGGGGCAATGGGAGATTAAGGTGGGGAGAGTGTTAATAAGGTGGGTAATGTTAGTTATGGTGGGGCAATAGGAGATTAAGGTGGGGAGTGTTAATATGGTGGGTAATATTGGTTATGGTGGGGCAATAGGAGATAAAGGTGGGAGAGTGTTAATATGGTGGGTAATATTAGTTATGGTGGGGCAATAGGAGATTAAGGTGGGAAGAATGTTAATATGGTGGGTAATGTTAGTTATGGTGGGGTTATAGGATATTAAGAGGGGCCCTTTTTGATTTTCCCACCATAATTTTTTAAACTAATAATTTTGGACAAAATTGATATAATTATACAAAAATAAATAGTAATGAACCATTCCGTTATAATACATAGTTTAAATAATTATTGAGATTGAATTTTTAATGTTTATTAAAAAATATCATAATTGCATTTTCAGTCGTGATCGCAAATGGTCAATAATAGATATAAAAAGTACCTTTAATTTTACCCTATAAATATAACTCAGCTATAACAGCAATATCTATAAACTATAACCGTTAACTGTTACCGGGAAAGCTATTATAACGGCGAGATGTTTCAATAACAGTATAAGCGGTATAAGAACACTGTTATATGAGTCTGGTACAGCTGATATGAAGTACTGATGCAGTAGTTATATATAAGGTGAAAAAAGAGTTATAATTGAATAATAATTTTTTTTTATGATAAAATAACTAATTAGATTGAAATTATTTTTTTCGTTTTTTTATGCATACGGATTTCAGATTATGGGATAAACCTATAATTTCAATTTAAAAAAAACCATGTGAATGAAAGAAAAAACATTAATGTTTCATAAAATACTAAATATATAAATATAACAATTTTCAAATATAATAATTTATAATCATTTAAAATATAAATAAATAAGTGGTAATCCCATCACAATACCATTTAATGAATATTACACCTTTTTTTTCACAGGCTGATGTTCATAGAGCTCATTTTCTACTTTAATTACTCGAAATAAAACCTTAGAGGTAATTAAAACAGACCTCACACAGTAAATAGGATACGCTAAAGAAAAATAAACACACAATTTATTATTCATAAAAAATGGAGTAATTAATTTAAAATAAAGCGAAAAAAGCAATTAATTGAAAGTAAAACTAAAGTAAAATTTAAATGAAGATGATATTTAAGTTTATTTAGTTTTTATAAATTGTTAGGGAAGATTAAATTAGGGAATAACTTAAGATGAAAAATAGTATTTTAAAAATTCAAAAGAATGAGTGATATGAAATAAACAAAAATGGATAACACAAGAACATGTGCAATGTGATTGTATTGTGTAATTGCTTTAAACAATTATTCATACAAATATCTTGTGTAAAACAGAAACAACCGCAGTGTACAATTCACCACTGTGGTTATTTCCACACAAGCACAATGTGGTTATATATCCAGTATATACCAGATTTTCCTAACGGTACGTGGGCAAGATGCAACTTTCTACTGTTTAACCCTACCGTGTTTGAGGGGCTTGACAAACACCAACTCAAAGTAGAAAAAACACTACCGAAAATAGTATCATTGTGATTATAAGTGATGATTAAAAGATCCTCTAATCCACAACGAAAATGATTAGACGATAATAAAACACTAATTTATCATACAGTAAAAATATTTCTAGTTTATCGTCTTTCGTCGGACATTCCCGATAGAAAGCCCAGATAATAATATCTCAAACCATATTTTATTATGAAACATAATTAGGGTATAAGTTCTTAATTATCGGTCAGTTCCACATTTTCGGACACGTAAGAAAAAACGATATAGGTAATGATAGTTATTTGATTTTTATTTTCATTGGTATCCATTATACCTGCAGGTATCATGGATACCAACTAAAATAAAAATTAAATAATTATTATTATATCGTTTTTCTTACGTGTCCGAAATTGTGGAACTGACCGATAATTAAAAACTTACCCTACTTACCAGCTTTGACAATTTGTTAATTATATATTAACTATATTCTTATATTTTAGATTAAATTACTAAAGTTACACCACGTACTCAAAATGTGTCTTGGAACAGGATGACTTTACGCTATTTCCAATGCCTGGCTCTCAACAACAGGATGTGTGTTACAAACAGTCTGTGCCTTACTTTAACTCATTTGGCAGTGTTTGATGGAAGAGGAACGTACGTGAGTAATAAAGAGGAAGAGAGAAAGAAAGAAAGAAATGATATTAGGGTTAGTGAAGAGTTATCGGACTGTTCCACATTTTCGATCAAAGAAAAAATTCTATATAATTTAATATTTTTATTTCGTATCCATGATACCTGGTGGTATCATGGATACGAATCAGAATGGTAAATTATATAGTTTTTCTCATATGATCGAAAAGGTGGAAATGTCCGATAACAGTGAATTAACTCGTCATTTTGAGATATTTACCTTTTATTGAAAAAAAAATGTTTTTTTTCAATAATTATTTAAAAATCCATCATTTTGTTGAACTATTTTAAATAAATAGATAATTTAAACGAAGCTGTTTATTTTATTAAAATACATATTAATGAAAGAATAATAGAAATATCTGAAGATTATATTTCTCTTAGGAAAAAAAATTCAAAAGCATACTTTTTTAATCATGACGTAACAGGTGTTGTTTTTTTGCGCGCTACCCCACGTAAAACTCCGTTACGACAGTAAATGCTCTGGGCAATGTGAACAGAGGTTTAAGCAGGGGGAGTTCTACATTACCGGGGGCTATCGTTTTACCGGATGGAAAATTTTAAACAGGTTACAAATAGTAAAGTTTTCGTTCAAATAATATTTAATATATATTAATTGGAGAATAGTATTAATACTTTATAATGTACATGATATCAATATATGTTTTTAATTTATTTAACAAATTGGATTAGTATTTATAATGCGTTGAACTCTCTGAATTTTAATATTATTAATAAAACTTTAATCACACTGAGTACTTTTCAAAGTATCTTATTTCAACTTTAACACCTGTATACTGTACATAGAGTTAACACCTGTATACTGTACATACAGTTAACACCTGTATACTGTACATACAGTTAACACCTGTATGCTGTACATACAGTTAACACCTGTATACTGTACATAGAGTTAACACCTGTATACTGTACATACAGTTAACACCTGTATGCTGTACATACAGTTAACACCTGTATACTGTACATACAGTTAACACCTGTATACTGTACATACAGTTAACACCTGTATACTGTACATACAGTTAACACCTGTATACTGTACATACAGTTAACACCTGTATACATACTGTACACATTTCCCACACTGATGTTCTATTTTCATTTAATTGTCTCGTACCAAAATAGGTTAGTATGCTAAAACTTGTTAATTCGTTTAAGTTCAATTAGATAATAATGATTTGTTAAATTATACGAGAGTCATTTCATAGATATTGCAGTTGATTGGTTGCTAGGTTTATAGATATATCTATATAAAAAGATAACATATGAAAATAATTATAAACAGAAAGTTAATATACCTATTGAGTAATTGATTCATATTCTATAAATAATATAATTTGTTTCTCATTTAAATAGTTATATATCAAAGAAACATATTTAAATAAATAAATATTTTAATTAATATAATTTTAAAGGAGATATATAACAGGTATGAAAAATAACTAAATACAGGTGTAAGAATATTGATTAATTCCCCTATAGCAGGTGTAGGTGTGAATACATCGGTGGCCGGAAAAATCGGTCTCGGAATTATAAATGGCCTCTCAACATATATGTCCGTTATGTAGTTTGTTGTATCCGGTAGTTTGTTGCACTGCGCACGTCATGATTGTTTAATAACCTTGCAGGCACGCCTCCTGATGATACATCTAACTAATAAGTTTTAATTCATACCTGACACCGAAAATACGAGACCGAATGTTCTGCTCAAATCTCACATTAAATAAATGTCAAAACATGTCAAAATTACTAATGCTACGTAACATTTTACAACGGATAATGATGATGTTATCCGCTTTAAATAAATAAACTACACATTTTAGTATCCATAATCTCAACTTTTTCTAATATTTTTCTTCTATAAAATCATTGTAAATCGAAACCGAGTTTTCCTAGAAGTGACTATATCCCACAAAACAGGTGTTGCACCAGGTGTAATTACGCCTTATCTCAAGCAGGTATAAGTGTGACCTAGATGTACAAACCAGGGGACCGGGTCATACCCTAAATATACCTACACCTACTCTCTCGGCTCTTCTGCTGCCCTAAAGGTGTAGGTATGAATGAAGGTGTAGGTATGACTAAAAATATTATATAGTAAAGATGTGTAAATGAATGGTATTGCAACAATAATATGAAGTGTAAATCTATAGGGCAAGTTACGAATAATCGGTCATATAAGAAAAAACAATGTATATAATTATTTTAATTGGTATTCATAAAATAGATAACAATTAAAATAAAAATAATTATTTTATCGTTTTTTTCTTATATTATCGAAGATGTGAAACTGACCGACAATTCGTAACTTACCCCACATGTTTACAATAAGTTAAAAACTTAACACTACTAACATTTCATATAATACATTTTTTATGTAAGATAACTAAATGTTCAATTCCGTGCTTAGTGTACTTTCTTTTTGTATTTGTTTGACAGGCTTACCAACCCTTCCCTTCACCGTGACCATTGCCAACCCTTTGTTTGTACCCAGTGGGTCAGGGCCCCATTGTGCCGTTGTCTAAATAACAGCTAAAGTACACAATGTCATTATATACAAAGTCATTGAAAAACATTATAGGTACTATTATCACAAAATGTTAAAGGAGATAAAATGACATTTTTACGTGTGTGGGTAGCTATGTTCCGGTTATTCCAATCTAGACTGTCTATGAACAATCCCGTGGATACTCGTATCCATGATACTTGCAGGTATCGTGGATACTCGTATCCATGATACTTGCAGGTATCATGGATACCAATTAGAATAACGAGTTACAAAAATAAAATGTAGGGTAAGTTACGAATTATCGGTCAGTACTACATCTTCGGTCAAGTAAGAAAAAACAACATAAAAATTGTTATTATTACACAGTGCTATCTAATGCTTCTGCAAACCCGGGTTTGCAGAATTTATTAACAGTTCCAGTTAAGAGTGAAATTGTTTACCGCCACTTACCAGGTTGTTTACCCGTTGCCCGGTGTTAGTTACCGTTATAGTCGCCTAACTGCTATGCTCTATAGTTACGTCCTGCTATACATACTTAGAAAATCTCAACAGCGGATGCGCAGTCTAGCGGTAGGCCTACGAAACTCCTGCGGTTGTTTTCTAAACGGGTGACAATAATCGTAGTTAAGAAATATAGTTTTTAAAGATAGTATCATTATCTATTTAATATTAATTATATAATAATCATTTATTTAAAAAAAAACACGAATTGGGACCATTCTATATGAACATATTTTTTTTCAAAAATTGAATCGTTTAAACCATTTATAATCTGAACCTCCTTTAAAAATTCTCCGCAAATCTCTTCAGTTTGTACTCTATTTCATTATAGAGTCTATTTCATTATTTTTTTGTATTTAGTTTGTAATTGTTTTGGTCAAAAGGTGACCTAGAGAGTTCAGTGCTCTGTAAGACATTCACGCCTCGTTACTTCTTAAAGGAGATTCTGCCGAAACTTTTGAGACGGCAACCCGAGGCAGCACCGCATATTTCAGTAGCAAAAGAGTTTGCTTTCAGTGTTTATAAACCTAATTCAGAATTGCAATTGCTATGTGTACTATCTGAGAAAAAAGCTTGATGTTAATTCAACGAATCTCAGTTTTCTAATTTTCTACTATTTTCAAATCTTACAAATTTATCGTCATGTAGCTACCCAGACCAATTTTGAAATATCTACAATCATTACAACTAGTACAGTTTTCTTTTTGGAAATGTGAAAATAGTAGACTGTTTTATAATCATTACAAATACACTCTTCTATGACTGTACATCAGAAAATGCATGTATGAGTACCGACAAAAAAACAGGTTTTTCTCTGATTTTCAGGTATCTTCTAATAGGTAAATTACGTCAGTGGTAGAATACATACATCTTGTTGATTAAATGTGTATTTAATACTAAATATATATTTCAATACATAAATGTTACTTCTCCATGCAGTTGCAGTCAAGGATATGGAGTCGTGGAAGGATTTCTATTATCCTACAGAGGAAATTACTTAAATTCTGGACCTGACGGAAATGAAAGACAAGATAATACTGAGTTGGAGGGAATCCCTATTATGTAGAATTTCAAAGGAGAAACCATGTCTGTAAAGGGCAAATGTTCTATATCCGTTGGTAACTATATTTGATAATTAAACTTATTTGTAAATGACAATAGAATAAAAATCTGATACCGTAAAATTATCCTTTTGCGATTGTGACGAAAAGAAAAAAGTTATAGAATAATATTGATATGTTTATTAATGGTTATTATATGACTTTTCCCATATGATTGAAAATGTGGAAGAGTCCGACAACTCGGAACTTACCCTAACAAATCTATTAAATTGAGGTCATCGCCTAAATCGTTGGTGTATACCTCAGGGTAGTGTTTTTTAAGTGCGCGCGCTTTTGTTTTCAATGTACATTAAATAAGAGATTTACTAACAATGAAATTATCCTCACGACTCGGAGAAAGAAGTGTTCGAAACCTGACCTCAAAATGGAAGAGATAAAATAGCGTGTGAGCCGAAAAAAACCGCGATAAATCTCACATGAGCGCCTATTTAGCAGGTAGGTTCTGCACCGTCGGTTGGGTTTCATGCGCATCACTGGTTTTCATGGCGTTTGATTCATTCGAATCTGCTTACAAATTTTCATGTAGAAAAGCTCTGAGAACAATTAGCAATATTCTATTTTTTCTAGAAAATTATTTATCGATTTATATTAATCAAATATAGTTATTGTTGAAAATTAATATTTGATTTTTTTATACAAATAGAACATATTTAAATAAATTAATGAATACTTTTTGTCTGAGAATCATAAATGTTGAAGATTATAGAACCTTATCAGTCAGTAACCTCTTACTTCCTGGTTAGATTTTTTTTTGTCGCTCTATATAAATATATTTCTGAGTACTATAACTAAGGTATAAATAAATACTTTATATAAATCCTTACATAAAACTAAAATTAAAATATCAGATGAAGAACTGTGTTTAGAAATAATACATTTATAAAATTCCAATTTCCTGATCATAAATAAATACGTTAAATGAATAATCAGAAGTATAAATTAATATGCATAGGGGATTTCTTTTTCTTTCTAAATAGTTAACCTATCTACTTAACCTTTTCGAAAAGTGAAGGAAGTGCCTCCCAGTAGAAACTATGAACAGTTTTCTCCTTTGCGTTAGATATTAGGCAGCTTATCAGCGTGGGAAACTGTTTCTTATCTAAAGGAAATGTGGGAAACTGAGTGGGGTTGAAACCCTTAGGAAATTTACCGGGAAAAGAGTTCATTAGTGTGCTATCTAACAATAGAGACGTGAAATATGTATTTGAATTATATGGAAGACTTTTATTTAACTTGTAGGGGTTTAACGTCTGCTTCGGAACAAAAGGCCATATAACTAAACGGTAAAAAGGAAATTAAAAGTATAAGAGTTTGGAAGATATCAATATTATTCAAGAAATAAATTATTAAAAGGAATATTAAGGAACATTTGAATTTTATTATTAAATTAAATCAGGGTAAATTCTGAGTTGAGAGACTTCTACATTTTCGATCATATAATTAGAAAATAGCTATATTTGTAATTTTAATTGGTATCCATGATACAGATATCATGGATACTAATTAAAAGAACAAATTAAAATGTTAAGATCTTTTCATTTATGTTCTAAAATGTGGAACAGTCCGATAACTTAGAATTAACCATAATGGTACTATATCATCATTTCTGTTTTATATTTTCACTCTTAAAAAAGGACAGAAAATCACCAAAATATGGTCTCGACATTATATATAGTTTTAGTCTCAACAGGTAAGGTTATAACAGGTAGAAGGTTACCTTACAGAAGGTGAAGGTTACCTTACAGCAGGTTACCTTACAGCCTCTGCCTCTGGTTAGCAAGGCCGTTAGAAAGAAAAAACTGTTGTGAAGAAGACAGACATACCAGAGAAAAATAAAAGCATTTACTGGTCAGGAATTTAAAGAAATTTATTGGTATTGCGAGCGTGTGTTTTAAATTCTTTAATGAAGTTATTATACTTTGTTTATTTTTATCAAGTAATAATTTGTGTGAGAATTGAATTTGAATTTTTTTTCGCAATACGTTTTTTTTTCATGTACCTAATACAAAAAAATCGAATGGGTTGGTTTTCGATCATATATGATAAACATATATAATAATTAAAATTAAATAATAATATATAAAATTAAATAATATATACATATAAAATTCAGTAATAATTACATATGAAATTAAATAATAATTACATATTATTTTCTTATATGATCGAAGAAGTGGAACTGTCCGATAACTCGAAACGTACCCTACAACATTCTACATACGGTTTCTGTGGGAACTCAACAATGTTAATTATGTTTACTAATATACATCAATGGTAGGTACAACAGGAAGGAAAATTCGATAACAATGGATGCTAAATTGGAAGTGTTGAACCCTAGCTAATTTATTAGTTAAATTATATGTTTGTCTACAATACCACCGTTACATCAAGTGCTAAAAACAGAAGTGATCTACTTGCTTGTAAACGTTAGCGGTGAAAATAATCGAAGAAAGTCATGGGAGATTTAGTGTGGGGGCCATAGATAATCTTAGATGGCCAAACGTAAACTGTACTTTTGGTTTTTATCCATAAAAGGGAAATAAAAATAATAAAAAATTTAAAAAAGTAATAAAAATTTTGTACGAAATCGACCACAATAAGAGGAAACCTGAATATAATATATTGACCAATATAACTTTGGAATAAATCATGATATTTAATTCTTTTTGTTTCATTATGTTCATGAAAGTGTTTTTTATCACTCTACCAAATGACGTTAAATTGATAATATTTTTCATCTCTCAGCGAGTAACCAGCTAATCATTAGATATAACCATTAAAGCTAACCATTAAAGATAACCATTCAAAGCTAACCATTAAAGATAACCATTAAAGCTAACCACTAAAGCTAACCACTAAAGATAACCATTCAAAGCTAACCATTAAAGATAACCATTAAAGCTAACCACTAAAGCTAACCATTAAAGATAACCACTAAAGCTAACCATTAAAGATAACCACTAAAGCTAACCACTAAAGATAACCATTCAAAGCTAACCATTAAAGATAACCATTAAAGCTAACCATTAAAGATAACCATTCAAAGCTAACCATTAAAGATAACCACTAAAGCTAACCATTAAAGATAACCATTCAAAGCTAACCATTAAAGATAACCACTAAAGCTAACCACTAAAGATAACCATTCAAAGCTAACCATTAAAGATAACCACTAAAGCTAACCACTAAAGATAACCATTCAAAGCTAACCATTAAAGATAACCACTAAAGCTAACCATTAAAGATAACCATTCAAAGCTAACCATTAAAGATAACCACTAAAGCTAACCACTAAAGATAACCATTCAAAGCTAACCATTAAAGATAACCACTAAAGCTAACCATTAAAGATAACCATTTAGTATTCTCTCCCTTACAATTTCTAATAAAAGCTTTAATTAGTATCCCCGTATCCAGGTTACGGCTCATTCATCACATTTATGCATATTTTAATTAGCGTATCACAGGTACAGCTGGTAGACGCAACCTAGAAAATAGAAATTAATGCATGCCTATTTAGACCTTCTGTGCATAATTAATTCTTTCTATTAATTTTATAGTTACACATACATTATTTTATATCTGATATCTATTTTTTTTAACGCAATTAAATTATTTTCGATATAAACAGAATTTCTTATCATTTTTATCTCTTAAAGGTCATTGATGTAGGCCGATCGTAAATCTGCCCTAATACTGCGCTGTATTTTAACAGTTTCTCTATTTTTTTATTAAATCTAACTAACATTTTTATGTAAATAACATATAATATTATTTAACATATTTCTTTTTAATCAATTTTTTAAACATCATGAAATAAAAAAAATACAAATACACTGCAAAAAAAAAAACTAATAAGAATCAATGTAAATAGATAATTAATTCAACTTTCATTGAAAAGAAACTGCATTACACTTTACATAGGAATATAATGGAAATTGGGAGAAAAGACGTGTAATTAACATTGAAAAGTCACATCAGTTTCACTCTATTGTTTATTCGTTAATAATTATAATATATTAAATGCATATAACAGTAAAGGATACACTGATAGTGTACTAATAACTTACATAATTACACTGGTAATGATTACATGGAGAAAAGACTTGCATATTAATACACATGTAATGATGTAGAAACTATAGGGAGAGAAGAAATCAATGAAATGGCGAATATAAAAGATGGGAAATTATATCATATTTTTTAGAAAACATTTAGTTTATAATGTGAATATATAAATTCAATTAATAGCATTAAGTTTTATCGGCACCACTGGTTATCATTATAAGTTTTATCGGTACCACTGGTTATCATTATAAGTTTTATCGGTACCACTGGTTATCATTATAAGTTTTATCGGTAGCACTGGTTATCATTATCTTTATATTCTTTTTGAATACTAATATAAGTTTTATCGGTAACACTGGTTATCATTATAAGTCCAATCGTCACCATTGGTTATCATTATTATAAGTTTTATCGGTAGCACTGGTTATCATTATAAGTTTTATCCGAATCACTGGTTATCATTATAAGGTCAATCGTCACTACTGGTTATCATTATAAGTTTTATCGGCACCACTGGTTATTATTTATCATAAATATCAAAACTTTCATCACTTCCCATCATTGAAATTAAAAAAAGATAGGGTAAGTTCCGAGTTATCGGACAGTTCCACATTTTCGACCATATAAGAAAAAAATATATCAAGTTGAAATGTTAAATTATACATATTTATATAATCGAAAATGTAAAACCTTCCATAACTCGCAACTTACCCTCAAAATACTAATTACTTCTAACCAATTAATTCATTTACTTACTAGAGCCTGACTGCTGTATGTGGTTCATACAAACAATGCGCCGTATGGACGCTAACGGCGATATATCAACTTTAATCACTGTGATTATATAGCATCTTATACCGTATAGACTTATATGTGATATATAATAATGATATATCACTTTGGACAACAGGTTGGTACTATTAAATTAAAAAAGAAGCTACTGCATAATGTAAATACAAAAAAAAGGTAGTTTTCACATTATGTAATAATGATATAACTCAGTAAAATATTATAGAGATTTATTAGATATTGTATGTACGTATAAAAGAGGAAAATTGCATATGTTTTTTTAATACAATGATAAAAAAAAATAGAATGTTTTTAAATTAGAAAATATATCAAAATAATACATAGATAATTTGTTGGAAATGGTATATATAAAATATGAAAATAGTAAATAATGATTTTATAAATATATTTAAAAAAGGTAATATATATTATATATTAATGTCATTTTTTAAAATATTTCGGTTAAGATTTTTAGTTAAATAATATAAATTAGTGTTTAATTATACCATAGTATATAATTGAATTTTGATTATTATTATTTATTTTACTATAATTAGGTTTTTAGATATTTCGATACTAATAATTTCCATCGTGTGTACATTTATTTATTTTGTGACGACGACGGGTATTGAACATGAAGAATGTAACTATGATACGCACGGGAATATATTGTCTTGATATTTAAATACCTGTTTTTAATCAATTTTCATAGTATTTCATATATGAAATAAAGTATCAGTTTTTGCAAAAAAAAATTATTTTAATTCCCTAAAAATAACCTAACTACGGGTAATAATTCACTATTGAAGACCCGTTATTTTTAACGGGTAAGTACACTAGTATCACAATAAAACCTCCAGAAACTCTTCAAATTAGTTCACTATTTTCACAACGATCTCTAGCTCTAACAAATTAGTGGTACTTAACTTGGGAAACAGCGACTCTACACTTACATACTTTAGTACAAAGAAGACAGTTAAATCACTTTAAAATGGTCTGAAGTTATCAGGCTGGAGAAAAACAAAGCATATGTTTTTCACATAATTAACACAATATACAGAACACGCATATAATTCTATGAAACTATAACGTCATTGTTACATCTTGTGTTTCATTGTTTTAATGTTTTTTTATTTATAATAATATAACACTTTAAATTGGACATAAAATGAGCCTATTTCCTGTTCCTCGTATTTAAATTATTATCATTTGGTAAATTTATTTACTTAACTAAAATTAGCAAATAACTTGGTGAAACGTTAATAAATAGCTAATGTTGCAAACTGAAGAAAAGTGATCTAGGGTAAGTTCCGAGTTATTGGACAGTTCCACATTTTGTTCATATAAAAACAATATAATAATAATTTAACTTGCTATTAATATTTTCTTATATGATCGAAAGTGTGAAACTGTCCGATAAACCAGAACTTACCCTATATAACATAATTATATAGTATAATTCACTGCTTCACTCATGTTTCGTGTGTCAAACATGTCCATGCAATGTTTCTCTCATGTTTGAAACATGATAAATATTTCTCTCATGTTTCAAACATGTTCAATGTTTCTCTCATGTTTCAAACATGTTCAATGTTTCTCTCATGTTTCAAACATGTCCAATGTTTCTCTCATGTTTCAAACATGTCCAATGTTTCTCTCATGTTTCACGGTCGTTAGTCAGGACTCAATGAACCAAACTTCAAAGCAAACACCAAACAGTTTGCCATCAACTGTAAAAACACCAAAGATTGTTAACGATTTAACGGTTAATAACAGTTGCAATTGAAGCTTGCAGACTTAGGGTAAGTTACGCATTATCGGACAGTTTCACATCTTCGGACATAAAAGAAAAACTAATAATTATATTATCATTTCAATTACAATAAAAGTTAAATTATGATTATTATACATCCTATACTTGATACACAGAGAAAAAAGTTTACTCATATTTAATGGGTCAACAATTTATGCTTTGAATCAATTTATTACGTGAGTTGGTTTGACTATATTCATGTTTTCATGTGTGTCAAAACAACTATGACGTGTGTGTCACCAAACATAGTTAATTCAAATCATTTTATGGATTGAATCAACTTACTATGAGAGTTGGAGTTACATTTTGGGAGTTTGAACATATGTTAAAACAACTAGGACATAGTGTATTGAAGTAACTCACAAAGATTATCAATTCAATGTATCTGGTGTATGAATAAACTTACTATGAGAGTTGACGCTACTTTTTTAAGTTTAGGTGCGAGTTAAATCAACTATGACATAGTGTGTTATAGTAACCCACAAAGACTGTTAATTCAATGTATTCTGCAGTGTATGAATTAACTTACTGTGAGAGTTGGCTCTACTTTTTTGTAAGTTTAGGTGTGAGTTAAAACAACTATGACATAGTGTGATAAAGTAACCCACAAAGACTGTTAATCCTATGTATCTGGTGTATAAATTAACTTACTATGAGAGTTAGTGCTACTTTTTTTTAAGTTTAGGTGTGAAGGGGCCTTTACACGGTAAGTGCTCAGTGCCACTTTGTGGTGACACTGCTCTATGCCACGCCCACTTTGCTACTTGTCCCACCCTTTTTGGCAAAACTTGGTGGTGACCAAGCTATCGCTCTGAGAGCGAACGCTCACCACAAAGTGCCACTGTCTGTCAGTAGCGATTGCCAGACAATCAACAACCCCTTTCATTGGCCTAGTGGAAGAGCACCCATGCCTATGGAAAATAAAATCTAAAGATTATAAAGATAAAACACTAACAGCGTTAGTGTTTAATAGCATATTAGATACTAACCACGATACTAAAGTGTCAGTGCCCACCAAAGCACATTCTGCTCGTGTAAAGGCGCTGAGCTAATTGGTGGGCAGTGTGGTGAAAAAAGTGAGGTGAATAGTGGCACTGACCACAGTGACCAGTGCTCGCGTAAAGGCCCCTTGAGTTCAATCAAATGAGTAAGTGGCAACTTATGCTTTCCTCAAAGCTAATTTATTCGCATAACACTTTTCAGTTCAAATCTTGTTTCAAGTGTGTTACGTGTTGAATGTGAACGCTCCTCAATACCATTTTAGTTCAAGTGCAAACAATAGCGTTATATGCATTAAATAGTATTATCGCTGCCGATCGATTATTAATTAATTCCATTAATAAATTGATAAATGTCTGCCTAAATATTCTAAAATATTGGTGATTGATAGTTTGGTGGCTTTATATAGGTAGTTATTTGAAGAGCTGATTATCAGTATATAACTTTTATAATAATAAATTTTGATTACTGCCTTCCAGTTTGTAAACTGATATCCAAACTAATTTTCCCTAGATTATTATATGTTAACTTATTTAAACATTATTCCTACCTAGCTGTTTTTTTTTTCAGTGTCAATCCTTCTACATAGGCTAGGCAGTTACTGCGCTGTCCTCAGAATAGGGTAAGTTCCAAATTATCAGGCGATTTCAAATTTTCGGTCACGTATGAAATATAGTATATAGCTACCTAATAGCTAATTAAAATAAAAGTTAATTTAATATAGTTTTTCTTACGCGACCGAAAATGTGGAGCCGTCCGATATTTCGGAACTTATCCTAGTATCTTAATTAAAGTGGTCTGATAATCTATATATTTTAAAACTAGTTGGTGTACCTATGGGTAGGGTTACACAGCCAAATTCGGTTCTTTAATTTCTAATTGTGACCCTATTAAGAGAGTCTCAAAATCATTCTGAAATTAGTTTAGCTATATACTGAATTGTTGAACATCATAATTAAAGCTCAATTTATGATAGGTTCTATTCATTTCACGAGTGCCTTGAAGTCATGATTTCATACGTGTTTCTGAGATAAGAGACCGCAGTTAGTTAAAATGCCGCAATTTACCTACTTGACCCTAGTTTTCTATAACTGGGAGAACTCCATCCAGGGAGGTAGTCGGAGGAGAACACCGTCCAGGGATTTAGCAGGGAGAACTTCAACCAGAGGTGAGCCTTTTGATATATTATACTTTCTTCGTATTTAATTAAAGTCTACATTATGAGTGTATAATGAACAAAATTATGAGGATTAGCTAGAAAAATCCATTGCATTTATTAGAGCTAAATATATACTGCATCTGAAGACTTATAATTAGTTTAACATTTTATATAAATAATTTAACATTTTATATAAATAATTTACCTATATGAAAGAATTCTCAGTTAATAATTCTTTTCATTTCTTTATTAATGTATGGTTTTCTATATTTTCTGAATCTACTTTCAGATCTTGATGAAGAATTGATGAAGTAGATCAACGTCATCAACTATCGGAGTCCTCTTCAATTCCTTTGAATGGTTCAGGAACAATTATGCTAGGTCAAAGTAAGTATTTGAAAATATTAGATGATTTTTAAATATGTATTTGCAATATGATTAGCTCTTACTTTTTCATATGCTTTTAGGGATTCCAGACATGAAAAGAATATCGAAGATGTCGCTATCTCATCACAAAAGGAAAAAGAGTAGGTGATGTTATTGATAATGTATATGAACGATACTGTGAATTTTTATTCAATATATATTAATATACGAATCTCTTATTTCAGGAATTGGCAACCTACAGTCGTGAATGAAAGTGACGAGAATTCAAATTAAACTTTTAAATAATAAATCTAAAACTTAAATTTTTATATTTCGTTTTCAATTTGACCTTGGTAATTCTATTAGCATATTTCAATATCAGTGCCTATGAGTAAGATGAATTGCACTAAAATATGGTTTAGAAGATAAAGGCTTTATCATTAATTTATTATTCATTAAGTTATAGTACAATTGCAGCATATCAAAGATTTATCAACTTTTGTAATCTAGCCTGGTTAATTAATTCATCTAGCCTACCTATTTATCACTACGTAAAGTTATTTATGTCATCTAACTACTTATTTATAAACTGACCTGATGAGATTACTTATTCAATCTAATCTATTAATTTACAACTGATAACCATATATCAATTCATAGGATCGAAAACATTTCAAAAAGCAAGGATAGGTCTAGGTGATCAATTATTTTTTTTAATTAAAATAGTATGCATATCACAGAAGCAAAAGTAGAAAATGAATGTGAACATGTTAGATTTGGTCCTAGAAAATAAATAGTCTAATCTAATTGATACCGAGATTATAATTTAATAGAGTAAATATAGTGACTGAAAAAGTCTTGTTAAAAGTCTGGCTACTGCTAACTAGTCCGATATTTCAACCTACACTATAATAGTTAATGTAACCTACACGAGTAGTTGGTATAACCTACACTAGTAGTTGGTATAACCTACACGAGTAGTTGGTATAACCTAAACAAGCAGTGGGTATAACCTACACGAGTAGTTGATATAACCAACACGAGTAGTTGATATAACCTAACCGAGTAGTTGATATAACCTACATGAGTAGTTGATATCACCTATACGAGTAGTTAATGTAACCTACACGAGTAGTTGTTATAACCTACACAAGCAGTTGGTATAACCTACACGAGTAGTTGGTATAACCTACACGAGTAGTTGGTATAACCTACACGAGTAGTTGGTATAACCTACACGAGTAGTTGGTATAACACATAGGAGTGATTGGAGAAACATACACAAGTAGTTGATGTTACCTTGTTCTGTAGTTGTTTTAACCATTACATATAATTGGTTCAACCATCACGAACAGTTTTGACTATCACAGGTAGTTGTTGTGACCATCGCGAATTAAAAATAATCAACTCACATATGTGTTGTTTTAACCAACGTCAATTTAACTCATATTAAATAGTACCTGCAACTCACCACGTAGGTAGGCGCACAGATAAACCATAAAATTTAGTCAAAACAAATCAAATATGATTTGATTCAACTAATCCTTTCTCTGTGTGTAGAAGATGTGTAGCCGACCAACAATGTGCAACTTACCCTAATTAAATCTATCTATCTCATTATATATCTATTCACATCCTTATATTAAATAATTTAAATATATTTTTTTTCAATAGAAAATATAATATCTTTTCATATAAACAAAATTATATATTAACAAAAGTTACAAAACTTTTTTTTAAATATTCTCGATAGTATTAAGAAGAATTAAACATAAAACTGTACATCGATCTTAGTTGCTTTTTATTTTTATCCGTTACTTCGCATGTTCTGTTAAACCAGGTAGAAAATAATAGCGAATTTATCATGCGTTTCTTAATTAATTATTAATTCATAATTGATTAATTATTCATTACAGTTTAACTAATAACAAACTGGAGAAAATAGAAAACATATTAATGCGATGAAACACTTTTTTTTATAGTATGAATTAAATTAATAGTATTAAACAGCATAAAATAATAGTATGAATTAATAGTATTTTACAGCATAAATTAATAGTAAATAATAGTAATATTAATTAATAGTATTTTACAGCATAAATGCTGATTAAATCTTTGTTTTTGGTGCAGTATAACTAGTAAGTACATATGATAAGATAATGAACCACTTGTTGTCATGCTGTAAAATAACTGATAGCAGGATAATACTCAGTCACCGGTACAATGTCTATAACAAAATACTTTTCGTTAATAACTGAAAAAATGAATATTTAATGTTATGAGGCCCCACCATAACTTTCTGTGTGGGTACATTACAAACTGCAGCAAATGATGCATTTAACTCGTGCATGAAAAGTAGAACTGAAGCGTGATGTCATAATAGCACATACCGTGATAATTACATAGAAAAATATTAGGAAAAACTGCTTATAAATTTGTATTACGGTATCAAAATAAAATTTAGAACTGATTTTTTCTCTGATAGTACATCATCACAGTGACTCTTTTCTCTGATAGTACATCATCACAGTGACTCTTTTCTCTGATAGTACATCATCACAGTGACTCTTTTCTCTGATAGTACATCATCACAGTGACTCTTTTCTCTGATAGTACATCACAGTGACTCTTTTCTCTGATAGTACATCATCACAGTGACTCTTTTCTCTGATAGTACATCATCACAGTGACTCTTTTCTCTGATAGTACATCATTACAGTGACTCTTTTCTCTGATAGTACATCATTACAGTGACTCTTTTCTCTGATAGTACATCATCACAGTGATTCTTTTCTCTGATAGTACATCATCACAGTGACTCTTTTCTCTGATAGTACATCATCACAGTGACTCTTTTCTCTGATAGTACATCATCACAGTGACTCTTTTCTCTGATAGTACATCATCACAGTGACTCTTTTCTCTGATAGTACATCACAGTGACTCTTTTCTCTGATAGTACATCACAGTGACTCTTTTCTCTGATAGTACATCATCACAGTGACTCTTTTCTCTGATAGTACATCATCACAGTGACTCTTTTCTCTGATAGTACATCATCACAGTGACTCTTTTCTCTGATAGTACATCATCACAGTGACTCTTTTTTCTGATAGTACATCATCACAGTGACTTTTCTCTGATAGTACATCATCACAGTGACTCTTTTCTCTGATAGTACATCATCACAGTGACTCTTTTCTCTGATAGTACATCATCACAGTGACTCTTTTCTCTGATAGTACATCATCACAGTGACTCTTTTCTCTGATAGTACATCATCACAGTGACTCTTTTCTCTGATAGTACATCACCACAGTGACTCTTTTCTCTGACAGTACATCATCACAGTGACTCTTTTCCTGATAGTACATCATCACAGTGACTCTTTTCTCTGATAGTACATCATCACAGTGACTCTTTTCTCTGATAGTACATCATCACAGTGACTCTTTTCTCTGATAGTACATCATCACAGTGACTCTTTTCTCTGATAGTACATCATCACAGTGACTCTTTTCTCTGATAGTACATCATCACAGTGACTCTTTTCTCTGATAGTACATCATCACAGTGACTCTTTTTTCTGATAGTACATCATCACAGTGACTTTTCTCTGATAGTACATCATCACAGTGACTCTTTTCTCTGATAGTACATCATCACAGTGACTCTTTTCTCTGATAGTACATCATCACAGTGACTCTTTTCTCTGATAGTACATCATCACAGTGACTCTTTTATCTGATAGTACATCATCACAGTGACTCTTTTCTCTGATAGTACATCATCACAGTGACTCTTTTCTCTGATAGTACATCATCACAGTGACTCTTTTCTCTGATAGTACATCATCACAGTGACTCTTTTCTCTGATAGTACATCATCACAGTGACTCTTTTCTCTGATAGTACATCATCACAGTGACTCTTTCCTCTGATAGTACATCATCACAGTGACTCTTTTCTCTGATAGTACATCATCACAGTGACTCTTTTCTCTGATAGTACATCATAACAGTGACTCTTTACTCTGATAGTACATCATCACAGCGACTCTTTTCTCTGATAGTACATCATCACAATGACTCTTTTCTCTGATAGTACATCATCACAGTGACTCTTTTCTCTGATAGTACATCACAGTGACTCTTTCTCTGATAGTACATCATCACAGTGACTCTTTTCTCTGATAGTACATCATCACAGTGACTCTTTCCTCTGATAG
Organism: Caprella mutica; assembly: GCA_947561585.1. Classification (NCBI taxonomy): domain Eukaryota; kingdom Metazoa; phylum Arthropoda; class Malacostraca; order Amphipoda; family Caprellidae; genus Caprella; species Caprella mutica. The sequence goes on along the minus strand of CANNZV010001321.1, from coordinate 1,628 downwards.
TACATCATCACAGTGACTCTTTTCTCTGATAGTACATCATCACAGTGACACTTTTCTCTGACAGTTCATCATCACAGTAACTCTTTTCTCTGACAGTACATCATCACAGTGACTCTTTTCTCTGATAGTACATCATCACAGTGACTCTTTTCTCTGATAGTACATCATCACAGTGACTCTTTCCTCTGATAGTACATCATCACAGTGACTCTTTTCTCTGATAGTACATCATCACAGTGACTCTTTCCTCTGATAGTACATCATCACAGTGACTCTTTTCTCTGATAGTACATCATCACAGTGACACTTTTCTCTGACAGTTCATCATCACAGTAACTCTTTTCTCTGACAGTACATCATCACAGTGACTCTTTTCTCTGATAGTACATCATCACAGTGACTCTTTTCTCTGATAGTACATCAACACAGTGACTCTTTCCTCTGATAGTACATCATCACAGTGACTCTTTTCTCTGATAGTACATCATCACAGTGACACTTTTCTCTGACAGTTCATCATCACAGTAACTCTTTTCTCTGACAGTACATCATCACAGTGACTCTTTTCTCTGATAGTACATCATCACAGTGACTCTTTTCTCTGACAGTACATCATCACAGTGACTCTTTTCTCTGATAGTACATCATCACAGTAACTCTTTTCTCTGACAGTACATCATCACAGTGACTCTTTTCTCTGATAGTACATCATCACAGTGACTCTTTTCTCTGATAGTACATCATCACAGTGACTCTTTTCTCTGATAGTACATCATCACAGTGACTCTTTTCTCTGATAGTACATCATCACAGTGACTCTTTTCTCTGATAGTACATCATCACAGTGACTCTTTTCTCTGATAGTACATCATCAAAGTGACTCTTTTCTCTGATAGTACATCATCACAGTGACTCTTTTCTCTGATAGTACATCATCACAGTGACTCTTTTCTCTGATAGTACATCATCACAGTGACTCTTTTCTCTGATAGTACATCATCACAGTGACTCTTTTCTCTGATAGTACATCATCACAGTGACTCTTTTCTCTGATAGTACATCATCACAGTGACTCTTTTCTCTGATAGTACATCATAACAGTGACTCTTTACTCTGATAGTACATCATCACAGTGACTCTTTTCTCTGATAGTACATCATCACAGTGACTCTTTTCTCTGATAGTACATCATCACAGCGACTCTTTTCTCTGATAGTACATCATCACAGTGACTCTTTTCTCTGATAGTACATCATCACAGTGACTCTTTTCTCTGATAGTACATCATCACAGTGACTCTTTTCTCTGATAGTACATCATCACAGTGACTCTTTTCTCTGATAGTACATCATCACAGTGACTTTTTTCTCTGATAGTACATCATCACAGTGACTCTTTTCTCTGATAGTACATCATCACAGTGACTCTTTTCTCTGATAGTACATCATCACAATGACTCTTTCCTCTGATAGTACATCATCACAGTGACTTTTCTCTGATAGTACATCATCACAGTGACTCTTTTCTCTGATAGTACATCATCACAGTGACTTTTTTCTCTGATAGTACATCATCACAGTGACTCTTTTCTCTGATAGTACATCATCACAATGACTCTTTCCTCTGAT